>NMRA01000594.1:189152-258540 GCA_002633005.1 Phoronis australis | reverse complement strand
CCCCCCCCGTCTGCGTCTGCGTTCATAGAGAACAGCTTCAAAGGAGTGGGCCAGAGTCATTGACTGAGAGAGAAGTTCAACTTGATACCTTCGTGTCTACTCAGAGAGGGGTTATTTGCATGTCTGGAGACTCGTTCAAACAAAGAACTTTTCTTTATCCAATACCCTCACGTCTTGTGACCTCTCGTGTTGGCGGCACTTTGTCAGGTCAATTATCTAAAATGTTCCATAATGTCACCAATTTCTACCATTCCATTTCTTCATTTGAGTCTTGACGTCAACTGTCATCTTATACGCCCCATAAATGAAGAGCTCGGAGACGTCAGTGTTGTCACAAGTGATTCTGACGGGGTGCGTGCCTTCTTCCACCATTTTCAACATTTACCTATACAAGCTCTGCTTCAGCATGTGTAATTACACAGTGGCTCTTCTTGACCCGCTCGATGTTCAATGGACGGGAATAGCTTCATACACATAGAAGGTTGTTTAACATAGCGTTATTTAGAATACTTTAGCTGCAAAAAGGATGTTTGGGAACTGGGGTTAGCATGATTTCCTCAACTTTCCCTCATGTTATCGTCTCATGGTCCTTTGTGTAGCGATCTTAGTGGTCACATTTTTAAAGCGAATAATTGTTTCACAAGCCGGAAGACAGGGAGCTAGTGGAGTGCCGAGGTTTTACCTGAATCTCTTATAGTTCTGGAAACACTGCAAACGACCAGGTACAAAACATGGGCAACAGCAACCAACACCACCTCCGGAGCTGAATGATTTGGGACATAACGCGAAGAGATTTGACCAAAATGGCTTTGTGACCCTTCCTCAGACTGTCGTATTTGTCGATATGGGCTGTAGGGAGTGGACTCAATAAGTTCATACTGAAAGATATCAGCTATGTTAATGTTACATTGCTGTCTTACGACTAACAGGCAACTGAACATTGTCTCAACGCAGTGGCTTTCCCTCGACAGTACAGGCTTTTTCAGCAACTCAAGCATTTTTACTTTTTCTTAAATCGCTTTGTAACACTCACTGCTTACCGATACTAAAAAGCTGACTACTTTGCTCATGCCCAATGACCAGCTCGTACTGGAATTTACTCGGCGATTGCAGATGTTATGGATATATGATTGCTGGTCAATGAGCGGGTATCTGTTTTTCTACATCTCCTCCGCAATCTTGCTCTAGTCTTCCTCGTTCAAGTCCTCTCCTCCCTCCTTGTGCTTAAGTCTTTTTTTCTGTCGCTCTACTACACCTTTGTTCCACATTACTTATGTTCTTCATGGGAGTATCAAAGTGGGTACACCCACAGAAACTCTATATCCACATGTCCACTTTTAAAATTGCTCGGCTCTCATTAAAATGCCCCTTACGATATCAGAACCTTTTACTTGTTTGATATACAGTATCCCTGTTCTTCGAATTGACCAGCTGGTACTACAGCCTTGTCATCCAAGTGTTGACAGCTGTGCGCAGCTTCGAGTAGAACTGTTTGACTATTGGACAGGTGCTCCACGCCCAGCAAACTTCAATATAAACTTCAAAAGAGCTCTGTCAAGCTGCTAAAATTGGTATAAACTTCTTGCCAGAAGTGTTTGGCACCTTAGTCGAACACTGGAGGAGGCAGTGTGGCCTGGTTGATAAGTGCCCGCTTTCTTTACTCGAGGTCGTGGGTTCAAGTCCCACCATGTCACACTGCTAAACCCTTGAGCCAGGTTTCAAGCTCCTCAGCTCGGTTATATCAATAAAGCATAAAAATACTTCCAGGTGATCAGTGCAATGGGCTCACATGCGAGGCCTGCGCACGTCTGATACAACGAGTATCAGACCGCCTGCAATTATTTTTTTATATTAGTCGAACACTTATCGCACGTTTGTCGAATTTTTGTCGTAGTTTAGGTTGACGTTATGGCACCTAACCGTTAATTGTTTATTTATGAATGGAGTTACGTGCAAATTGTGAAAATTAAGACAACGTACATGTACATGGAGGCGCTATCATATTCTAGTCGAAAAGAATTTCCACGTTTATGGTGCCCTGCTTCAATGAAATATGTCAATATCTCCTTGAGACAAGGTTGCTGAAGGAAGAAGCGAAGGCAGAAACATGAGAGAGAGCAGTGCTTACTTACAAAGCCAATCTACCGATATGGGTGGTTATTGACCATCTCCATGTACATGTACACCATCAGCTCTTCATAAGACTTGGTCCCATTTGAGTAGACATTAAGTAACAGCATGGCTGTGATGAGAGTGTATACCTACAGTGCATCTTTTTCACTCGATCTTCCTAAATTTTCTCAAAATTTCCCGAATGGTTTAATAACTTGTTACTTACTAACAAAATACCCACTCAAAAATAAATTTGGACAATGAAGTCCGATGATTTATCACTGTCATTATTACTGTCTTTGTTGTTAATTCCTCTTCTATTCTATCTTCTTTGAAGTTATCTTGAAGGAGAGAAAAATTATCATTTTACATGCGCGCTCCCGGGGGGGGGGGAGCTCAGGAGAGGGCTCATTTGCTCATTTGAGCGTAAAGGGCAAAAAGATCCGCCTCAAAACAACAAAAAGTCCGAGAAAACGTGACAAAAGTCTACTAAAAAGGCGCGAATGCACACAGCATAGCCCTGAACGTGATATCCCTCTTTAGTCCCATGTTTTTGTTTGTAAAAGGTCCACATTACCAAGAATTCGAGTTCCCCATATGGGTTCGCGCACGTATTAGTGTTATAAAATGAAATAAATGTGTTCATATTTGGAGGAGGCGTGGGTTTCTTCGGAGTAGTGTTTTCTTTTCGCCGTAGAGGTTTTTCGGAGTAGTGTTTTTTGGAGTAATAGGCAGCAACCATACTGGACGCACCAGCACTGAACTGCTGAGCGTATGAGCATTTCCATGCCATATGCTCTCTCTATTGTGCCGATACATCCCTCATGAAACTTTTGAGCAAAATGTTTGGCCTACTATTGTACATTTATGTAATAGTGAGCATTTTGAAAATACATTTTGAAGAGGTTAACGGAGAAAATGAAAAGTAATGGGTGAGTCTAAATTCAAAATGGCAGAATCAGCCATATTGAATTGCAAAAAATGCTCAAAGTTTCACCAAATGCAACCAAGCTAATTTTGTTCTCCTGATCATATAAAATATCTTTCAACAAAAAACTTTACAGTAATCAACATTGCAGGGTTCATTATGGGGGCTATTGGACTGGCAACTAGACTATTACAAACAATGCAATGCTTTTTGATAGTTTAGAAATAATCAATTTTTATGTTAGTGCACGTCTAAACAAAACTTTAAATCTCACCCTCCTCGTTTCGAAAAAGTAAACTTACTCTGTATCCACAGCTGCCAAGACGCTTCTCACAGTAACGTTAAGGCTGTGCATAGGAACTCCTTTAAAATTCTTTTGTAACAGCTCTCGCTGTCCACTATGGAAAGCCTGGGAACAATAATAAATCATACATGAGATGGTTTTAAAATCTTTGCAGACCGTGTTTTATTCCAACTTTTCTAAGCATAAATGAATTTAAAACTATTAATACTAATAATTACATGGTATAACAATAACGAGTAATATTAATGATGGTAGATATACTAGTCATAGCAGTAATAGTAGTAAGTAATAGTAGTAATAGTAATGCGATACTAATAAAAATGATATTGGGCATTCCAGAAGAGGTATACGGAAAGTGGCGCCCAAAACGGATTTTTTCACCGCAAAATATACTCTCCAAAATGGTGCCACTTTTGACAAAATACTGTCTAAAAGGGTGCCTTTTCAGAGTTTCTGGAGCAGAACTGTGCGAAAATGTGGATTTTAACCCAAAATTAGTCTCTAAATGGGTCAAATTTTTCCGAGACCACTTTCTAATCGGGTAGGTATCCAAATTTTTTCGGGCAGCATCCCTCGTCCAAAAATACTCTAGTACCCCTCGGCCGTGTCAGACACCACTTGTTCGTCATTTCGGTCATTTCTTTGTAACATCAAGTTGGTTTCGTAAAATGTAACAATGGTACATTTTTCGCATGTGCATTCGACGAACTGTAACAAGTACTAAAATGTAACAACTCATTACACTTTAGGAGAGGCTTAGCAATGTAAAATGTTACAATGAAGTAAAATGTACCAGTTGTTACATTTTACGAAATTGTTACATTATACGGCGTATCTGTGCGAACAGTGCTGACTTTTTTCTCAGGTTGCCAAAACAATCTGTAATTGCATCAGCGACCTATCTGTACGTCGCTTAATTCGAGCACTGCAAATGAAAGGTAATCTGTGGTTAGGAATGGTTGTTTACCGTTTAAGGCATGCATTCAGAAGTTTCACTCATGCGGAATTCAGGAGGTATACACAATTTTGTACTGAAGTGTTAAACGTTATTTGATGAAACATGAAACGACCAAACACATGATTTGTAACTGCCACAACTATGTTACGTTTATGATTTGTTTTTCGTTTGTAGGTGAAAAGGGAAAATCAAGTGTTAACATCGTATTCACATGAGATTCAGGAAGGGCCGATAACTGAGAAGGCATTACTTACATGTAAGGTTTTATGCTTGAACAGTATTATGTTGAACGGGGAGACCGAAAGAAAATCTTTTAGATAGCATCAGTATCTTTCATGAAAATTTAATTCAGACATCACAAATTTGGATTTTTGCTCCATGCAACTATTATCTAAAAAAAAATTTATCACTCTTCAGTTCAGTACCGTAGATAAAAAAGGATGAACTGCCCAGAAATCGAAAAATAACTTTATTTCACTGAAACCAAAGTTCAGCCTTGGAAATATAGGCATACCTGCCAGTTACTGAGCCAATTTCTATCAATTTTTATGGACTGAAATGCGCTTGTTTTTTGACTTAACCATTATACAGCAATTCTGAATTGGAAACGTGAGACAAAAAATATGTCTAAGTCCAAGCGTCTTTTTCGAAAAGTCGATTCATGCCTCACGATCCCCAGAAAAGTTTCCGAAATACTTAATTCTCACTTGAGTAGAAGTGCAAAGTCTTTTAGAATATACAGAACTGCTACTTATTGAGTTAGACTACGCTGCACTTATACAGCCGATTTCATAAGGGTGGGTTTAAGTTAAGCCTGGTTTAAACTGGAAATAAACCAGGTTTAAAGATAATCGGCATTTGATAAAGGTGGTTAAACTTCTGGACCATTGGTCTAGTAAAACCTGGTTTAACTCAAGTTTAGGCCTGGTCTCAATCAATTTTCATCTCACCAATGAAGTCTATATTCCTTAGTCTTGTATTAAGATTTTAAACCAGGTTTAACTTTAAAATTGCTCAGACCCAGGTGTAACTGTTAAATATGCAAGGCTTGCATAATATAGGTGCTACTGAATGATGCTGCGGAGTACATATACGACGTAATTTTAGAGTCAGAATGGACTACATTCAATATTCAGTTTAACGACGACACAGGATCAAACATAGCAGGGGTATATCCAGGAGTCTTTAAGGGGAGGGGTATTGGTCAAGGATTTTTAAATGAAATGGACAGATCCAACAATTTGAAACTTATAGATTTGATATCATTAATATCACGGGAAAAAGGGGGTCCCGACGTCTTGGGCCTCTTGCATCCACTTTTTCTTAGACAGTAAGTGTTGGAGGGTGTAATTCGGATTCCTCAGAATACGATTGGTCGAGCAGGGCGTCATCGTCGTAAGCGCTACGGGTTTGAGTGAAGATAGCACCTTCTTATTCTTCTGGATGAGATACACCGCCACTGGTCCCCGTTTTAATGTTGCCTAGAAGGGGTCCTGCCTCCTCCCCTTTAGCCTCAAAAATTGTCACTAAAATAAATTCGGACATTTATCCTGTTGGGGCTACCCGTGAGCATTTACTTGAACGTGTGTACGTGCGTTGGACTCAAACATTACTTTTTTTCCTCCTTCTTTGCAAATGTCTTATATGATTCCACTAGTGTGTGCCATTGCATACTCACATGATCAAGGTTTCGTTGACGCACTCCAATAGTTTCTCTGATGGGTTAATCCAGATAGACACAGCAGGGTGATTGAATACTTTAAACCTGCTTTTACTAAACCCGGTCTATGGATTAAGAAAACCAGGCTTCCGGACTTTTAAACCAAGTTGTGGATCTAAAAGTAGACCAGGATTAGGAAGACCAGGTTTAAGTTTTAAACTTGGTTTTGTTAACCACCTTTATGAAATCGGCAGATAATGTTTAGCTAAACTTTTACACAGCAATGCTGACGCGGGAGAACAATACCAAACATTTCGCTTAAGTTTTGCTTAGCTTTCATAAAATGGACATCTGGTCTAAATACTGGAGAGGCAACAGTCTCTAAAATGGAAAAGACATTCAGAAAAAAATTGGATCACAGGTGAATTTTTCTTCAATAATTGTGCTTCCATGAGAGTTCATTCCTCCTAGCCTGTTTAGGGAAACCAGATGCCATGTTCAAGATGCATAATCTCCACACTTTGAAAGAGATGGGATTTTTGATGCATTGTTGCTCGGCAGTAGTATTCGGTTGACATAAAGATGTCAGCATGTTTTACGGTTCGTTTTAGTTCTCTTTTGTCTTAAACTGTAACAGTCTGCTTAATGAGTATGTTTTGTATGATATTACTCTTTCTCTTTAGCGATTGAAGGTGCAGGCATGTCATATGAAGTGATAGAGGTTGAACATCCTTTGATGATGAAACTTGCCAAGGACGAACTTGTCACAGGTTCTTTGTACTTGCTTACGAAAACGATTAGTGTGGTAGTATTCGAACCCGCGAAAATCGAAACTCCCGTGACAGTTAAAGTAAACGTGAACAGCATTTTACGAGAGATGGGTGTAACAAGTTGTGACGAAGCCGGCTTTTTCATTCTACGCAAATCAAACGGACAAGTGGATAACATCACCAATGAAAGCAATCCTCGGCTGGAGGGCGAAGAGCTTGTTTTCTCTTGTCATCATTTCTCCTTTTTCTTGATCGGCTATAGCACATTCAAGAGAAACATCGAAAAAATATATGCACTGTGGTCAAGGACATTCTTTGCATACCTTTGCCCTTCGGCAACCCAAAACGGAAACTGTTTGGATCTAGCCCTAGTGTGTCACACTCAATATGGCGAATGGCCATATCATCCAGTTCATCTTAACTATCTAAAGGAATTGCACATTGATCGGAAAATGAACATTAAGTTCTATTGGTCCACAGTGGAAGGTCAGGAAGCTCAAGCATCGTTCACGCTAAAGAAAGTTAACATGAACATATGGCAGGAAACCGGCGAACGTATTGCAGGAACATCTGGTAAAACATCTGTAGACGGTTCTTCAGTCACTGTTCAGGTGCGGCAAGGAAATGAGGAAGATGTCGACTGCATTTTAAGTGACAGCGTAGAGGCAAGTAGATTCTTAAGTCATGTCCATCAAAATGTTATAGTGAGGTGCTTCGTAGTTTCTCCCGAAGCTGCTGTCTAAAGATCAAAATGCATATGTTTTGACACACGTGCATGTCTTTATATATATATATATATATATATATATATATATATATATATATATATATATATATATTCACATGTGTAGTGTGCGTTCAGTGGCTTAGCTGTAAGTTAGGCCATGTGCGAAATAAATCTTATTTATACCACAATATTAGTCTCGAATGGCAAATACATGTACAACCCATTTATTTGTCTCTCTAGTGAGATAACATTTTGGCGGGAAACCGAGACCGATTTTGAACCAGGGCCTCCAGATTTTAGGTTTGCTGACTTTACCACTACACCACTAAGCGGCTGACGACATCGAGCGTGAAAATAGAATAATTAAATGAGCACGCACAATAATCCCATGTTCAACAAGGTACAATGTACTGACAATTATACGCTATGAAAAATAAGACCCATAATTTCCATAAAACGATATCTTAATTCAGTGAAATTTTTCTGTCATGTTCTCTCACTTGTAAATCACGGTTCTCCAATTTTAATGCGGGTATCGTGTCGTCGGGATCCTTTGACTTGAGAATTATACTCAGTTAGCAGATGGCAGTTCCCGGTCGAAGCTTAGCTCGATAAAATGTGTTTTAAGCTATAATAGTTGTTAAACCTTAACTTATAAAATCTCTATATTTCTGTTTTGTTTAATTTTTCAATTGGTTTTGAGTAAAAGTATTATTTGACAAAAATCGCTAAGCTTTTCTTAAAAGGTCACGACCTCCGACCCCGGGCCTCTAACATAGGAAGTAGTTACAAAGCCGAGGCGATTCTAGAAGGGTAAATCGATTCATTGCAATGTTTCTCGTTTAGTTTGCGGTATGAATAGATTATTACATGTTCTCAGCCAATATCCCCCTTATCTAGAGCTCTCGTGGATTTTGCAGAATTATCATCCTCGGGGCTAACGCCCATCGGGCGATTTCTCCAAAATCCACTCGGGCTCTAGATAACGGTGGATAACGACTTCGCCATGTAATAATCTATATATTGCAGTTAAAATCCGTCTCTTCTCATTCGCTAAAAACTTATTACAGTAATAAATGTAGATTATTACATGGCGAAGTCGTTATCCCCTGCTACCTAGAACCCGAGTGGGTTTTAGAGAATTATCGCCCGAGGGGCGTTAAACGGCTGAAAACATGTAATAATTTATTTATACCACAAAAGTCATACTAAACGAGAAACATTGCTATGAAGATATCTACATTTACCTTTCTCGACTCGCCTCGGCTTTGTAACCACTTTCTATGTCAGAGGCCCGGGGTTGTGGGTCGTGACCTTTTAAGAAAAGCCGAGCCATTCCTGTCAAATAATACTTTTACTAGAAACAATTGAAAATTTAATCAAAATAGAAATGAAGTGAATTGATAAATCAAGGTTTGCCAACCAGTATACCTTAAAACATATTTTATGACGCTAGGGTTTGACCAGGAAACTATCGTCTGCTAAAGTAGGTTACCAGTGGTAACTGATTATAATTCTCAAGTCAAAGAATCCCGTCGACACAATACCTGCCGCCCGTTCGGTAACGCAAGGACCTGGTTAAAAAGCAAGATTTCGCGAGATTACGTGAGATATTGCCGTGTATTTTAAATGAGAACACGTGACCTTGACTAGATTTTAGCTAGGTCCTAGCGTAGGCGTCTATTGAACGCACGTCCGCATTCAAATTGGAGATCGGTGATTTACAAGCGCGAATAGGAGGAAAAACTTTCACTGAATTAAGATATCGATAATGTTCGTAATTTGTCTGATGTACACTAAACTAGATGTCATATTGTCGCACAACTATGTACTGGTTGGTTGAGTTAATAAATATCTCAATAAAAAAAAAAAGATATCGTTTTTATGGAAATTAAGCGTCTGACTTTTCACAGAGTATAAATGGCAGAACAAAGTCCTTTGTTGAACATGGAATTATTGCGCGTGGTCATTTACACATTCTATTTTCACGCTCAATGACGTCAGCCGCTAAGTGGTGTAGTGCTAAAGTCGGTGACCCGAAACTCTTGACGGCCGGGTTCGAAACCGGCCTCGGTTTCACGCCAAAATAATATCTCACTAGTGAGATAGCTAAATGGGTTATTACACGGTTGTATTTGCCATTCGAGGCTGATATTTTGGTATAAATCTGACTTACGTCGCACTTGACCTAATAATTGGCTTGCAAATTCTGAGACACATGCTCAAATCCCTCATAATCCAAGTTTCGAATTTTGAGCCAAATCCATAATTATGCCAGTCCGTGACTTTAAATAAAAGGTTTATCAACTGGTCATATGTCTAGAAAGTGTACAATAAATCGGTGAGGGATAACATAAGTAATTGTAGTTCGCCTTGAAGCAATCTCATCTGATTTATTATACATGTATGATAAAATTAAGGAAGATTATAGCTTCGCTGGACGATGTTTGTCACCTCACAGTTAAGCTAGTTTTCGATTCCAGTAAGATGCATATACATGTATGGTAACCTTTGGTACGATTGCAATGAACTGCGAGCATTAAGCTCATGGAAACTTGTCAAGCCTACATTTTTGTCATTCTAAATTCTTCTTCTATTTCAGTTTTGTGTTTTACCATTTGTGTCATATTCTGGCACTCATGTCCATAGCATTCGTATGAAAAGACACCATTCGTCTATTGCTGGGTTGAGGTCGTTGAGTTCCAATTTTTTCAGCTTGCAATGTCCAAAACTCGAAATTATAGTTGATTATGTACTTAACTTGAATACCAATTTTCGTTTCAGATTAAACCTAAAGAACGTAAACGTGAAGGTAATATTACACTAAGCAAAATAACAACATTTTGTAAGTACTTGATTTGGTTTAATTATTACGATGAATTTGCGCCATATTTGGACGGCCTGCCATATTGGAAAAAAAATGAAATTACAAAAATGAGTTTTAATTGTCTAAAAATGCGTACAAGTCCCAAAACTGTTTATTTAATTGTCCAGGAACTTCGGACATTGTCTTAAATACGGAATTTTTGCCCTGCAAGTTTCTGACAAGGAAATGTGTTAGGAACGCTATATTCGTCTCTAAATAATTTCATAAGGTTAGTACAATTGGTTAAACGCACGACACTTTTCATTGTTGACAGTCTTTATTCCGTTACGTCCATACCTTCGAAAAAATTTTACTCTCGACTGAACATAGATAAAGTAGCCTTCCATGTTAAGCTATTCGTGTCCAGAGATAGCTATGTAATCCCTGCACGTCGGACCGGTGTAACCAAAAATATATTTTACAAAAATGTCAAGTCTAATAATTACCTCCAGGACGAACATGCCATTAAGAAAATTATTAGGATAATGTTAAAGTTTGTAAGCCTGATGACGTTATTATTTATTAACGGAATAGGAACTCCTCCAATTTGGACATGACAAATAATATTTCTAAAGCGAAAGTCCGCCCCGTTGCACGGTGCAGTGTTGTTTTTGAGTTTGTATGCCCTATTAATGAATGTCTTCGTTCAAACGTCAAACAATGTTACATTGATCGCACGGTTTGCAGTCTTTCCCGTCTGTTATCTATGTATCTTCAAAATGGCGCCATCCAAGATCATTTTCTGTAATGCCACGAACGTACAATCACCGTCACGGAATTGTGGAAAACACATCAATTCGCTACGTGGAGCACGATGTGCTGCAATTGAGAGTACTAGAGTCCCTTTTAATTGCTTTTGAGAAGCCTGTTTTGATTGAGCATCAAACAGGGTCGCGCCGTACGTTGCACTTAATTGCGTGACTTTCCTGTTACCCCCCTTCAGTAGTCATTCTTTGCAGTATTTTCCACCCCCCCCCCGTGTCCCACTGTGTGTGTCATCAGCTTATGCTCAGTGGTGGCGTTACTGCGTCATTTTATCTTCACTCAAGAATGAAACAAGTATGTCAGTTACTTTATCTATGTTCAGTTGAGAGTAGAGTTTTGTTCCGAAGGTATGAAGGTAACGGAACAAAAACTGTAAAAACTAGAAAGATTATTGTCATGGCGTGACAATAATGGACTCTGCGCGTGCGTATTATTAAAACGGTTATGGGAAATTACTGACAGCAACCCGTTTACCAATACCAAAATGAATTCTTTAAAATTGTAGGAGAAATTACAAGTTAATATTTTGATGACCTTTCCACTAATTGACTTCTTCCCATGCATTATGAGCCCCGATGAGGGAATGAATGTAAACTCGATTAAAACTGTGGTTAATGCTAAGGATCACAGATGTTTTACTTTATGTACTTCAGAATACATGATGGATCAATTGGTCAAACTTTCAGAAGAAAAGTGCACTTAATGACCCCAAGAATGCACCAAATGCCCTAAAAGTTTAGAAATCAAACTCAATAGCATTTACCAAACAGATGTGTAATATTGAAGTCTCTAGTTCAAAATGTTAATTTGCACTCAATGACCTTTGAACTATTTTTTCTGATTGGTTAGGCCTGTTGCGTAGTTACGTAGGGTGTTCAATTTGCATTTAGACTTACACCAGTGTGCTGAAATTGAAAACAATTCCTTGAATAATTTTAGAGATATACATTTGAAACATTAGACGACCTTTGCACTAATTGACCCTATCCAGTACATTACAAGCCCGTTTAAAAGTCCATGAAAAGTATATTTAATGCTGAGAATAACAGTTGTCTAACGGTTGACATATCAAAATAGTTGGTGAATGAAAAGGACAACTTGTCTGAAGAAAAATGCACCTAATGATCCCATAGTTGTATTTAATGACCTGAAACTTCAAATTTCAAATTGAATTAGACGTACCGATCAGACTTGTGAATTTGAAGTGCATAGATCAAGATTTTAATTTGCACTCAATGACATTTGACCTATTTTTTTCTGATTGGTTAGGCCTATTGTGTAGTAAAGTTGGGTGTTCAATTGGCATGTTGACTTACCCCAGTGTGCTGAAATTGAAAAACATTCCCTGAAAAACGTGATATATTACATTTTGAACGTTAGATGGCCTTTGCACTAATTGACCCTATCCGGTGCATTATAAGAGTATTGAGGAGAATTATTGCAAAGCCCATGAAGAATGTGTTTAATGCTGAGAGTCGCAATTGTCTAACAGTTGACACATCAGAATACTTAGTGAATGAAAGGCTCAAATTTTCAGAAGAAAAATGCACCTACTGACCCCATGTTTGCACTAAATGACCTGAATCTTTGGATTCCGAATTGAATTAGCTGTGCCAATTAGACCTGTGAATTTGAAGTGTCTAGCTCAAAATCTGAGTTTGCACCTGATTACCTTTGACCCGTTTAAGCTGATTGGATGACCCGATTGCTTAGAAAAGTTATTTTTTAAATTGCTATATTGTTTTATACCTGTGTACCGAATTTGAAAAGAATAGCTTATAAAAATTGAAGAAGTAGCATTTTGAAAATTATTTGACCTTTGCACCAAATGACCTCTTCCAGAGCAATATGGAATTGACATGCTGAATTTAAAGAACATAGCTGCACCCAATTTGGAGTTATTAGGCCTCAAAGTTGGTCGGAAGAACAATAAGAATAAGAATAAGCCTAGAAAGATTATTGTCATTGCGTCACAATAATGGACACTGCACCTGCATATTACGGGAATTGTTATGGGAAGTTACTGAGAGCAAACCGTTTACCAATATGAAAAGTAAAATTAATAATAAATGTTAATATTTTGATGACCTTTCCACTTATTGACCTCTTCCGCTGCATCATGAACACCAACGAGGGAATAATTTTAAACTCGAATTAAAGTGTGGTTAATGACAAGAATCACAGTTATTTTGCTTTAAGCACTTCAGAATACAAGATGAATGAAATGGTCAAATTTTCGGAAGAAAATGCTCCCGATGACCCCCTGGGTACCCCAAATGACCTGCAAATTTAGAATTCAAACTCAATCTCACTTAGTAAACAGATATGTGATTTTGAAGTCTCTAGCTCAAAAGTATGGTATTCAATTGGAATGTTGACTTACACAAGTGTGCTGAAATTGAAAAGAATTCCTTGAAAAATGTAAGATATAAAATTTTGAACGTTACATGATCTTTGCACTAATTTACCCTATCCGGTGCATTATAAGCGTCTTTAAAAGAATTATTGCAAAGACCATGAAAAATGTGTTTAATGCTGAGAATCATAGTTGTCTAACGGTTGACACATCAGAATACTTGCTGATTGAAAGGGTCAAGTTTTAGTAGTAAAATGCATCTAATGACCCCATGTGTGCACCAAATGACCTGAAACTTTGGATTCCGAATTGAATTTCCTGTGCCAATCAGACCTGTGTATTAAAAAGTGCCTAGCTCAAAATTTTAGTTTGCACCTAATGACCTTTGACCTATTTAACCTGATTGGACGACCAGATTACTTAGAAAAGTAATTTTTTAAATTGCCTTATTAATTTATACCTGTTTACCGAATTTAAAAACAATAGCTTTTAAAAGAAGGAAGTAGTAGCATTTTGAAAAATATATGACCTTTGCACCAAATGACCTCTTCCGGTGCATTATGGAATATGATGGTGTAACAAATCAAAATTTATGTACTGTCAAAAATGATATGCTGAATTTAAAAAACGTACCTGCACCCAGATTGGAGTTATTAGGTAACAAATTTGGTCAGAAGAAGAAGAATCAGAAGAACTAGAAAGATTATTGTCACGGCGTGACAATAACGGACTCTGCACGTGCGTATTACTGGAATTATTATGGAAAGTTACTGACAGCAACCCATTTACCAATATGAAAAGTAATTCTTTGAAATTGTAGGCGAAATTACACATTTTAACGTTAGATGGCTTTTGCACTAATTGACCCTATTCGGTACATTATAAGCGTCTTAAGGAGAATTATTGCAAAGCACATGAAAAATGTGTTTAATACTCAGAATCACAGTTGTCTAACGGTTGACACATCAGTATACTTGGAGAATGAAAAGGCCAAAGTTTCAGAAGAAAAATGCACCTAGTGACCCCAGGTTTGCACTAAATGACCTGAAATGTTGGATTCCGAATTGAATTATCTATGCCAATCAGACCTGTGAATTTGAAGTGTCTAGCTCAAAATCTTAGTTTGCACCTAATGACATTTGACCTGTTTTACCTGATTGGATGACCCGATTACTTAGAAAAGTAATTGTTTAAATTGCCTTATTGACTTATACCTTTGTACCAAATTTGAAAAGAATAGGAGTTGTATTTTGAAAATGAGATGACCTTTGCACCAAACGACCCCTTCTGGTACAATATGGAAGATCATTTTTCACGAATCAAAATTTATATATTGTCAAAAATCATATGCTGAATTTAAAGACCGTACCTTCACTCAATTTGGAGTTATTAAGTCTTAAATCTGGTCGGAAGAAGAAGAAGAATAAAAATAAGAAGAATAAGAAGAATAAAATTGAAGAAAACCCAGGAACAACTGTACTCTGCGCTTGCACGCTCAGAGTATTAAGAAGAATAAGAAGATAAAATACGTAAAACAGTAAATACTCTGCGATTGAACGCGCAGAGTAATAGAAGCACAAGAAGATAAAATTCGTAGAACAGTATAACTCTGCGCTTGACCGCACAGATTAATAAGAAGAATTAGAAGATAAAATACGTAGAACAGTAATAAGAAGAATAAGAAGAATAAAACTGAAGAAAACCCAGGAACAACAGTACTCTGCGCTTACACGAGCAGAGTAACAATGAAAAATGGTGTGCGTTGAACTAATTTTGTATGACCGAAAGCTTGCTCCCGAAGTTCAGCCAGTTCAAAGTTGGTAGAGTACACATAGATTAATTGTTATTAACACAACCAAGTGGCTCAGATGTGACCATGGACTATGGGGGTAAATTATAAAAAACTTGGAACCGTGTCATCACCACACCACCTATTGTCCAATAGCTTTCGCAGATGGCTGCTGTGAGTAGCTGAAACTGTCTAAGTACTTGCGTTGTTTTGTTAATACGAATTATCTATATGTGAACGCTATATTCTGACAGACGCAACTCTCATGCCCCTAAAGCATCCAATGGTTGATTACTGGACTATTCTATAAGGCCGATGAGAATTGATATCCCTAGCTACCCATACCAAATGACGTCGTATTGAGTTCGTAAGATATGCTTAACTTGTGACATCCATGCGACCGGCGCAAGCGCGTTTTGGGGTTATCACCTATATTACGAACCTATTCTCCACCTATAGGTTGTTTTCCTATGCTGCATTTTGTTGGTCATAGCAAGTCAGGTCGCAATGCGATAAATGTTTGCCATTTTCTGCATTATAAGAAAAACAAAGTCACCAATAGATACGCCAGTCTAATGCTTTCCGTGTCTTAATGATGATGCTACCCTAACTCGTTTGCTTTTCGAGTCTAGCGTACGTTTAGCTGGTGTTTAGCGCTGTATCTAAGAAAAAAACGCCCAGTCCTGCAAGACGAAACTTTCTGGTGAAAATAGAAATGAGAAATACACCGAACGATGCAATTTTTCATTTACATGTAGGCGCGTCCGACTTGTGTTCTGATATCGTTTGTTTTAAATCGGAGCATGCTATTTGCCGGATTTCCGATTGCGACAATGAACTTGCGCGCCTTACATCAATGTGCATGTATACTAAAATTCTAATTGTCTTGTGACAAATTATGGTGTCTTTGCAAATGTTGCAGTGGCTAAAAACTCTCGACGAAATTTACGAGTTTTATCCATGATGCGATGGAAAACATTTATTGTTCCGGCACCCCTGCACATTACAGCTACCTCTGACTGTCACGGGTTTAAAGCACTGTACAAAGCAGAGCTGGTTACAAGGCGAGCATAACTATCCCTCCATATAAACATACATGTACATGTGTATGTCAACGCATTATGCTGTCATCGCCGTCGGTTCGTCCGTCTGACGTTTGCTACAGTTTATGCAATCCTGGATGTACGTGTACATTTACAAAGATGTTTCTATAATGCATGACAATGCCCCAGGGATTTTTTTTTACCGATTACCGTTGTACACCCTATTGACACATGTTTTAGTTTCTTTGTATTTTCGAGAATTTTCGTAATAATATGTCTACATGAACTAGCGAGAAGATGAAGCCTTTCAGTTTTCTATCCCGCGTCCACCACTAGTGGACGTGAACTCTAAATGAGCCTCACTTTACAAAGCAAAAGCGCGAGATACCTGCTCAAAGGTCATGATAGCTTATTGAGCTAACTTGGCAATTGCATTTTTGTATCCAGCTGACATGCCCGTCATAAAATTCATTATGTAAGCAAGCTAATTTAATTGACGAAGCACGACTTATATAATTTATACATAAAAAATCATCCACAGCCATACCTCACACTTTCGACTTCTATGATTTTGGATGCTCTTAACACAATCACATATCTGTGGAAAGTTGCGTATTAGCTCGTACGAATTCTGAGAAATCCATTTACATTCCCACATACTCTTCAGGCCTTCTTAGATTACATACATGGAATTTCTAGAAACCAATTCGAAACTGTTCTTCAAAAAGTCCTGATCCCTTCCCACCTAATTGCTTTACAAGCAGTGGCGAGAGCTGGCAGAAGTAGTTAACGTTCATATATGTTGAGCACACCCTTCATAATATACATGACTTTTCGATGTTAAGGGTGTAATCTACTGTACCTATGTTCATTAGGTGAGCGTAAATTATCCATACCGTTTGAAGCGACTACGAATTTTGTGTACCCTTCTTATTGGTTTTGGCGTACCATGAAAGAATCTTTATAAAACTAGCAGATGTGTTCACCACTGAAAAGAACATGGTTGGGATTAATTTTGGACGTCCATGGTCCGCCTTTGTACCGGCCTAACAAGTCTAAATGGAAAACGTGTTCGTACCGCTGATGATTTTTAGTTGATTCCGACTCCTGTAGCGCACCTTTTCTTCATGATCAATATTCGCCTGGCTTAATATCTATCATAGCATCGATGAATCTTCGAGTTCAATTTAGGAAGAATCTATGCCAAATTCGCTTACTGGTGAAAAATTTGATTTCCTTTGTGTTTGTCTTGGGTGATTTGTCAAAACGTACTCCCTTGATACATCTATGAACAACATAAATGGATATGAAAACCCCCAAAAGAATGCGTTGTTTTTATAGACAGTGTGGAATAACAGGATTAATGCTGAGCCAGAACTAAAGGAAAGTGTAGGAACAATAATGCGAAATAAATAAAAACAATTCAACAGTAAATAAAAAGTCGTACTATTCACCGAATAATAATAAATTAAAAAATCAATTTAAAATACTGCTTAATAGACACACATACATATTGCTACATTCAATGTTTGTAAAACCTACGTAAGCATTAAGAATGCTTGATTTTGGACACTGAAATGAATAAAAATTCTAGAACGACTTTTTCTAAGAAAAAAGATTGGACCACTTACGGATGGCTTTACGTTGACGATCACAATTTTCTTGAAACTTTGTGAGAGTTTAGGCTTTCCCGAAATACACACCTTCGCTTTTTCTGACACAAGCCTCGTTTCCATTTTTACGATGATATTGCAAAAATGGCTTTTTCGACGCTAATTTCAGTAAAAAGCTGCCAACTTTGCAAGAACATTGAGACATCTTACAAGTCAGGAATGCTTAAAATGTTTGATGAATTTATCTTAACTTTAGAAACAGGAATAGGTTTGGTATTTAAGATAGCCATTTTAGTATATAAGTATTAGCTTTTCGGAAATTGAGAATTGTTTCAAAGTTTCACCATGCTGATTTTGGCTAATTTTGGTAATTCTGATAAGAAAGCGAGCAAAGGATATAGCATTTGTGAATATGAAACCAGTGTGGTTAGGTAGCAATGGGCTAGTTTAATACATGCATTGAGTCAAAAGTTTGGTCATTTGTCTGATTAGTGATTAACATGAACTGTTATGAATATACCAGTTTCGGATTTAAGGGGCCAAGGAGGCCATGCCCCCACTTAAGATCAATTCCACATAAAAACCAGATGGTGGGCTATATATGCAAAATTAACATTTTTTTTAAACTTAGTACATCAGCTGGCCTTGTCAAAAGAAACCTGAGCATGATTTTTTAAGAGTTTCTGAGTTTTTTTTAACCCTTTTTACGACCACTTTGTACTTTTTCTGAAAAATAGCAAATAAAAGTACTGCGAAGTAGGTGAAGTAGAAGAAAGAATAACATACAAGTAAAACTAGTTCGTATGGATTTATTGATTCTTTATGCCCTCCCATTTTAGCCTACAAAATATAATTTTCACTGCTTATTATTAAGGCCATTTTTACGCATATTTATCGCTTTCCCAAATCTATATCAGATTCTTTTGGAACATGAGTCAACTTCCATCTATTACTGTTGTCTTTTTTTCAGTCCAAAGCACGAAAAAAGATCTTGTCTCTTTCATAGTTTTTGTGAAGTCAGTTTTTACATAACTCACGTAAACACTTTTCTGCCAATCTGTGACTGTCAGTTAGATTAAAAGACTATAGGAGGCGCTACTCGATTGTGCAATTATCTGTCGACCACGATGCCAAATAGAAGAAATATCAGTCGTTTTGCTTCATCAGTAACGAAGGAAATCACGAGAAGCTGTATCAGAGATTTTTTCTTCGTGAATTTTCAGTTTTGCTTGTGCGAAAATAAAAATCTATTACAGGATTACAGAACTCGAAAATGAGTTATATTATAACCCCCAACACCATCTCATACTTCTGAGGAGCAGGCTTTATTCTTATTAAGGGTACCCATTCCCCTTGCTTGGTCAGTTTTCGAACACCGCAATGGACAAAGAATCCCACGCACTGCCTACAGTGCATGCTTGCCCATTTTCAGACGTCCTGGACAAATCCCTGTATATGCGCTTGAAAAAGACCTCTCAAACTATTAGCAAAGTTTATACTAAAACTAATCAAGATCTTCGAGATCACAAGTTGAAAGAGGACGGTGGATTCGAGCAGAGGTGTCATGTTATTGAATATACAAGGGGACACGCAATGCTTCTTGTACTACGCAAAAGCGGCCAAGCATGGTGGCAGTGCGCCAATGGAATTTGTACTTTCAGAAAAATAAGAGGTACGGATATTTAGGACTGAAAACATAATACTTTCAGTGATATCCAAGTTACCGGCTTTCCAAACTAGTATTTAAGCAATTGGGTGTTGTTGCGACTTGACAGCAAAAAGTTTCACATTATGTAAATTCCGTTCATGCGGCGGACTCAAAACCAGTTTCTTGAAGGTATGCTAGGTTTAGCGTATGATGCATTTCCACACAACACTTCAAAAAACTTCATTTTGTTTGAAGAAAACAAGAGCTCCTGAAACACAATGTCCTTTTATTTTGATCACTAAACATGTCTCAAAACTAGATAACCACTCCTTTAAAAATCTAAGTAGTTTCAATACCTTTAGAATCAATCATGCAGGCCATCCTAACCCGCTAACCGGATAGGCCTATCAGGTTTGTGCTCCTGGGGAGTCAGTAAGTCGAAAGTTGTCAGCGAGAGCTACATTCTGAACTGAAGTCATGACCTGTTGACCCAGGCCAACAGTTGTGATGAATATGAAGTAACTTTTTAGCAATTGTTACTAATATCTTACCTGCACAAACAGGGATATGCAACACGTAGCCCCTCGGTTGGCCATTTAGGGACTACAATACTTCCATTCGCTTTCGTTTGTCCTAAATGCATTTCAAACGGGCGTAGGCCATATCCGGCCACCGATTTTGAGTTTTCACCTCGTCAAAAATACATTCCACACTTGAAACTATCATTTAAAAAGCGCTTACTTTCATCAATGGTCCTTCTATACATATCTTCAATGAAGCTTAGTTGTGTGAATTAAGTTGACTTTGACGAAGAATTCCAACTCCACTTCTTAGTTGCCGTTAACTTTTTCACCGCGCACGAAAATCACAAAGTATGTCAACTGAGTCACGTGAGTTAGGCAAAAGGCTAGAACAAGACTGAGCGAAGCGCGTGACATTTGTAAATAGCATGAAAGGGTATCAGGTGAAATTTGTAAGATTTGGGTCCCTTAAACTTTTTATTCGTCAGCATGCGTGATTTCATGTAACCTCGTCAAAATGGCACCCGGTAAGAGAGACTCGAGCAAACCGCCACAGATTTTCTTCCATTTGTTCAGATTATCTCGATTAAATCGCTTCCAGACTTATGGTATGAGTTGTTTATAACTCCATGTGCATATATGAATGTTTCATTTGACTTTATTTCCAGTATTTTGAAATGAGTAACTTTTTGTGGGGATGTACTATCGCCCCAGTATGCCTGCGGCATCCACGGCGATGTACAACAGTGACCAACAAATCAAACTGGCGAAAAATCCATTGCCACATGCGAAAGTCAACGCCCCGTTCAATCTTCCGCTTCGTTCTAGCTGTGAGTTCTGGATAACAGCTCGTCAATTTTTGTTTAAAGCCAAGTCCAAACTCATGTCGATGTGTAAAACATATAACGGCGCATTTCCATTGGTTTGCCAGTCCATCCTCCTATCTCCAGCTCTGGCAAGAATCAACTGTAGTTCCGAAATAATTTCAAACTTCTGTGGCACTTTGCACGACCTCAGATGACTTCTGACGTCTTTGACACAGCTAATGAAGGCCACATTTCCTCTGCGATCACACTTTTGTAACGAAAATTGACCATATTCTTTGCAGTGACAGGAAGTGCATGTAATCTCGAACCCTAAAGTGCTATTGGTAAAGTTACAAAAACTATGGAGATGTTTCACAAAATTTGGGATTCAAAATGTGAAACTTAAATTTATGTGATATTGCATTGTTGATACCTGGGCCCGGTCTCCAATCTTTTTACTCGAAATGGAACTCGAAATTAGGTTTGGCATTTTCTACTCTACTTTTGGGCGAACTCAAGATAAGTGTCTATTATTCTATGCTCGAGTACGCAATAACTTACGTAGATAATTTATTGCCCTTGGTTCACAGTTTGTAAACCCAATATTAAAACAATAAGTTCGAGTTTGAACTCGAAATTTCGAGTATTTACTCGAGTTTGTAACACGAATATAAGGGTCTTCAAGGGCAAACTTGAACTAGAAACTCCTATGCATAAACTATAATGTATTCGAGCACAGTCTGATAACCAATTTTCTTAAGTTCGCACAAAAGGAGCAGAGAAATTGCCAAAAATAGTTTCGAGTTCGTTTGGAGTACAAAGATTAGAGACCGGGCCCAGATCATATATTTTAGGTGATATCTCTGAACTAAAAGTGTAGCCTCAATTCTCTTGTCAGTCAAAGTAAGGCCACATCACAAAAATGCCCAAATTCGAGGGCCACGTTTAGCACTTAATATATAAGAAAGCAAGATTAAGCAACATCTTGCCACTTTTGACTGGCCTGAAAAGTGGTCTCGGAGTTTTCTCCCCTGCTGGAGATTTAATTGTACCTTTAAGTTTAATTTTCTTACTAATCTTACATGAGCCTTTATTAGTGACCATCTATGTCAAACTTTGTCACCAGTTTTCCAAGTCTGATTTTTTGCCGTTCAAAAAATGCACTTTTACTGACATGAAAAAATGCAAAATGTGCCTATATAGCCAAATAGGGCATATCTCGGTAAGCAAAGGTCATTGAGTGCAAATATTGTAGCAGTGTACTTTGGGCCAGCATCCCAACACATGCACAAAATATTAGCTCTGTATGAGTTTTTGAGTATATAGTAATTTTTCATTTTCATATGGTTTTTATATGGAATCTTTCTCAAATTCTCCCAGACTCGATTGGCAGGGGTGCGAATATCTGACCGGCAAAATCCTGGCTAATGCTTTGCTATGTCCCCCCAACTAAAATCCTGGATCCAACTGTTATGCCTTGCCCTATTTGGCTTCTTAGGTAACAGTGATTTGACAACATTTTCACAAAAATGCACTACAACTTCCATGCTTTGTATATATAAAGTGGGTGTGAAGGTATTTTTGATTTAGAGAGCCTTGGGACCGTCATCAGCCCAAGAATGGGGAAGCCGTTATGCCCCTTCTTTTAATTTTAGCGATATATCTATGTTGCCTGGCGAAAACATTTTCTTTAAATTCTTAGTACTTATGGACTAGTAGTGAAGTGTATAATAACAACAGTGAGAATTTTGGCGATTGTGGTGGTTCCTAGGGGTGACTTTGGTCCCTCAACAAAGTACAAAACGTGGTTATTCTCATACAACGAAGTCTGCGGGTATAATATCACAGTGTAGTATGTAACTGGATAACATGTAACATTTACCTTTCAACAGGTTTATGAAATCGTCTCTTATTTAGGAGTTTTCTAAGAGTTGCGTTCTTAATGCAGCGACAATACGTTTTAGCCTAAAGAACTGTAGGCAGTATCCGCTTGAGTGGCCATACGGATATAATTTTAACTTCATAAACCATTTTTATCATTTTTGATATGAATTTTCTGGATTAGTGTGCACCCAAAATTCTCCATTTTTAGATAATTCTCATATACATATAACAGGCGAAAAAGTTGAAAAAATATCCCCTTACAGCTTTCGGCGCCATGAAAATCGACACATTGCAATTTGCTGCTTAGCCAAAATTCTAGGTCGCAATTTCAAATGCAGACCGCATTCATAAATTTCTGATCGCAAAAATCTCCTGTCATTTTACCCGCGGCCAAAATCGAGAGGAGATATTTAGATTATGCTCTTTCTTGCAGAGTTAAATATCGCCAAATTGTCAGGTCGCAAAATTGAGCCATTTCATGCACCTACCAGTTCTCAATCGTTTCAACAGCCATTAAAACGCATTGGAGGCACATGTTGTAATGCGAACCAATGCTGTGCCACTCGACATTGCCATAAAGATTTTGTAAATCTTCAGTTACATCGGGTAGCCCTACACCCTTTCCCTACTTCGTGTTCAAAGAATTTGTCACAAAGATAGCTACCGATGTTAAAATTGAATCAGCGCTCTACAGTTTAACCGGCACGTGCAACCTGAAATATAAGAATATACTTCTAGCGTTGACCTGCTATATGATTGTGATCAAAGTCGTTAAATGAGCAAATTTTCTCCATTTCTTCATAGTCCAAAATTTGGAACGTGAATGATTGAATAACATTATCGAAAATAAACTCGAAATCATTCCCCTGTCAATAATGACATAGAATATTAATGGGAACAATTCGGTGTAAACTTAAGACAAATTTTGTGATTTATGCTTTCCACATTTTCAAAAATTAGTTTTTTCATGACTTGCAAAATCCTCGAAATATTCCAACTCCGTGCAGGTTTCAATTAGAAAATGATTCGAGTTTGGTCCCTTAGGATGAAATATGTCATAGTGTCGTATATTTCAAAAACGGTCAGCCAAACTCATTGAGTGACCCTGTCTTGCTTGCCACTATTAATAGTACTGCTTCGGAGGCACAAAAAGTACGGGATGTGGCTTTTAAACATTGACAAAAGACGGTTCCTTTTAGAAATGAATTTGTTGTTGCGTAGAAACAGAGTTTGACTAACTACATGTATCGACTGCGTAAGCGTCAATTCTAAACCACGCGGTACTTTTTAATGCACTGCACGAGACGCTCATAAACAGTGATGAGAGCAAGAACCCTTTGGCGCTTCCTAACAACGAACTGGGCAAACATCGGTTGCCAGGAGAATATTTTAAAATTGTTTAACTAAATATCTAAAATTCAGCATATCACTCCGTAGCTCAACAAAGGCACTGAAGTCGTGGGCAATCAAACAAATGGATTGGACTTTTATTTGGTTACTCACAAATACTCACTAATTAAACGTGAAGAGCAAAACGGTTTGTAGCGTTTCGGAAAATTCCCTGAGAGAAAGTAATTGCGGTATTTGGTAGTATTGTCCTATAAATCCTTTACTGATAATTGAGAAATCGATTGTACACACATAACTTTACAATGTATTTCCAAGTCCAGACGTCAGATTTCGTTGTATTTTTTACTTGTTTTAGCAAAGGTCTCATTTGGAGACCATCCAATAATTTCGAACGACATTACCGTTTCGCGAAAGGGCTGCCGACGTTTTTTTTTTCTGTTACCATATGATAGGTACTATAGATTACATAGGTTGCGATATTGTTGGGAACATGTTGCCGCATCTTGTGAAAAATTTAGGCTTTTTCCGAGGTGCCGCTATATTATGAAAATTCTATTATTAGCAGATATATCTCTGGGAAAGTGTTCAGTGTTTTTACAAATAATGCAAGGAGTGTGCATATTTTCAAATTTTAATTCGATGTACAATAAAAGGTTTACGCATTGTAGCTGCTGCTATTGACATGACACGCTTTGTTCTACAGATTTCTTTCTTTCTAGTGTGTTACCCAAACATCGGTCAAGGGCTTGTTGTCATAATCAACAACATCAACTTCTATGCTGACACACCGCAGGGGATGGAGAAGCAGAAGCGTTATGGTAACTCATCATAATAACTTGTATGTCGTATGTTCGATTTGATGCATTGGAAGGGATCTATACCATTTTTGCCAATTAAATACTTCACTTAAGCCTATGAATGAAAAAATGCTCTGTGACTACCCTCTGCTAAAAATAGGAGTAATTTTGGAGATTTCGAATAAGTCTGCTAAGTGTGTACTACATATACACTGTACATGTACAAGCAGAACTACTGACGCTTCAAGCTAGTTAGTCTATGGCACAGACGAATGCCATCTGAAACTGAAGCCCTTTCCATTTCGATTGACTGCTGAAATAATTGAGACATGTCTCATGTTCATCTTGAAACTCTCGCGAAGTAACCTTGAAGTTGGATAGATGACAATGTTGTTCAATCATTGTCACAGAACTACATCGCAGAATGGGAACCATTTGGAAGTGTAACATAGTAAAAACCACACGCAACAAAGATTCAATACTTGGACTTCATTTCCATTGGTCTAGACTGAGTTGCATAAACCTTCAAAAGTTATCCGATGGATAAGTTTGATTGTTACATGACGTCTTGCAGCAGCACTTTTCAACAATAACAACGTGACGCGTGATAATGCGACGTAATGGTTGCTATAGGGCGTAAATATTTATGCAACTCGGCCCTTGTGTTCCAAATTCAGCAATGAATTTACGGAACAGTGATTGGCATAGTATTTTGGTAAACGTCGAAAGAACACAAATGTCCTTCGAATAGTTGCGATTGCACGTTCACATTGTAATTAACTTGGTTGACAAAGAATTCTTTTACACCGTGTGTTCATAAGGCCGGAGATTTCTGTAAAAGTAGCTGAACTACCCAGTAACCTGCTCAACTGTTATTATTGCTCCTTGTCAGAATAAATATTGATTAAGTAATAAGTAAGAATAGATGCCCAAAATCTGTGCATATGTACTTTTAAATCATGGGGTCAAACTTGTTGACATTTACCTTAACGTCAAAATCTATTTTAAATGGTGTTTACAACTTTGGGTTCTGGGGTCAAAGTACTCTAGAGATTCTAGAAAATTTTGAGAACAAACTGTAACAGCCAATGACATGCTTGGGTATGATCATGTGGTTTTTATTAACCAATCACTAAATAAGCAGAATATTATAATATGGGCTTAATAAAAATGAAATTCAGATGACCTATAGTATTTGAAGCATAAAGACTTGCTACAGCGTACAGAAGAAAATTGTACGACAGCCATCTCGTGGAAGATTCTAGAAAAGTTCTTGGCAAGGGCAAGATATAACGAACAGGATGTTAAGTAAGAGCTTGTCACTTGCATCGTGGGTAGCAAGAGACTACTTGATGTGTTGCGTCACAAGCTACAGACTGTAACCAGCAAGAAGAATCGCGGGTAGAAGAAATTGCCTGCAAGTGTTGCATCACCAGAGACGGTGACTAGCAAGTACACTGTCACAATACGGTGTGTATAGTTCGAATATTCACCAAGCAACAGTCATCCAACAAGTGGAGAGTCCTAGCTTGGATAGCAAATAAGACATTTGATTATTTTGGTTGATTGATTGAGGTAATCTTTAAAGAGGGCGTTAGTGTGGTTATTCTTCTTTGTAGTTGATTACTTAACTAAAACAGGTTTCACTTGTCTAATTAGAACTTGTCATATAGTAAATTAATTACTGGATTTAATTATTCACTTTCCAACTTCGCACAATCTCAAAGCATAGCTATCTTTTAAACAAACCCACAGTCAATCATCTAACATTTGGGGGACAGTCCTACAGAGTTTAAATAAAGGTTTACGTGTTTGTGGTGTATTGTTTTGAACCCTGTAATTACCATTTGAATAATAATTAATAATATGCATTATGGGAATAAAACCCCTCCTCTCAAATGGGTTTTGAAAAGTATATTGCGCAAGCGATACAGTTCGGTTATACCGGTGGAGATTTTAGGAAGTGCGCAGAGGAGCTCTTGCGGCAGGCCTTGGAGCGTGAAGAGCGCGCCCATAAACGGAAAGAGGAACGCAGAACAGAGACTTGTCGGTCATCGATGACCAGAAACAAGGGTGACAAAGAGTGTTTCAATTGTCATCGGAAAGGTCATCTAGCCAGGGTATGTGGAATGGAAGACTTCCAGTCCAAAAGATTCGCTACAGGTTAGCAGTCGTCTCGGAACGGGCCAAGACAGAAGACACCAAGAAGACGGTTATGTGTCAAGCTGTGGTAGCGAAAGCTAGTCCGATATAGCGGCACATAGTTGATGGCTGTCTGCAAATAGTCGATGGGACATCAATATCCGTAGAGACAGGGACCTGTGAAAAGCACAGAGAATCTCCAGCTAACCACAATATGCCCGTCTGTGACAGTTACGTCAACGAAATAAAAGTACGCATGATGCGTGACACTGGTTGCTGTAGTGCAGCGGTGAAGACGTCCCTAGTCAAAGAAAGTCAAGTGACTGGGAAACAACACATCTGTGTGTTAATAGATGGGACAGCACGGTCCTTTCGCATAGCCAAGATTGAGGTAGACACTCCTTACTTCGTTGGTGAAATCGAGGCGATGTGTATTCGAACACCGATCTACGACCTCATCATAGAGAATGCTGTTGGCGTCAGCAAGGATCCTGATACCAATTGGCTGCCACAAGGCAGTGTCACATCCGCAGTCAAAACACTAGAGCACAGGAAGAAGAGCGAAAAACTTATTAAGCCTTTGGCGATAACACCAAACGGAGTGGCAAGTCTCGACTTCAGCAAGTTGAAGGACGAACAACAGCATGATCCTTCCTAACGTTAGCTCATGGAACTTGTTGAGAAAGACAAATCAGCAAGAATACGTGGTACAGGTCAATACTTGTATGAAAAGCAAAAGGGTTCCTGTACCGAATGTATGCTGATAACTCCAAATAGTTGCGTCAGATAGTTTTCCCTGTCAAATATCGACATTAGGTTATGACGCTAGCTCACGAGTCAATCGTTGGCGGGCACCTTGATGTAAAGAAGACCAGTGATAGAATAGCCAGTAGCTTTTATTGGACAGGAGTTGGCAGTGCCATAAATCGTTTCTGTAGATCATGTGACATATGCCAGCGAACAACTCATAAAGTCAGGATCTCTAAATTGCCATTGGGTGAGACGCCGCTAATGGAAGGACCGTCCCAGCGCATAGCTGTTGATTTGATTGGTCCTGTATCGCTAATCAAAGACAGAGGGTACCGGTTCATTCTTACCATCGTAGACTATTCCACAAGATACCCAGAGGTAGTCGCTCTACCCAGAATAGAAGCTGAGCGAGTCGCAGAAGCATTGTTTGAAACCTTCAGTAGAATCGGCTTTGCATGAGAGGTGCTTAGTCACTCTGGGACACAGTTCATCTCAGAAGTACTGGAATAAGTTGCAAGGCTAATATCCATGAAGCATCTGTTCACC
This sequence comes from Phoronis australis, assembly GCA_002633005.1. Lineage (NCBI taxonomy): Eukaryota > Metazoa > Phoronida > Phoronidae > Phoronis > Phoronis australis. Next base: position 230,205 of record NMRA01000594.1, on the reverse strand, counting down.
ACTCTGTACAATCCGAAATGCAGTTTATTGTGTGAGCGTAATAACGGTGTACTGAAGAGTGTGCTTAAGAAAATGTGCCAAGAGCGTCCAAAAGATAGGGACCGGTACTTACCAGCAGTACTGTTCGCCTACCGAGAGGTACCACAAGTGAGCACAGGTTCCACGCCATTTGAACGGTTGTATGGTAGAACCGTGCGAAGGCCCATGCAGGTTCTTAAAGAGTTGTGGACTGGCAATGAAACACCAGACGTACGGAATACTTTTGAGTATGTCCTCGACTTGCGACATCGTCTGGAAGAGACATGTGAACTGGTGCGGGAAAACTCACGAAATGCTGGTGAAGCACATAAGCATAATTATGACAATAAGACACGACATCGTCGCTTCAAAGTAGAAGATCAAGTCTTGATATTGTTACCAACCGACAGTAAAAAGCTGCTACTGCAGTGGAGGGGTCACTACAAAGTGACCGAGGTACTCAATAAAATGGACTACCGAGTAAGGGTTGGTGGAAAGACCATGACATACCATGCCAACCTGTAATAACTCTACATATCTCGCGACCAAAGTGGGTCTGCAAGTAAAGATGATGCGGATCAAACTTCTGACATTGCACCCATAGCTGTACTGCAGCCTGAAATGGACAATGAAATTAAGGTTTTCGATGATAAACATCTACTAGAGCTGGGATCGACAAACCAAAAAGAAACATACTAAGATGTCAAGATATCAGCCGAGCTCATTACTGGTCAACAAAGGGAGGTGATAAGTCTGCTAGAAAAGTACTTTGGTATCTTTAGTGAGGTACCGGGTACGACCCATCTAGTTGAGCACAAGATTGAGACCATTAGTGAAGAGCCGGTAAGAGTCAAGCCATATCCCCTGTCATATGGCACCCAGACCATTGTGCAGGAGGAAGTTGACATGTTCAAGTGTGAAGTCATGGAACCATCCGATGTTCCCTACAACTCTCCGGTGGTCTTAGTGAAGAAGAAGGACGGTTAAAATCGATTCTGCATCGATTTTCGTCGTTGGAACGCCATCACCAAGTTTGACTCGGAACCGATGGGCAATCCCGGTGACATCATGGCTGAGATCAGTAAAGACCAGTATTTTACCAAGATTGATCTAAGTAAAGGATACTGGCAAGTCATTGTCGCAGAAGAATCACGACCCAAGACCTCGTTTGTAGTACTAAGTGGTTGCTTCAAGTTCGTAAAGAAATCATTTGGTCTGCAAATTGGGCAGTGACCTTCAACCGCATGATGAGGAAGATGTTGGCAGGAGCACATAACACAGAACACTTTGTGGATGCCATTCTGTGCCATAATAAGACATGGACTGAAAACCTTGCCACATTGCAAGACATCTTCCAACGTGAGCGAGAGGGTAGACTAATGATTCGACCCACCAAATGTTCGGTTGGATCTCGTTCCGTAGATTTTGTTGGACATGTGGTCAGTGAAGGGCACCTGGCAACGGATGAAGAGAAGCTGGGAGGCATCCGAGATGCACCACGACCCAGAACGAAGACACAAGTTCGTTCTTTTCTTGGGTTGGCTGGCTACTACAGGACGTTCATCCCAAACTTCGCTGAAATCGCCGTCCCACTTTTTGAGCTCACAAAGAAGAAACAGCCTAACACCGTGCAATGGGAAGTAGCTCAGCAGCATTGCATTCGACAGTCTTCGAGACATGCTGACGAGAGCACCCATACTGAGAATGCCCGATTTAAGTAAACCTTTTATTGCTCAGACTGATGCGTTAGATACTAGTATAGGCTGTATTTTGTTACAGGAGTATGATGATTGCAGGTTCCTAGTACCTTGTGCCAGTAAGGAATTGTTACCTCGGGAACGGAATTACTCTGTCATAGAGAGGGAATGTTTGGCTATTGTATTTGCCATTAGAAAATTTGCAATGTACTTGTATAGTAAAGAACTTATCATTCATACTGACCATCAACCCCTGGCTTACATTATAAAAGTAAGTTAGTCAATGGACGCATGATGAGGTGGGCCTGTTTTTTGCAAAACTATCGATTTAAGGTTGAAGCTATCAGAGGCACAAAGAATGTTGGTGCTGATTACCTGAGTAGGTTAGAGCATTGAAGATTCATGGAAATTGGGTAGTAGATCTAAGGGTCAATCAACATTTAAGTCTTCTTTGTTGAGAAAATCTTGAGAAGTATTTTCTTGAGGCGCGGTATATTTGTCAGAATAAGTATTCATTAAATAATAAGTAAGAATAGATCCATTTTAAGTTGCCCAAAATGTGCGCATATGTACTTTTAAATCTTGGGTTCAAACTTGTTGACATGTACTTTAACATAAAAATCTATTTTTAATTGGTGTTTACAACTTTGGGTTCAGGGGTCGAAGTACTCTAGATATTCTAGAAAATTCTGAGCACAAACTGTAACAGCCAATGATATGATTAGGTATGATCATGTGGTTTTTATTAACCAATCACTAAATAAGTAGAATATTATGATATGGGCTTAAGTCAAAAAGAAATTCAGATGAGCTGTAGTAGTTGAAGCATAAAAAATGTTACAGTGTACAGAGGAAAATTGTACGAAGGAGTCATCTCGTTTTTAGGATTCTAGAAAGGATCTTGGCAAGGGCAAGGGCTAACGAACAGGAAGTTAACTATGAGCTTGTCACTTGCATCGTGAGTAGTAAGATACTACTTGAAGTGTTGGGTCACCAGCCAGAGACCGTAACCGGCAAGAAGAATCTCGGGTAGAAGAAATTGCCTGCAAGTGTTGCGTCACCAGAGACGGTGACCAGCAATTACACTGCCACAATACAGTGTATGTAGTTTGAAGGTTTTTTCCAACAGGACAGTCATGCAACAAAAGGAGAGTCCAGCTTGGATAGCAGATAAGACATTTGTTTATTGTGAGAATAAGTATTGATTAAGTAATTAGTAAGAATAGATCCATTTTAAGTTGCCCAAAATTAGTGGATATGTACTTTTAAATCATGGGGTAAGACTTGTTGATATGTACTTTAACGTCAAAATCTATATTTAGATGGTGTTTACTACTTTAGGTTCTGGGGTCAAAGTACTCTAGAGATTCTAGAAAAGTCTGAGAACAAATTGTAACTGCCAAAAATATGATTGGATACGATCATGTGGTTTTTATTAGCCAATCACTAAATAAGTAGAATGTTATATTATGGGCTGAAATCAACAATATAATTAGATGCGCTATAGTAGTTGAAGCATAAAGATTTGCAACAGTGTACAGAGGAAATTGTACGACAGAGCCATCACGTGGAAGATTCTAGAAAGGATCTTGGCAAAGTCAAGTGTTAACGAACATGAAGTTAACTAAGAGCTTTTCACTTGCATCGTGGGTAGTAAGATACTACCTGAAGTCTTGCGTCATCAGCCAGAGACTGTGACCAGCAAGAAGAATCGCGGGTAGAAGAAATTGGCTGCAAGTGTTGCATCTCCTGAGACGTTGACCAGCAAGTACACTGTCGCTATACAGTGTGTGTAGTTCGAAGATTCACCAACAGGACAGACATCCAACAAGTGGAGAGTCCTAGCTTGGATAGCAGATAAGACATTATTTGATTATTTTGGTTGATTGATTAAAGTAATCTTTAAAGAAGGCGCTAGCGTATAGATACTCTCTGTAGTTGATTACTGAATTAACAATAGGTTTCATTGGTCTAATTAGGGGTTATCATATAATAAATTAATTAATTACTGGATTTGATTATTCACTCTACATCAACGCACAATCTCAAAGCGTAGCTACCTTTTAAACAAATCCACAGTCAATTTCTGACAATTATTTTGGTTGATTGATTGAGGTAATCTTTAAAGACGGCGCTAGTGTTGTTCACTTAATTAACAACATTTTTCACTTGTCTAATTAGGGCTTAAAATATAATACATTAATTACTGGATTTGATTATTCACTTTCCATCTACGCAGAATCTCAAAACATGGCTACCTTTTAAACAAACTCACAGTCAATCATCTGACATTCCTAGTGATGTGCCTTTGGATATATCCCTTTGCCTTTGAGGAGCTCTCATTCATAGTATATTGTTGTTTAAAAATGATGTGACCACTCCCAGGGTCCCGCAATTTGAGAATTAGATTTCTGCTCTGAATAACAGCCGTCAAATTGGTTGCCTCCCATTCCCGAGCATGCTTTTGTATGGTCTCGCTTTTCTCGCAACAAGTTCCAGTCTACCAACATTAGTCAAATGTGCTTGCATTCAACCTGAGGCTGTCATCGCTCATTCAGTATGTACTTAATCAGGGATATACTTAGCCACTCGCCCAGTCGCCAATGCGATTAAAAATGAGGGTGGGCGAAGTTCACTTGCTGGTCGCCCAGGCGGCGAATGAATTTTTAGAGAACCAAAACCCTCTATTGCTTCCCAGATGAAAATGAATAAATTTTCCCTGTGATTATACATCCTGAATTTAAGGTTATGTTTGGTCCGCGTCTTGGCGCTCCAGCAATAAAAAACATGAAGCACTGCATTCTAGCCGAGTCGGTATTGGATTTTTGCCGTTAAGTGATTCATCTAGACAAAATTTTACAGTGAGTATCGCGTGTGGTCCTGCAAAATGGGATTGATGGGCTAGCGCGAAATGAAGAAAAATGAGGAAAGGCAGAAGACGAGCCCATGTGCTCACAGAGAATTTTATATGGAAGTGACTTCTTCTTGTGCAGTATTTTAGCCAAGATTATTTAGTAAATAATAACATTGATTTCAAATATAAATTGTAAAGGTCGTCTTTGTGACTGTTATTAGGAAAACAAAATATCGCAAAGTTTTAGCTAGATTGATTGCACAATCTATTTGGTGCGGCCAGAAGATTTCCAAAGGCAAAGTTTTTTCTGTATTTTGGTCCTACCATATGAATTAGCTGTAGAGCACAGCGTATTATTTCCCCGAGGTAATAGTTAGACTGATCAGCTCTTATAGGGAGCAATATCGTCAACTGAATTTAAGATCTCAAACTGAAGAGCTCACATTACACCAAAACATTTTCGTACTTCATCTTCAAAAGCAGAATCTGCAAATTTATCATTCTACAACTTGCAAACAGATTTCTTTTAATTTATTGACACAGAGACATGGGTGCAAATATTGATAACTAACCTCTGGTGTCTGATGCAGCAGTACTAACCACAAGTAGACTGTTGAATATTACAGCTGTAATTTGTGTAATTTATCAATTAATATGCAAATTCATGCTGACCATGAAGACATGAGACATATTCGACGATAATCTACATGTAACTGTTGTAAGGAAAATATTGCTAGAAGCAATGTTTGAAATACTGGTGTCATTTTTTGTATCAATTATGAAAATTCATCAAGCAACAACTTGCAAACTGATTTCATTAAATGAAATGACCGCATCAACATTGGTACAAACGTGAAAATTATTTACCTTTAGTGCCTGGTACTTCAGCTATAAGCAAAAGTAAAACATTTGCAAAATGACAGACTTACTTTGCATGCATTAAGCAAATCCACGATGTAAACACCTACAAACGAGCTCCATTGAATTCACTGGCCATAGAAGCGTAAGTTAAAACATTAAAGTAACCTGTCTGCAGTACTTGGTAAGGGCGTTATGAGCAAAAGTATAATTTTGAATAACTGTGGCCTTAGTTTGCGTGATTTATGCAAATTTATCAAGCAACAACATGCAAACTGATTTCATTAAACTAATTTACCATAGGATCATTGGTGCAAATATAATGAATCACTTGTGATGATTGATAACATAGCTATTAAAACAAGTAAATATTTCGAATATTAGCGGTCTTAATTTGCATAAATTATGTACATTCACTACATACCTCCCAAAACGTACACTAATTGAAACATGGGTGCATGAAAACATCTAAATAATCTGCTTGCAGCGCTTAGTAAGGAATTATAGGTAAAAAAAGAAAATTGCATAACGACGGCCTTAGTTTGCATAATTAAAAAATACTCAAGGGTTGCCAAAGTTCACCCTCTCAAATCATGATTACCTATGCCTAGGATATCCACCAAGCTCAGGTTAGATTAAAATCAGCATTTGGTTCCCGGACTAATAATGGTTGTCCAGGTGTCGCTCAAAATTGTCACCGTCTTCTTATCTGCTGTGTTCCGCAGCACAAAACGAGTTCCAACCCTTATATCATTTGTTGGGAGAGTTGGAAATTACTAATTTTTCTTCAGAACGAAATAAATTCGCGACTGTTTGGCATAAAAATGCTGATTTAGTTTGATTTTACGATATTTATTTTCATATTACCTAACCGAAAAATTAAAAAACTAAGAATATGCAGTGAGAGAAGTCTTTAATGAAAAAAATGATCTTGCATGGGCAGCGCATTATAAGGGCTGGAGGGGGGGGGGCTGTACCCCCACTTATTTCAGTGCACATCCTATAGGTGGATGTAATAAATTCGAAGTTTGAGTTTTATTGCATGAGACATTGTTACAGCAGACGAACTCAATAGTGTAAACTCTGGCTCTGCACAGCAGGCCTTGTGCAGAAAGAAGGCGTGCTATCTCGCGTGCCAACTTCCCCGGCCTAGTGTACTCTGATCCGTGAAGCCGAAAAAAATATTCGTGATTCTTGGTCATCTCCGGCATTCCAGTCCTGCTATAGACGAAAGGGGCATAAGCGTGTTTTCGGTGCCTCGGAGGTCCGTCTTCCCTTTCTCTCACAAAAGGTGCGGTGTTGCGGTTTCGATTGTGTAATGGCGAACGCCGTGTTTTTGGTGCGTTTGAAACGGGGGATTTTCTGCTGCTGGTCGTGCCGGTTTGCACAGCTGTACAGTGTTCCTAATACCAGCCAGACCCAGCGAAGCCGAAGGTGAATCGATAATTTGACGGAGCCGAAGCCGGGCTTGGGTAATGTAGGTCGTGGGTCGAGGGGGTGGTTTGTCGAGGGGGTCGTGGGTATAAGGGTGTTGGGGTCGAGGGGATTTTAGAACAAAACTTACAAAGTCATCGAAACACGTATGTCTACCGATCCAATTGTGCAGAAGGAGGTGGGAGCAACTTTACTTCAATGAATCTGTTTCTGTCCCTGAGTAAAATGTCATCTGTGCAAATGTTTTTTTTTCACAATTAATATATTTATTACAAAAGACAGATACATATAAAAATATACACAACACAACAACGTAGAGAACTGTGCAAAAAATAAAGAGAAAGCATTTCATTGTTACTTCGAAGTTAAAAGGTTCCACTTCAATTTCTGTTCTGGCATCTGGTCAACTCTCTGGATCCCCTCATGTTTCAAAAACACTTTTCCAATCTTCTTCTTTTTTTGTATCATAAAAATTTCCGTGTGTTTAACGAAGCACTAACTTCAACATTAAAACACTCATTCAAAAATTTGTTGAGACATCCTAAATTAGGTTTGACGTTTGCAAATTTCATTTTAAAAATAAAAATTTTAGTTTGTAAAAGAAAGCAATTCAAAATTTTATTTTTTTAGTTTTGAAGACCAAATATTATGGTGGTTTTGTCTATTTCAAAATTTACTTGCACTGCAGTCGTTAACCAGAGACGTACATGTACCCCGTGCCGGAAAGAATTAACATATTCACATTCAAAGAAAAAAATGTTCTAGAATTTGGGGAAAGCATTTACAAAAAGGACAAAAATTGAGTCCACGTATCTAATCTTATTTAAAAAGTAGTTAGTAGGTAGAATTCTGTGCAGTAAGCGGAACTGAATGAAAGGTAAGCTGGTGTCATTCGTACTTTCATATGGAAGTTTGCATTAGAAGTTCCACATCTTCCGTGACGGCGAAAATCCCAATACTTCGAATTTCTTTGAGCCGAAGGTATTATGTCATTTTTGAACAGAATGGGTTAAGAATCCCGACACCGCTTTTTCGTCAAAATAATATTTTTTAGGTACAAGTGGTCCATATATCTTTTTTAGTTTTCAGGTATTTTTTATTGCACTGACAATTGAATAATATTTGAGTAAGCTGGAAGCACAAGTGTTTTTAATACTGTGACCTTTTCAAAGATAGTTAGCTTTCTACGAGACCATATATTAATCAGACACTTCATTTCCACTATTTTTGTATCAAAGTTCTCTTTGGACACGGTATCCAAGTTCACGCTGAAATCAATACCCAGAAGCTTAAAATCAACGTCACCCCATTTTAGTTTCCAACGCGTGCGGTGAAACTTTTCTTGAGAGAATTTTCTACCTCCAATTCACACTACTTTTGTCTTAGAATAGTTTATCTTCAGCCCCGACATCCCTGCAGAGAACTCTAGGTTATTCATAATGGCTGCAAGGGATCTTGGAGTTCCGTCTAATGTGAAAGTTGTGTCATCTTTGTGTTGTGTTATAACGAAGTCTTCGTCGCCGATTTTAATACCTTTCACGTCAGGATCATGTTTAATCAATATGGACAAAATTTCAGCACACAGTATAAAAATACAAGTGGAGAGAGAATCACCTTGTTGATATCGGCGTTCTAGTATAAAGTTGTCTGACAGAAATCCATTTTGTATGACACGGGATATTGGTTTATTATAAAAAGTTCTGGTATATCGAGTGATATTGGCTTTGAAATTGAAATTATTCAGGACTTTGAATGTAAAGTCCTAGGAAACACTAGCAAAAACCTTCTCAAAATTTAACAACAAAGTAGTCCTGGAATGTTGTAGTTGTCTCTATACGTCATAATATCATGAATTAGTCTTGTGTCCTCAGCCATGAATCTTCCTTTAATAAATCCAGTTTGGGTATTTGAAATCAGTTTATCTAGAACTTTTAATTCTGTTTGCATAGCATCCCGAAGCCAGATTGTATACACTATTCAGTAAAGTTATTGGTCGCCAGTTTTTCAGAAACTGTTTCGGCTTGTCTTGTCTTGGAATACATGTAATAATCCCAGTCAATTGAGTTGTGGATATTTGTCCCTTTTCAAAACTACATTTAATGTGCCGCAATACAAAATATTTTATTTCTTCCCAAAAGAACTCCAAAATGTCCATCGTAAAGCCATCAGAGCCTGGACTTTTCTCATTTTTTGTATTTTTTAAAACATCAAAGAATTCATCAACATTAATTTCATTTTCTAGTTGGATTCCCTCCAACTCCGAAAGTACCGGGAACCGACAATGTCCGAGTACACTATTCAACATTTCTTCGCTCTCACACCTCGAAGAATATTAAGTTCTTATAAAAATTTATCGTCTCGCATAAAATTTCCTTTTGATTCGTAATAGTTTCTCCTTCTTCTGTTTCTATAGTATATATCAATTTACTAAAAAAATTCTTGATTCTAAGTTGCAAAAATACTTGATCGGGCGTTCTCCACTTTCAATCCAGTTTGCTCTTGATCGGAAAACATAGCCCTTCAAAGTTTCTCTTCTTAATTCTTGTAAATTGGTCTTTTTTCTTCTTAAGTTCTTAGATCACCTTCAGTCAGGTTGTCTTTGCTTTCCAGCCTATTTGGCTTCTTCTAAAACACGGTCATAATTGATGTTTTTTCTTCTTATTGATTAGTCTATAGTGGTGTTACGGATTTCCATAAACAGAACGTCTAAGAACAACTGGTCATTAATTACGAATTGAATTTCAATGTTAGAAACGTATCGATCATTTGATAATTGTAAACTGGAACAGCATACTGAAGTTTTAGCTCAGTAATTTTTTCTTTAATTTTTTTAGTATATTCCAAGTCATTCAACAGGGAATTGTTGAATTTCCAAAAGCCTCTCCCTCTTAATGTTTTTTATTTAACACTCAGTAGGACACCTGAATGATCGGATCTGTAACTATTTATTATGTTAATTTTACACACACATTGAAGTAAATTTTCTGAAAGTAAGAAAGTCTTGTCTCGCCTGCTTTAAAGGATTTTTGCGTTTCCATGTATAACGGTTGGAATTCAGGAGTAATTCCCGAAATGGATCTACGAGGTCCCACATTTGCATTTGTTCTTCTAATTTCTCACTGGCATTTGGATTATTGCGTTGCTCATAGTATCGCGTGTCTTTGTACTGGTCTTAAACAAGATTGATATCCCCACATGCAATAATTTTTTCATTACTCAACTTCTCAATTTCTTTAAAAAGGTTCAAAAAAGTCAGGTTTGTCCTCGTTTGGACCATACAAGCTTACAAGCGTTATTCTCTCACCCTCCATTGTTATATCAAGTAATATATATTTCCCACTTTGTCACCTCTCCAACCGTGTATTTGATGTTCAAAATTATTACTCAGCATTATTGCAACTATTCTTGCATTACTCTTGAATGAACTGAAATAGCGAAAATTTCCACTGTAATTGGACTTGATCCTCCAAAGCCTTCACAAAATGGGTGTCTTGAAGACAATAAATATTGCATGACTTATCTTTAAGGTACTTTAGAACATCAAGTCTTTTCCCGGAATCTCCCTGACACTTTAAAGAAAGTGTTTTAATTTCCATTCTTGTTGAAATTTAATTTGTGGATTACGACTAAATTCAAGTACTGCTCTCAGTGACATTAAATATTTAACGTATTCAAGTGGATTGATTAATTTTTCTGCACAGGCTACCAGTGAATATTTGCACAGTGTTGAACATAAAAACTCGTATAAGAGAAGAAACACAATGGTCAAAAAGCTATCAAAACAAAGAAAAAAAAACAAGCACTAAATGAGTGAGCTGTAACAGCGCCCACAACATATACCGCAGACGGCAGGAGCCCTGAATCTGAGAAGGCAGCCCGCATCGACAGTCATCCTGTGCATGCTAAAGCCCTGGGCATTTGACTAGTTACTGTATTTATAAAGGTATACCCCATGGAATGGCAATCCAAAGGAAGAACAATAGAAGAACAATAGAAGAACAATAGAAGCGCGCTCCGAATGAAAACACTGCATTAGAGCACAAGCCATTGGTTACAACCCTGATTTAGTTACTACATGTACCAGATGTTCAGCATTGGCACAAAGAAAAAAATCAGTTTAAAGCTCGTAATTACAAGCGATAACTAGCCCAGGAAAAGATTCAAATTGGAACTAAAACTTAAAAAATGCAATTAAATAAGCAGATAGGCAGATAGCTGAATAGAGAAACTGAAACACCAGATTAAAATGAAATACATGTAAAAGTATTAGTATCAAATTACAAGATAACACTGATATTTCTACGCAAACGTATTTAATACAAAACAATTAAACGCCGCCTAAAATATTAACCCAATTCCGCACGACTACCTAAATTAAATAACCATACGCCGTCATTTTACCCACAGTTTAAAATCCGTTCCGGCGTTGGCGTCTGGCGCTGACTCTTCCAAAGACCTTCCACAAACTCGTTTACTTGTTTCATTCGCATCATTTCTTGATAAGAATCATTGATCTTCTTGATGAAGATCTTCCCATCTCTCATATATGGCGACTTGATGTGTCCCTGTTTCACTAATCTGCGAGTCTCTGCAAAAAAGCAGCTTTCCTCTTTTTGAGATTTTCGTTGATTTATATTTTTCGCACCGAGGCACGCCCTTGATCCATCTCTTTAACCGCAAGTGTCGATCTTTTCTTTAGAAATTGTTCGCTTACGATAACTAGTAAACTTAGCAACGACAGGTCTAGGTTTACCCCTGGCATCTCTGTTAAAAGCACCCAGCCTGTGGGTGCGGTCTAATTCAGTTACAGACAGGTTAAATTCCAACTTCTTGGCTATGTTTAAGACTAGCTCCTCAGTGTTCTCCCCATTATTTTCCTCTACACTATGTATTATCAGGCAGTTTCGTCTGGAATATTGATTGCTGTCGTCTAAACGCTCCTCCAGTGCGCTCAGTTTTCTATTTAGGCTGTCAATTTCGTCCTTTTGTTTCTGTAGCATATCTCTGCACCCCTCGGTTAAGTGAATACAGGCTTCATTGAGAGTACGTTCAAACATTTCAATGAACAGTCCCTTTATATCCGAGTCCTGGAGTGTAGATTTCATGCCTTGAATAAATGTGTTCACTTCCATGGTTAGGCTTTAGGGCTGATATTTTTGCAGGCTATGTTCTTGAATTCTAAAACACACCTGCCATGTTTCGAAGCGCCACCAGCACGTGCATAGGTTTCTGCTCTTCCATTTACAGGTCTTGCAGGGAGCCCACAAACATTAGGCAATGACCATCGCCTCTGTTGGCCCGATGGTCATTGCCTACACAAACATGTGTGTTAACATAGGTTCAGCCGCACTAGCAAGCTCGACTCTATTGTCTTTGGTGTACCCAGTCTCAAAATTATAGTCTCGGTTGGTCAATCTTCGTTCACACAGGTGTGCCCTCAAAGCAGTAGTCGAAATCTTTATAATTTATATTGATATCCTGATTTTTGTGCAGACAGGGAGTGGATACGAAAAGTGCAAAATGAATACGAAAATATAGCTTAAGTAAATAATGAAGAAAGCACTTGAAAATGAAGTGATGATATCAATACGTAAATTTATACGTGCTCAGGTTTTTACTCTACCAACATACATGTATGAACACGTATTCAAGGTTGGTGGACAAAACCGTGGACATACACGTTTACTGCCAATGCCAGTCGAATCTGTGAAAGTCATGGACAAACTACCGTGAGGTTGGTAGTTTCGATTGGTAGTCTACCATGAGATATTAAACTTTGGATAATTCTTATTACATTTTGAGATATTTTCACGCTGTTTATTGCGGAATTACCCTATAATATAGAGTGGTCGGTATGGTAGTGTAAGTGGCATATTAGTATGTACACGTTAGGTGCATATCACTACTTGCTGCACGTTTTCGCATATGAGTCGTCTAAAAGACTAAAGCAGATGGACCGCCAACACCGTATATTTTCAATAGACGAAATTTGTGCTCTAAGGCACAAGCCGTTACGTCGTTATTCACTAACGACACCAGGCCAAATTAAGATGTTTTATATCCGGCAAGAGCGTAGTCTGCTAATCATGGTCAGCTCTTGTGTTTTCGGGTGGTTGTACCATTGCTAAAACTACTCACAATATCAACAGTACTACTATATTGGAAGGCTTTGGACAGCGTTTCAATGCCGATATTACTTTTTTGTTGTACTGGACAGTAAAGTCGATGCGAGAATTTCCCGTCACAGTACACTAACCGGAAACTGAAACATATAATTTAGGATAGTGGCTCCACCTCTATGATACTACGCAAGAAAATATCGGAGTTGCGAAATTGTTGTCTATAATCTATGCCTGCACAAACCGTCTATGGTGAAAATTGCATCTAGTCCCTACTTCATATTTAGGAGTATGCTAGACATTTAAAGAGTTGTGTCGGTCTTATTTCAGGCTCTGAAATGGATGAAGAAAATGTTAAGAATTTGTTTGAGAAGACTTTGACTGGACCCTATGAAGTTCTCTCTGGTGAAGGATATCGTGATTGTTCGTTAGAGAGAATTCGAGAGATAGTACAACACACGAAAAATACGCTGAAAGAGAAAAGACACCAACAGTTGCTATTTTTCATCTTTTCTCATGGAGACGAGGTAACAAAACTTTCATTTTGGAAACTACTTCACAGGATTAGGTTCAACATCAGTATAGGTAAACTGATTAACGTGCCATCAATTTTACATCCATCACTCACCCTAATTGTATTGGTGAATGTCAGGTGTAGTTAAAGATTAATTGATCATATCCTAGTCCCAGGTAGACACCGCTATCATCCCGGTTTGTTTTTTGGTGTATTTCCACCAACATGATTTACATGTTAATGTATCTATCAAAATGAACCCATTTATCAGGTTCGACATTAAAAGGCTAACCTGGCAAGAAAGTGATGATGTGCTTTCAATTGTTTTTGAACACAGTTTCTTTGTTTGGTTAAAATGTACCTTGTGCATTTTCATGTCCATACAAAAGGAGTCTCCAGGATCAAATAAACAAGTTTGTTATTACTCTGTGCGTGTAAGCGCAGAGTACTGTTGTTCCTGGGTTTTCTTCAATTTTATTACTCTGCGGGTGCAAGCGCAGAGTACTGTTGTTCCTGGGTTTTCTTCAATTTTATTCTTGTTCTTCGTATTACTCTGCGCGTTCAAGCGCAGAGTTTTACTGTTCTACGTATTTTATCATCTTATTCTTCTTATTCTTCTTCTTCTTATTATTATTATTCCTTCATTTTAAGATTATTAGTACTTTTACTTCGATCCGCTAACAACATTCATACTCACTGTGGTTCATAGATTCATCATTGTGTTTTTCTGATTATAATGTTTTGACCCAAAATGCACAGGATTGACCCGAAACGGGTCATGGAGTGCATTTTTACAAAACTATTCTTCATCTAGAGGTGTTTAGATAGACTTTTCGAATTTTGGTGGCAAGTAGACAATAGAGTTCTGCATACGAAAATTACTTGCATTTCATAATGGATGAAGGAACTGAGTTTCCGGGTCAAAAGTCATTAAGTGCAAAAGTAATTTTTGAGCTAGACCTTTTGCAATCATGAATATGATTACCATTCATCAAGGAAGTTCGGTCACAAAATTTGGGGTCAATAGGTGCAACTTTGGGGTCATTAAGTGCAGTTTTTCTTTTAAAATTAAAACTTTTTCAATCAGCTTGTACTTAAATTCATGGTGGTTCAACCGATCAAATTCTACTGATCACATGATTTGACTCAAAATGCACCGGATTAACCCGAAATGGGTCAAGAAGTGCATTCCGTCAAATTACTTCTGCTTCTACTGCTTTTTAGATAGTCTCTTCGAATTTTGTTAATAAGCAGGTACTAGAGACCTTTCTTCCGAATTTTACTTAGAATTTCTATCGTTTTAAGGAAATGGAGTTACCGGGTCAAAGGTCAGTAAGTGCAAAAGTGATTTTTGAGCTAACGTTTCATAATCATGCATATGATTACCATTTATTAAGGCAATTCAGTCACAAGCTTTGGGGTCACTAGTTGCAACTATGGGGTCATTAAATGCAGTTTTCTTTTAAATTTAAGACTCTTTAATTCAGCTCGCTCTTGCACCATTCATTGTGAAGATGGTTCATATTTATCGTGGTTCAACCAATTGCCAATCTCAGTCCATTGATGACTCAAAATGCACCGGAATGACCTGAAGTGGGTCAAGGAGTGCAATCCGTCAAATTGCTTCTTCTTCTACAGGTTTTTTGATTGCCTCTCCTAATTTCGAAAACAAGCAGATAATTGAGAAATGCACCCGAAATTTACGTGGAATTTAAATCGGATAAAGGGAACCCAGTTTCCAGGTCAAAGGTCATTAAGAGCAAAAGTGATGTTTAGCTAGATCTTACATAATCGGGTAAATAATTTTCATTGGTAAAGAAATTTCGATAACAAACTTTGGGCTCATTAGGTGCAGTTTTGCTTTGATATTCTTACTCTTTACTCTTGGTCCTTAGTAGTTACCAGGGACATCTCTCTCTTTCACACAAAGGATGCAACTTCTATGCAATGTAATGCCACAACTCCGTAAATTACGAAACAATTGATACTAAAACTATACAATCAATGAATAACTGTTGGGTTGAACTTTATGTCAACCACAAGAAGGTATATTATGTTTTTTTTCTATCGCTCACCCTCACTGACGTCCCTTTACAGGAAAGCACATTTCATCAAGACCTTTGCAGAACAACTGCAAGAACTCTCACGAACTAATAAAACAATTGTTATCAAAGAAGATTTCAACGCAAGAAATAATACTTGGTACTCAGAAGACAATGACAACCAAGCTGGTCTCGAATTATTCGAGATTCTCCTCTCAAATGACTGTGTACAACTAATAAACGAACCGACACGTTTATAAGAGTATTCACATACTTGCTTTGATTTATGTATTACTAACACTCTCGGATTAATTGAATCCATTTCTGTAAGGCCTCCCATTGGTAATTCGGATCACCACGTTATAGAAACATCATTCACACTGAACTGCTTACCTAAAGAACCAGACGTTATCAATGAGATCTGGATTTACAACCTCATTAACATCGACAAACTGCGCACTGACATAACCACATTTAACTGGACTGAAATAGTGAGCAAAAGTAACATAAATGACGCAGTCTCAACATTCACACAGTCACTCTACAACAAACTAAATAATAATATCCCATCAACCATGAAAACAATAAAAAACAAGGACAACCCGTGGTTTAACAATAACATCAAAACTAAAATATATAAAAGAATCAAACTGTACAAATCGTTCAGAAAATCAAAATAGCCCGTGCACCTTTAAGTGCTACAAAGAACAATGCAAGCGAGTGGAAGAAATAATTAAAAAGACGAAACAAGACAATAAGATGAAAATTATCTCCAACATCAACAATGTCCCCAAAAATTCAAAGGAATATTGGGATATAATAAACAAAATTCGAGGACAAGTAAAGCGATCTTCATACCCCACCATCCACTCAAAGGAATCCAACACTCAGGCGTCACCCAAAGCTGAAAAAAGTAAGTTATTTTTAGAATACGTCACCGCCAAGAGTCACGTTGCACCAACAACAAGCTTTCCCGAATTCCCAAACAAGACATTAGAACATCTCTCTGACATACGAGCCCGCCATCTGAAGTCCGAAAACTACTAGACAATATTGACGAAAACAAAAACGACGGTACCAATCTCATAACCAATACAGCTCCTTTGACAACATTATATAACAAAATACTACAATCTGGAAAATTTCCTTCGAACTGGAAACTTGGTGGAAAGGTCATATAATTTTTAAAATGCTACTCCTCCTTTAGTTTTAAAGCTATCTTTTTCAAATTCGGTACACAGGTATAAGTCAACATGACAATTTAAAAAAATACTTTCCTAATTAATCGAGTCATCCAATCAGATTAAACAGGTCAAAGGTCATTAGGTCCAAACTAAAATTATGAGCTAGACACTTCAAATTCACACATCTGATTGGCTTTTGGAATTCAACTATAAGGTCATTAGGTGCATTTCTCTTCTGAAAATTTGACCTTTTCATTTACCAACTATTCTGATGTGTAAAAAATTAGACGGCTGTGGTTCTCACCATAAAGTACACGTTACACGGACTTCGCAATACTTTTACCAAAAAGGCTTATAATGCACTGGAAGAAGTCATTTGGTACAAAGGTCATATAACTTTGAAAATGCTACTCTATCTTTAGTTTTAAAGGTATATTTTTCAAATTCGATGCACAGGTATAAGTCAACAAGGGAATTTAAAAATAATTCTCTAAGAAATCGAGTTATCCAACAAGGTTAAAGAGGTCAAAGATCATTAAGTGCAAACTCAGATTTTGAGCTAGACAGTTTAAATTCACACATCTGATTGGTACATGAAATTCATATCTAAATTCAAAGTTTCAGATCATTTGATGCAAGTATGGGGTCATTAGGAGCATTTTTCTTCTGAACATTTGTCCTTTTCATTCACCACGGACATGTTTGATGTGTACACCGTTAGACAACTGTGATTCTCAGCTTGAAACACACTTTTTACGGGCTTTGCATTCATTCTCCTAAAGAGGCTAATAATGCACTGGACAGAGTCAATTAGTGCAAAGCTCATATAACGTTCAAAATTTAACTTTTCCTACAATTTCAGCACACTGGTGTAAGTCAACATGCCAATTAAACACCCTACATTACTACGAAATAGGCTTAACCTATCAGAATAAATAGGTAAAATGTCATTGCGTGCGAACTAAAACTTTGAGCTAGAGACTTTCAAATTACATATTTGTTTACTAAATGCGATTGAGTTTAAATTCTAAATTTTCAGGACATTTAGTGTTCCCATGGGGCCATTAGGTGCATTTTTCTTCTGAAAGTTTGACCAATTCATTCATCTTGTACTCTGATGGTGCTTTAAGTACATCTGTGATTCTGGGCATTAACCACACTTTTAATCGAGTTCAAAATTATTCCCTGATCGGGGCTCATAATGCACGGAAGAGGTCAATTAACGGAAAGGTCATCAAGATATTACCGTGTAATTTCTCCTATAATTTTCAAGAATTGCTTTTCGTATTGGTAAACGGATTTGCAGTCAGTATTTTCCAATAACAATTCCAGTCCATTATTGTCACGCCGTGACAATAATCTTTCTAGTTCTTCTTATTTTTCTTCCGACCAACTTTGAGGCTTAATAACTCCAAATTGGTTGCAGGTACATTCCTTAAAATCAGCATATGGTTTTTGACAGTACATACATTTTGATTCGTTATATAATCATATTCCATATTGCACCGGAAGAGGTCATTTGGGGCAAAGGTCATATAATTTTCAAAATGCTGCTCCTTCTTTATTTGAAAAGCTATTCTTTTTAAATTCCGTACACAGGTATAAGTCAACAAAGAAATTTAAAAGAAATATTTTTCTAAGTAATCAGGTCATCCAATCAGGTTAAACAGATAAAAGGTCATTTCGAGCTAGACACTTGAAATTCACAGGTCTGATTGGCACAGGTAATTCAATTTGGAATGCAAAGTTTCAGGTCATTTAGTGCAAATATGGGGTCATTAGGTGCATTTTTCTTTTGAAAATTTGACCTTTTCATTCACCAAGTATTCTGATGAGTCAACTGTTAGACAACTGTGATTTTAAGCATTAAACATATTTTTCATGGGCTTTGCAATAATTCTCCTCAAGACGCTTATAATGCACCGGATAGGGTCGGTTAGTGCAAAGGTCATCTACCTGTCAAAATGTTATATCTCACGTTTTTCAATGAATTCTTTTAAATTTCAGCACACTGGGGTAAGTCAACATGCCAATTGAACACCCTACGCAATAGGCCTAACCAATCAAAAAAGGTCAATAGTGCAAACTAAAATTTTGAGCTAGACAATTCAAATTCATAAGTCTGATTGGTACGTCTAATTCAATTTGAAATACGATGTTTCAGGTCATTTAGTGCAACCATGGGGTCATTGTATGCATTTTTTTCTGAAAATGTGTCCTATTCATTCACCAAGTATACTGACGTGTCAACAGTTAGACAACTGTGATTTTCAGCATTAAACACACTTTTCACGGGCTTTGCAATGATTCTCCTGAAGACGCTTATAATGCACCGGATAGGGTCAATTAGTGCAAAGGTGATCTTACGTTCAAAATGTTATATCCCTACATTTTGCAAGGAATTCTTTTCAAGTTCATCTCACTGGTGTAGGTCACCATGCCAATCGAACGTCCTACTTTACAATGCAATAGGCCTATCCAATCACAAACCTAGGTCGAAAGTCATGAAGTGCAAACTAAAATTTTAAGCTGGAGACTTTAAAATTACATATCTGTTTACTAAGTGCGATAGAGTTTGAATTGTATATTTTCAGGTCATTTAGTAAACCCATGGGGTCATTAGGTGCATTTTTCTTCTGAAAGTTAGACCAAATCATTCATCTTATATTCTGAAGTGCTTAAAGTAAAACTGCTGTGATTTTTAGCATTAACCACACTTTTAATAGAGTTAACAATTACTCCCTCATCGGGGTTCATAATGCACTGGAAGAGGTCAATTAGTGGAAAGGCTATCGAAAATGAATATGTAATTTCTCCTACAATTTTAAAGAATTCCTTTTCGTATTGGTAAACGGGTTGCTGTCAGTAAATTCCCATAATAATTCCAGTAATACGCACGCGCAGAGTGCGTTATTGTCACGCCGTGACAATAATCTTTCCAGTTCTTCTTATTCTTATTCTTATTCTTCTTCCGACCAACTTTGACACTTAATAACTTCGAATTGGGTGCAGGTACGTTTTTCAAATTCAGCATATGATTTTTGACAGTACATAATTTTTTTGTTCATAATATAATCATATTCCATAATGCACCGGAGTAGGACATTTGGTGCAAAGGTCATGTAATTTTCAAATTGCTACTCCTTCTTTATTTTAAAAGCTATACTTTTTAAATTATTTACACAGATATCAGTCAATAAGGCAATTTAAAAAAATTACTTTTCTAAGTAATTGGGTCATCCAATCACGTTAAACAGGTGAAAGGTTATTAGTTGTAAGATTTTGAGCTAAACACTTCAAATTCACAGGTCATTTGGTGCACTCATGGGGTCATTAGGTGCATTTTTCTTCTGAAACTTTGACCAATTTATTCATACTGTATTCTAAAGTGGTTAAAGAAAACATCAGTGATTCTTAACCTTAACCACATTTATAGTCCAGTCATTCTAGGGCTCCAGAGGGCCCAACCTAGAAAAAAATTGCATCTGAAGTTTTTTTGCACATATGGCATCTTCAATTATCCCTTGGTGCTAGAAAAAAATTCTACCGAAATCGGAGTGGAGGAAGTCGGTTTTTTAAGATGGCGGAAAAAAATGGTCGCATAAACCGGTGTTTACTGCTTTCTGACATGATATTTTTTTGATATTTTGCCCTGAAAATGGCAATTTTTTTATTCTTTTGTAAGTTAGACAATTGAAAATATCTCTACCTTTCAACTGGTCACTGGTTGGCTAGAAAAAATGAAGATGGCTTACAAAATGGTTGCCAAAATGGCCGCCAATTCACTAAACCCCAATTTACCGCATTTACGTACTGCAAACATTGTTTGTAACCAGATAGGCTTTTACACAACAACATTTTACAATCTACAGTCAGGGTTAATGAGTTGATTGTGTCTATAATTTGTTTTTAAGATTGAGATACTTATTGTGGAATTTTAATCACATTTTAGATTATATAACAAAAAAGTTAGTGTGTTTTTCAGAAAAGGTATCATAATAAATTTCACACACCCAATTATTTTTCTGTAAAATATATTCATTTGAGGTATCAGAAATAATACTTTTTAGAAAAATATGTAATTCTGCTGGAGTTATTGGCTTATTCATTACACGAACTCTTAAGAAAATTGGGCAGGAAGTTTTCATGCTTTCAAGAAATGGCTTAGCCTGACTGTGATGGCAGTTAGGAAAATGTCATTAACATAACGTTTGAAATACAATGATAGATCGGTGGCATAGCTTTTAAATGTCAGCTCATCTAAATAAACCATTCACATATTAGCTAGTACAATGTTATTCATTTTAGAGATGTACTCTATTTTATCAAGTATGACTACACCATTCCCTTTGTCTGGTCGACGAATAACAATTTTAGGGTCATTACGTAGAGTTTTAAATGCTACTAATTCATTAGAGGAGAGGTTTTGTTCTGGGTGGTGTCTGCGGTTGTAGACGTAGCGAAAAATAGTTTAAGCAACCAATGCTTAATTTGATTCTTGTCTGTAATGGTGTGACCTTGCAGACTCGTCTTAAAGCTGTTTTTTATCAACACCAATGTTGCCAAGTTGTCGTGGAGGATGACTGAATTTTAGAGCTCTTCCGAGATGCTAGGTTTCATCATTAGTGAGAGTACGTGAGGATCGATTTACAACTTTGGAAATATCAATGTTATTGCCAATATTACCATGAATTAGTTCAATTTATGGCACTGCAAAATGCGCCCTTCCCTATTGTTCTTGCGTTTCCAATTTGCCTATTGCTTATTCACCACTTGGCGGCGCTAGTAGTAACGATAACAGCGAATTCACAAGTGAACTCTCCTATATGTAGAGCACCCCTTGGTATCAGTGCTTGTAGTGCAGTGGTAAAGGAGTAGCTTACGAATTAAAATAGCTATGCCAGGATCAAATCCCGATGCAATTTCCAGTACTTTTTATAGAGTAGTTTTTGAAATACATTAACCTGCTCATGAGTTTAGAGCTTTGTAGTATGAAAAACATATGTAATAATACGTCAAAAATAAAAAATCACCGTTTTCCAGAAAGGAATACTGACGTATGATCAGAACCACATCACACAGGATGAAATCCTTCGTAGCTTCGATGGCCATTCCTTAAAGGAAATGATAGGTAAGTGTTTACTTTCCTGTGCTAAGGTGGTGTTTAACCCATTCAAAAGTAAAAGTGGTGACAATATGGTATAACGTTATCAGCAGAAGAATTGGGTCAATGAAATACTTTTCTGAGTCACCCAACTGGAAACCAGTGAAGACACTAAGTCGCTCTATTATGACATGTTATGAGATGTTTGAATTGCAATACTAACAGGCAGTTAGAATTCTTGATGGTTAACGTCATTCACGTATGAGTCAACATTCAATGACAATCCCTCCCAAATTCGAAATCATGTTGAAGGACAAAGTGGGTTGCTACATGCACCAATTCCAAATGCTACAGTTTGTCTAGCACTTAGTTCAATAATTTCGTTTGACAAAAATGAAATCCGAACATCAAATACATAATGTTTAAATAGTCTCCTGCAAAATATAACAAACATGTAAAATATGCGTTTTTTAAGGTTTTGAATATCGGTAGTTAATTGCATCTCCGTATAGTTCAATAACACCACGACCTCGCTAAAAAGCAAGACTTTTGAGATTTTGTAACACATTGCCATATAATTTAAATGAAAATACGTGATATTGGCTAGATTTCAGTGAGTCTCTAACGTTACTGAACTCTCCGCTATATTCGACAACTATAACCTGCGACAAACTAAGGATACATCAAGGTAATACACGAAAACTGGGATGGCCACCAATATTTTCCCACGCCCTTAGCGATCCAAGGGGCGAACGAGTGCTCAGTATCGCTAGTGTACATCTACATGTACAAAAGTAAGATCTCGCGATACTCTGGAAGATACGCCGAGCAGTTTTCAGGATATCTCAACCTTATTCGCAAATAGTTGCCATTTTACTATATTTCACACGTGTCTTGCAAAATATCTTATATCCGTTCTCGGGAAACTTCAACAAAATATATACAGTGTAGCGAGAAAGAAAATTAGCAGAACCACATTGGAACCGCGCAACCGCATGATTACAGGGAGGTTACTCAAATCGAATCTCCGCAAGGTACAGTTGCAGCTTCGTAGGTATCCTAAATTCTTTCATTCACAGAGTTGCTGTAATCGAGTCAACGAGGTGTACTTATGATAGAATGGTGTCGAGGAAAACAAAGACAAAACGTAGTTTTGATACTATGGGAATTGAGCGCGTACACGCATACGACATTGAGATTGTATGCCACAAGTCGCTCTATGCCTCTGTGGCCATTAACACAGCAAGTTGTGAAAGGAGATAAAGCCTCACCCAAATTCCTTAATTCAGTTAATAAATTGAGATTTCGATGTTTCGATCTCTAACGACATGTTTTACCAATGTTATTATCCTTTTCTTACTCGGTCAGTCTCCAGGCAGGTGATGTGTACAGACTGTTAATAACAATGAATTATGTCATACTTTTAAGGGTCAAATAACAGTAACAATTGGTCTTACCTCGTAGCCAAGGAACGTATTTTTAATGATAATTAAGTTAATAACGCACTGCAAATTCAGTTGTCATTGGGTGTGAATGTTGATATAGCTAACATGCTTTAGGTATGTATAAGTTATATTGAACGAAAATAAGTTTTCACCGTATAATTAATGGACGACGGAGATTTTCACTCCTCCCAATTTAATCTGCTTTTTATTGACTTCGGCAAATCCACTTAATATGAACTTAGGAACACGTGTTCTCGAAAACGGCTCTTGCACAATGTAACAAAGACGAATGCGTTTTGTAAGTTGATTTGTACTAGCAATCATACGAAAAGGTTAATCGAAATTTCTTTACACCCTGAGGTAACGGGAAATTTTCATTTAAAAAAGGTACATGAAAATCAACAGAGGAGTTATTTTGCTATGAATGTGCAATGTAATTTTCACCTTAAAGTAATAATAATAATGGCAAATTAGTATCGAACATATATCTATAATCCCTGATATTTTTCTCAGAAATTGTGTATCTTCACTGCAGAAAACCTTAATTAGACAACGTGATTGGAGCTAAATTTTTGTCACCACGATACTGTTATTGGACTATACCCAGGTCATTGATAGTCAACATCTGACGTCAGCTAATCACAATCAAAACAGTCCCGTAGCCAGCATTGCGCGAGGCGTGGTTCGAATATCTAGTACGGTGGACATTTGATATCTTGCAATCGTCGACACTCTATAGTTTTCGGTAAGGCCCTTGACGCAGCTTAACTAGGTGGGAGGGAAATCTATAAACACATTGACGAGTCTTATCTCTATGTTCCCAAGATCACTCGGAATTCGTAATAACAGAAATGACGGTTGCTCACAAAGCATGCGACCCAAATTCAGATGTAATGTGCTCCAGTAAGAGAACGTTACCCCGGCCCTGCCAAACTTTGAAACCGGACCTGCTTAAATGGGTAATTATACCTCATTACATACTCGGACGGAACAATTTAATCGGAGAATGATCGACTTGAATATTTAATCTGGTTGTATTTTGCGTGTTACTTAACTTGCTTACATCTCTGGAAATGGGAACAGCCCAGTGTTCCAAAGGTTCACTGCTCTGAAGGTTTACTATTCCGAAGGTTCACTACTCCGAAAATATCTAAAATTTCGGTGTATCAAATATACTTTTACCTTCAATAAGCGGCACTTCGGTTATTAGATGCACAAACAACGCGCGGACTTCAAGCGCTTGTGAAATTGCCCGCTTGTCTTTCGAATAAGGAAAATGAGTACGTACTTGAGTTTTTGAGAGAATAGGAAGTAGGAATATGATGAATTATCAACCATAATACATCAAAATCCTGACCCGATGTTGTTCATGGTTAAGACTAAATGAGTCGTTAGTTAGAATCAAGATTCACGATTGGCAGTGGTTGGAACTGAGCTCATTTGTAAACAATGTAATCAATGATTTAAGAACTAATCCAACTTTTGCACACTTCAAGTAGTTACTAAATGGACAATACTTTTCTCATGTAAGTTCCGACTCAATAGCATGGAGTAGTGAACCTTCGGAATAGTGACATGAAACCTTGGGAATCTTTTCCATCACGTTTACTGATCGTATGACGCCTGCGAGGCTGTGCGCCATTGATATTGGTTGACAAGAAGAGACTTTCTCCTTTGACCAAAGCGTGAGGTACACGGAAAAATGCGGTTCAACGGTGTACGAGGTGGTTCGTTGGAACAGAACAAGAGATGAGTCTTGACGAGTATATTGAAGACTGCAAACGTTACATGAGTAGGAACAGATCTCAATGGGGAGAAACACCTACTAATCAACTCATGCTGAAGCTACTACTCGAAATACAAATGAAAGTTATATACATTGTACATGTATATAGAGACTAGAGAGACACGAATTAACCAATCAAATACGATGAACAAGCAAAGGATGCTCTGTGCTCACGAACAAACAGTTCTAGGAATAGGAAGTATTACTCATTTTCTGCTCTAAGAAAGTGGCGATTAACAACAATAGAAAGTTACGAAATACGATGACTAAACTAAATGAAGCAAAAGCACAAGTACACATACTGCGACACAAAGTTTTTGATAAGTCTAGACCTACTTTTCCCTAATAAAATGAACATGCTCGTCGGGGTTTTCTTAGTGCAAGAAAATACGGTAGTTCATGGGCGGTGCCGCAGTGAAAAAAGTGGGAGCTATACCCCCCAACCCCATGGTGCGCCACCCATATAATTGAATCAAGGAGTGTATTGTACTTATCTCCTTGGTTAAATGTATAATTTTGAGCGAAGACTGAGGACTGCCTATTAGGTTGAACTTAATTATTATTGGCATGTACTGGATTTAAAAGAAAGGGAAACGCACACACGTGTACACACATGCATGGCATCTCCCATTCCACAACCAAAGTGGAAAATAGAAATTGTCTACACTTATACCGTATTCTGCAATATCAAAATAGCAGATAACAAACTTACTTTCAGCTATTTTGTTTCTTGATCAATTTTACGGCATTCACACCGCACTACATTTTTGCAGCTCTCTCGCTTAAAGTAATACAATTGTAGCAGTGTAAATACCATTCAACATGCAATCGTAACTTCTGAAACAGGACTCAGCTGTTAATTATATTACAGTTCTGTCTCAGTTTTCAATTGCTAAAATATATCGTCTGCAACTCAGGCACCGATTCCTCGCCAATATTAAACTTTGTTGTCACTGGCGATGACAGCACCCGATACTATCGGCGACAGTATCGTCCGGTTACCTATTTCCGTCAGGCTCCAAAGTTCGTTCGCCATCTTGTTTCGCGTGCAGCGCAACCACGCGGGACTTAGCGTTCCAATTTGGAGTTCTCGTCTGCACGTTAGGTACTAACTTATCGGAAGAGACACGTATCAAAGTAATGAGACAAAAATCGGTGAGTTTACCGATTGTTTTTTAAAACCACTTAAAAATCAGTAGATTTTACTAATACACTTTTTTGTGCGTTTTCAGAAGATGTTTTCGAATTTAAATTTTCTTCCGACGGGACACAAAACATGATCCAGGGTTTGTTTATGCAATGTATCTGTTTGTCCCAGGCACTAGTAGGATCTAGAAGGCCAAAGGAAAAATCCGCAGACAAATGCGATACGCTGGGTTCTTAACATTTTTGCCTCACGTTCACCATTAAACTGCATTGAAATGTTGACCAATTGGCTTTTATTGGAAACCACAGTGCAGAGCTCAACATCAAAACTTCAAATCGAGTTTATGTCAATAAAAACAGGCTGTTGCAATTTTCATTACTTCGTTGGCCTTTTTCTGCATGTTTCTCAGTTTTTACAAAAGGGGGCAGCATATGACGAACTTAGGTGTCACAATAAAATGGCTGCCGAAGGCAGTGCACATTTGAAATAACTCGGCACAAATTAAAGAAAACTTCCGAATCGATGAATGCGGTATATCTGTGAGAGTTAAATCGAATCCTATTCAGATCATAACTTTGAAGTGGAATAATTCGGTGAGTACAACAGCAAGTCGGTTTTATGCTTAGGCGGACGAACATTGGGCTCCCCAGTATATTACACGAGCAGCAACGACGGTCGTCCCAGCAACACGTGAACCTATCCATGCTACAGAGTCCGTAGCCAGCCAGCTACCTGCATCAACACACTCTCGTATATTTAGTATACAGCTTTACACCAAGGCTACATAATCCGTAGAAATGCGACAACGTACCTGCAACAACGCTACAACAGGCTTATTCGCCGGAGATGTCATCAACGGTGGCACTTTTAACATCTTCGTGAAAGCAGACGACGTGTAGGCTACGCGCTCCGGTCAATGACCTAGTTTCATGAATGAGCTTAGCTCTACCGGATGAGGATTTTACAATGTTATAAACATTCTTGTTATTTATTTATTTTCGAAATATGATACACGTTCAGTGCACTTTATATGTCGTTTTCACACTTTTTATCAAGTTCAAGTAATAAACCGTTACATTTAAAACTGTTTTCTTTTACTACATGTATATTAAGTTAGCAACATAATGCTCACGTCCATACAAAACAGGCTGTGATTAGCCAAGTGAACAGTCAGGGTGAAGTATTTATAAAATGCCGAAAGAAAACAAAAGCAACTCACGAATTCCATGCGTATGGGATAAAAACAAAACGTACCTCGACTGGCGTACATGAAGTAATATCCCCACTCGACCTTATCTCGCGTATCGACAGAGACCGCGGAATAATGTCTTTTGGTATATTACTTCATGTACGCCACTCTCGGTACGTTTTGTTTATGTAGCCACCACGCGCGTTCAATGTCGATGAAACTTCTCTAATCATCTACACAATCCTATCATCAAGCACCATTCGGGCGAAGTACTTATCCGGGTACGGCCCGATGATTACGTGAAGTAAATTCATAAGTATTACTGACTTAGTTATCATGGTAATTAGTAGTACCAGTAGCTGCAACAATTTTGTTGTCCATCTATATCCCATCTTTAACGGAAAGGCCGGGGCTGGACATTTTCCGCGGGGAGTTCAGTCGAACCCCCCCCCCCAACAACCCCCTAGGCTACGGTCCTGCAAATGGCAACTTTCATTAATGACAGCCACACGGTAATGGTCCATCAACCGATGCGAACACAACGCCAGTTCAACACTGGGGCTTTTTAAGGCTGTGTTTCAGGCACAATAAATTGTGTTGATATCCTTTAAGGTCACTATCATATGGCAGCGGTTCACCTCGGTAGCCTATATAGTAATTCTGTGGAGACGAGGCTAGTGTTCTGTAGCGAACTGCGGTGTTTCGAGGTCCTATCACGTGTGGAATGAATTTGCGGCCGGTTTCACTTACGGATTTCGACGGTTACTAACTATTTCTAATTCCAGCTTGCCGTACCTATAAACCGTTATAGTGTGAGTTAGGGTTTGATGTAAGGCAATATGCAAATCGTTTTACGCAGCACGTACAGTGTACATTATCTGTAAGACAATGCATGAGTGTTCATTATTGGAAATGCGAGTTAATGCTTCTGCAAAACTAAGCAAAGTATCAGTCTCCCAGCAGTTTTGTTAAATCTGTGTTCTCAAGATAGTGAGCGTTGAATACTTGTATCCATACTCGTGTCGTTGCGTGGGGGGCGCTAGGTGTAGACCGTACCCGTTAACGATAACCTGACGGCTGGGTCGAGCAGAGGAAAGAAGTCTGAATTCAACATTTTTCCTTTTCAGGATTCCCAAAGGTTTTTATTTTTCAAGCTTGCCGTGGATCTACGGTTAATATCGCAGTCCAACCAGACAGCGGAAGCCACGATGCGTTTACCGAAGTTAAAATGGACAGAGATAGTCGCATTCGTATCAATGCCATGAAACCCCCTGACGCGGATATGCTAACCGTGTATTCCACCACTCAAGGTTAGACATCTGTTGTTTGCAATGGAATAACGTTGTTTTGTATAAACTTTGGAGACTTTTGTTATTGTTGTGTACGTCTGTTTGTCGCATTATCACACACATCTGTTTGTCAAAGATTTACAAATAATGCGACGTAATTTAGACCAAATTTAGATTTTAAAGGTATCTTGAGGACTTCCAAATCCACTGGGGAATGCAATTCGTATAGGACTGAATGTGTCGTAAAATTTCAATTACGAATCAAAGGGGTATCAGTAAGTATTCCCATCATAAAGTATACAGTGTGCAAATTGTCGTCGAGGAGCAACTTACAACATAAGGTACTAATGCTAATAAAACAACGATGGATTTAAACCGGCTTCACATGTTTCGGCGTTTATTAAAACAACATCCTCAGAAGAAAAAAAAAACAGTGTCCACCTTGCAAGACCCAACAACAAGTACTGGTACACAGACACAGTCAGTTACAGTGGAGTAACAGTGGACTATACTAACAATGACAACCTGTGGTGTGCCAGTTGCCTATTGAGTCTGGGCTTGCACCAATTTATGTATAGACTGAGCCTCACGAATTTTCATCTCGTCTGCTGTTTCTGTTTGGTTTATTACAAAAAAGTCATTGAAAGAGCATTGCTCGTAACAAACGACTGGAGCGCTGCAGATGAAAATAAAAAATGTGAACTTCAGTGAGAATTTAGATGTTCTCTGGTACAGGTTTTCAAGTGGCAAAGAATTTCGCCTATATAACTGGAGCCTCGTCCAGAACAGAAATATATGTGTACACTACCTTAGACTGTAGACCTGACTATAAGAATGTTGTCCTTGGGATTAAATAAATTAGACAGTTTTAGAGACTTGAATGTTAATACAAATTTTAATTTAACACAGTAATAATTCACCAGTTTCTTGAGTTTTCGGTGAGCAATCTTGGCTTAACAACTAACATAGGGTATTTTGACAAACCTGTAGTTAGTTTTGACTACAGGACGAATATCACGAATATCACCAGCGTTACGTTGCAGTTTTGATATCTGCAAACTATTGACTTGTTTAAGGGGATAGCTATTCTTTTGCAAATTTGATGTAAGTTCTTTAACATCAGAATGAAATCTAGCCCGATTGTTGTGAATGCGATACACAGTGTCTATTAGAGTTTTACTGCGACCCGCCATATAAACAAAAGATGTCAAGCTATGAAAACAAGTGTAAAACCCTGCGAGGTACCTTCACATTCAAATAACACGTCCAAAAATGGCAATTATGTTCTCAACCTCTATTTCCATACTGAATTTCAAGTAAGGATGCCTCGAGTTTAACTATACAACAATTCCTGGGCTGCCTGCTGACTTTGAAATACAAAACGCAACGTCAACATATCGTCAATAGAAATAGACATGAGGACCAGCGTATGTCTCAATCCATGTTTTCTCATGGTGACCTAAACACATGCCGAGTAATATGGGAGCCAAAAGTGAACTCATTGCTATACAGGTGTACCATTGAATATAAAATGGGTTTTGCTGATGGCAAATAAATAGCTCCATCAATTCATATAATGTGATTTTTATGCTAGGTCCGTTTATAATGATACAGCCAGTAGCCAAGATATACATTCGTCCATAGCCGGTAGGTTAGTAAACAAACTCGCATTATCACTAGAAGCCAAGAACCGATTAATGAGAACTTGACTTCAAACTTCAGGAACAAACGAGAATGTATCACCTGCTCTGTAATCTCCATGTGTATGTGGTTTGAGTAGTACAAATGGACTTAGCAAGATTATAGTTGAACGTATTCACAGATGACCTGATAGATCTAAATGGAGGAAAGGAATCCTCTGTTACTCCCCTGTAACTGACTTATCTGTGTACTGTTGTTCCTGGGTTTTCTTCAATTCTATTCTTTTTACTCTGCTCGTGTAAGCGCAGAGTACTGTTGTTCCTGGGTTTTCTTCAATTTTATTCTTCTTATTACTCTGCGCGTGTAAGCGCAGAGTACTGTTGTTCCTAGGTTTTCTTCAATTTTATTCTTATTACTCTGCGCGTGTAAGCGCAGATTACTGTTGTTCCCGGGTTTTCTTCAATTTTATTCTTATGCTTATTCTTATTCTTATTACTCTGCGCGTGTAAGCGCAGAGTACTGTTGTTCCTGGGTTTTCTTCAATTTTATTCTTATTCTTATTCTTCATATTCCTATTCTGATTCTTATTCTTCTCATTCTTCTTCCGACCAACTTTGAGGCTTAATAACTCCAAATTGGGTGCAGGCACGGTCTTTAAATTCAGCATACGACATTTGATAGTATATAAATTTTGATTGATTATATAATCATATTCCATATTGCACCGGAAGGGGTCATTTGGTGCAAAGGTCATATAATTTTCAAAATGCTACTCCTCCTTCAGTTTTAAAGCTATCTTTTTCAAATTCGGTGCACAGGCAAAGGTCAACATGACAATTTGAAAAATTACTTTTCTAAGTAATCGGGACATCCAATCAGGTGAAACAGGTCAAAGGTCATTAGGTGCAAACTAAAATTTTGAACTAGACACTTCAAATAAACATGTCTGATTGCCACAGGTAAATCAAACCGGAATCCAAAGTTTCAGGTCATTTAGTGCAAACATGGGGTCATTAGGTGAATTTTTCTTCTGAAAATTTGACCTATTCAATCAGCAAGTATTCAGATGTGTCAACCGTTAGGCAACTGTGATTCTCAGCGTTAAACACATTTTCCATGGGCTTTGCAATAATTCTCCAAAAGATGCTTAAAATGCACCGGATAA
Organism: Phoronis australis; assembly: GCA_002633005.1. Taxonomy (NCBI): domain Eukaryota; kingdom Metazoa; phylum Phoronida; family Phoronidae; genus Phoronis; species Phoronis australis. The sequence continues at coordinate 198,719 of NMRA01000594.1, read as the reverse complement.
GGTCAATTAGTGCAAAGGTCATGTAACGTTCAAAATGTTATGTCTCTTACGTTTTTCAAAGAATTCTTTTCAATTTCAGCGCACAGGTATAAGTCAACATGACAATTTAAAAACTTACTTTTCTAAGCAATTGGGTCATCCAGTCAGGTTAAACAGGTCAAAGGTCAATAGGTGCAAACTAAAATTTTGAGGTAGACACTTCAAATTCACAGTTCTGATTGGCACAGATAATTCAATTTGGAATCCAAAGTTTCAGGTCATTTAGTGAAAACATGGGGTCATAAGGTGCATTTTTCTTCTGAAAATTTGACCTTTTTATTCTCCAAGTACACTGATGTGTCAACCGTTAGACAACTGTGATTCTCAGCATTACACACATTTTCCATGGGCTTTGCAATAATTCTCCTTAAGACGCTTATAATGCACGGATAGGGTCAATTAGTGCAAAGGTCAGTTAACGTTCAAAAAGTTATATCTCTTAGGTTTTTCAAGGAATTCTTTTCAATTTCAGCACACTGGTGTAAGTCAACATAACAATTTAAAAAAATACTTTTCTAAGTAATCGGGTCATCCAATCAGGTGAAATAGGTCAAAGGTCATTAGGTGCAAACTAAAATTTTAAGCCAGACACTTCAAATTGGCAGGTCTGATTGCCACAGATAAACCAAATCGGAATCCAAAGTTTCAGGTCATTTAGTGCAAACATGGGGTCATTAGGTGCATTTTTCTTCTGAAAATTTGACCTATTCAATCAGCAAGTATTCAGATGTGTCAACCGTTAGGCAACTGTGATTTCTCAGCATTAAACACATTTTTGATGGGATTTGCAATAATGCTCCTAAAGACGCTTATAATGCACCGGATAGGGTCAATTAGTGCAAAGGTCATATAACGTTCAAAACGTTATATCTCTTACGTTTTTCAAGGAATTCTTTTCAATTTCAGCACACTGGTGTAAGTCAACATGCCAATTAAATACCCTACTTTACTTTGCAATAGGCCTAACCAATCAGAATAAATAGGTCAAAGGTCATTGAGTGCAAACTAAAACTTTGAGCTAGAGACTTCACAATTACGTATCTGTTTACTAAGTGCGATTGAGTTTGAATTCTAAATTTTCAGGTCATTTGGTGCACTCATGGGGTCATTAGATGCATTTTTCTTCTGAAAATTTGACCACTTCATTCATCTTGTAGTCTGAAGTGCTAAAAGTAAAACATCTGTGATTATTAGCATTAACCACAATTTTAATCGAGTTAACAATTACTCCCTCATCGGAGCTCATAATGCACCGGAAGAGGTCAATTAGTGGAAAGGTCATCAAAAAATTAATATGTAATTTCTCCAAAAATTTTAAATACTTCCTTTTCATATTGGTAAACGGGTTGCTGTCAGTAACTTCCCATGATAATTCCAGTAATACGCACGCGCAGAGTCCGTTATTGTCACGCCGTGACAATAATCTTTCTAGTTCTTGTTCTTATTCTTCTTATTCTTCTTCCGACCATTTTTGAGGCTTAATAACTCCAAATTGGGTGCAGGTACGGTCTTTAAATTCAGCATATGACTTTTGACAGTAAATAAATGTTGATTTGTTATATAATCATATTCCATATTGTACCGGAGGAGGGCGTTTGGTGCAAAGGTCATATAATTTTCAAAATGCTACTCCTCCCTCAGTTTTAAAGCGATCTTTTTCAAACTCGATGCACAGGTGTAAGTCAACATGACAATTTAAAAAATTACTTTTCTAAGGAATCGGGTTATCCAATCAGGTGAAATAGGTCAAAGGTCATTAGGTGCAAACTAAAACTTTGAGCTAGACACTTCATATTGACAGGTCTGATTGCCACAGGTAAATCAAATCGGAATCCAAAGTTTCAGGTCATTTAGTGCAAACATGGGGTAATTAGGTGCATTTTTCTTTTGAAAATTTGACTTTTTCAATCAGCAAGTATTCTGATGTGTCAACCATTAGCCAATTGTGATTCTCAGCGTTAAACACGTTTTCCATGGGCTTTGCAATAATTCTCGTAAATATGCTTAAAAGTCACCGGATAAGGCTACCTAGTGCAAAAGTCATGTAACGTTCAAAATGTTATATCTCTTACGTTTTTCAAGGAATTCTTTTCAATTTCAGCACACTGGTGTAAGTCAACATGCCAATTGAATACCCTACCTTACTTCGCAATAGGCTTAACCAAGCAGAAAAAATAGGTCAGAGGTCACTGAGTGCAAACTAAAATTTTGAGCTAGAGACTTCCGAATTACGTATCTGTTTACTAAGTGTGATCGAGTTTGAATTCTAAAGTTTCAGGTCATTTGGTGCACCCATGGGGTCATTAGGTGCATTTTCCTTCTGAAAGTTTGACCATTTCATTCATCTTGTATTCTGAAATGCTTAAAGTAAAACATCTGTGACTATTAGCATTAACCACACTTTTTATCGAGTTAACAATTACATGTACACCCTCATCGGGGCTCATAATGCACCGGAAGAGGTCAATTAGTGGAAAGGTCATCAAAAAATGAATATGTAATTTCTCCGACAATTTTGAGGAATTCCTTTTCATATTGGTAAACGGGTTGCTGTCAGTAACTTCCCATAATAATTCCAGTAATAGGCACGCGTAGAGTCTGTTATTGTCACGCCGTGACAATAATCTTTCTAGTTCTTATTCTTCTTATTACGTGCGTGGCAGCGCAGAGTACTGTTGTTCCTGGGTTTTCTTCAATTTTATACTTATTCTTTTTACTCTTCTTGCGAACAATTATGACACTTAATAACTCCAAAATGGGTGCAGGTACGGTCTTTAAATTCATAATGCACCGGAAGAGGTCAATTAGTGGAAAGGTCATCAAAAAATTAATATGTAATATCTCCTACAATTTTAAAGAATTCCTTTTTCATATTGGTAAACGAGTTGCTGTCAGTAACTTCCCATAACAATTCCAGTAATACGCACGCGCAGGGTCCGTTATTGCCACGCCGTGACAATAATCTTTCTTGTTTCTCTGCGCGTGTAAGCGCAGAGTACTGTTGTTCCTGGGTTTTCTTCAATTTTATTCTTATTCTTCTTATTCTTCTTCTTATTCTTCTTCCGACCAACTTTGAGACTTAATAACTCCAAATTGGGTGCAGGTACGACTTTAAATTCAGCATATGACTTTTGAAAGTATATAAATTTTGATTGGTTATATAATCATATTTCATATTGCACCGGAAGAGGTCGTTTGATGCAAAGGTCAAATAATTTTCAAAATCCTACTCCCCCTTCAGTTTTAAAGCTATCTTTTTCAAATTCGGTGCACTGGTAAAGGTGAACATGACAATTTAAACAATTACTTTTCTAAGTAATCGGGTCATCCAATCAGGTGAAATAGGTCAAAGGTTTTTAGGTGCAAACTAAAATTTTGAGCTAGACACTTCAAATTGACAAGTCTGATTGCCACAGGTAAATCAAATCGGAATCCAAAGTTTCAGGTCATTTAGTGCAAACATGGGGTCATTAGGTGCATTTTTCTTCTTAAAATTTAACCTTTTCAATCAGCAAGTATTCTGATGTGTCAACCGTTAGACAACTGTGATTCTCTGCGTTTAACACATTTTCCATGGGCTTTACAATAACTCTCCTAAAGATGCTTAAAATGCACCGGATGACGTCAATTAGTGCAAAGGTCATGTAACGTTCAAAATGTTATATCTCTTTAGTTTTTCAAGGAATTCTTTTCAATTTCAGCACACTGGTGTAAGTCAACATGCCAAGTAAATACCCTACTTTACTTTGCAATAGGCCTAACCAATCAGAAAAAATAGGTCAAGATCATTGAGTGCAAACTAAAATTTTGAGTTAGAGACTTCAGAATTACGTATCTGTTTACTAAGTGCGATTGAGTTTGAATTCTAAATTTTCAGGTCATCTGGTGCATCCATGGGGTCATTAGGTGCATTTTTCTTCTGAAAGTTTGACGACTTCATTCATCTTGTATTCTGAAGTGCTTAAAGTAAAACATCTGTGATTATTAGCATTAACCACACTTTTAATCGAGTTAACAATTACTCACTCATCGTTGTCATAATGCACCGGAAGAGGTCAATTAGTGGAAAGGTCATCAAAAATAAATATGTAATTTCTCCTACAATTTTGAGGAATTCCTTTTCATATTGGTAAACGGGTTGCTGTCAGTAACTTCCATAATAATTCCAGTAATACGCACGCGCAGACTCCGTTATTGTCACGCCGTGACAATAATCTTTATAGTTCTTAGTACTCTGCACGTGTAAGCGCAGAGTACTGTTGTTCCTGGGTTTTTTTCAATTTTATTCTTATTCTTATTCTTCTTCTTATTCTTCTTATTCTTCTTATTCTTCTTCCGACCAAATTTGAGGCTTAATAACTCCAAACTGGGTGCAGGTACGGTCTTTAATTTCAGCCTATGTGTTTTGACACTATATAATTTTTTATTGGTTATATAATCATATTCCATGTTAAACCGGAAGAGGTGGTTTGGTGCAAAGGTCATATAATTTCCAAAATACTACTCCTCCTTCAGTTTTAAAGCTATCTTTTTCAAATTCGGTGCACAGGTATCAATCATCATGACAATTTAAAAAATTACTTTTCTATGTAATCGGGTCATCCAATCAGGTGAAATAGGTCAAAGGTCATTAGGTGCAAACTAAAATTTTGAGCTAGACACTTCAAATTGACAGGTCTGATTGCCACAGGTAAATCAACTCGGAATATAGTTTCAGGTCATTTAGTGCAAACATGGGGTCATTAGGTGCATTTTTTTCTGAAAATTTGTCCTTTTATATCAGCAAGTATTCTGATGTCTCAACTGTTAGACAACTGTAATTATCAGCGTTAAACACATTTTCCATGGGCTTTGCAATAATTCTCCTAAAGATGCTTAAAATGCACCGGATAAGGTCAATTAGTGCAAAGGTCTTGTAACGTTTAAAATGTTACATGTCTTAAGTTTTTCAAGGAATTCTTTTCAATTTCAGCACACTGGTGTAAGTCAACATGCCAATTGAATACCGTACTTTAGTTTGCAATAGGCCTAACCAATCAGAAAAATAGGTCAAAGGTCATTGAGTGCAAAGTAAAATTTTGAGCTAGAGACTTCATAATTACGTATCTGTTTACAATGTGCGATTGAGTTTGAACTCTAAATTTTCAGGTCATTTGGTGCACCCATGGGGTCATTAGGTGCATTTTTCTTCTGAAAGTTTGACCACCTCATTCATCTTGTGTTCTGAAGTGCTTGAAGTAAAACATCTGCGATTATTAGAATTAACCACACTTTTAATTGAGTTAACCATTACTCCCTCATCGGTTTTCATAATGCACCGGAAGAGGTCAATTAGTGGAAAGGTCATCAAAAAATTAATATGTAATTTCTCCTACAATTTTAAAAAATTCGTTTTCATATTGGTAAACGGGTTGCTGTCAGTAACTTCCCATAATAATCTTGTAATACGCACGCGCAGAGTCTGTTATTGTCACGCGGTGACAACAATCTTTCTAGTTACTCTGCGCGTGTAAGCGCAGAGTACTGTTGTTCCAGGGTTTTCTTCAATATTATTACTCTGCGCGTTCAAGCGCAGAATACTGTTGTTCCTGGGTTTTCTTCAATTTTATTCTTATTACTCTACGCGTGTAAGCGCAGAGTACTGTTGTTCCTGGGTTTTCTTCAATTTTATTACTCTGCGCGTGTAAGCGCAGAGTACTGTTGTTCCTGGGTTTTCTTCAATTTTATTCTTATTCTTATTCTTCTCATTCTTCTTATTCTTCTTCCGACCAAATTTGAGGCTTAATAACTCCAAATTGGGTGCAGGTACGGTCTTTAAATTCAGCATATGAATTTTGACATGATATAAATTTTGATTAATTATGTAATTATATTCCATATTGCACCGGAAGATGTCGTTTGGTGCTAAGGTCATATAATTTTCAAAATGCTACTACTCCTTCAGTTTTAAAGCTATCTTTTTCAAATTCGGTACACAGGTATAAGCCAACATGACAATTAAAAAGATTACTTTTCTAAGTAACCGGGTCATCCAATCAGGTGAAATAGGTCAAAGGTCATTAGGTGCAAACTAAAATTTTGAGCTAGACACTTCAAATTGACAGGTCTGATTGCCACAGGAAAATCAAATCAGAATCCAAAGTTTCAGGTCATTTAGTTTAAACATGGGGTCAATAGGTGCATTTTACTTCTGAAAGTTTGACCTTTTCAATCAGCAAGTTTTCTGATGTGTTAACCGTTAGACAACTGTGATTCTCAGCATTAAACACATTTTCCATGGGCTTTGCAATAATTCTCCTGAAGATGCTTAACATGCACCGGATAAGGTCAATTAGTGCAAAGGTCATGTAATGTTCAAAATGTTATATCTCTTAGGTTTTTTAAGGAATTCTTTTCAATTTCAGCACACCGGTATAAGTCAACCTGACAATTTAAAAAATTACTTTTCTAAGCAATTGGGTCATCCAATCAGGTTAAGCAGGTCAAAGGTCATTAGGTGCAAACTAAAATTTTGAGCTAGACACTTCAAATTCACAGTTCTGATTGGCACAGACAATTCAATTTGGAATCCAAAGTTTCAGGTCATTAAGTGCAAACATGGGGTCATTAGGTGCATTTTTCTTCTGAAAATTTGGCCAATTCATTCTCCAAGTACACTGATGTGTCAACCGTTAGACAACTGTGATTCACAGCATTAAACATATATTTCATGGGCTTTGCAATAATTCTCTTAAAGACGCTTATAATGCACCGGATAGGGTCAATTAGTGCAAAGGTCAGTTAACGTTCAAAAAGTTATATCTCTTACGTTTTTCATGGAATTCTTTTCAATTTCAGCACACTAGTGTATGTCAACATGCCAATTGAACAACCTACCTAACTACGCAATAGGCCTAACCAATCAGAAAAAATAGGTCAAAGGTCATTCAGTGCAAAATTTAAAGTTTGAGCTAGAGACTTCAAAATTACATATCTGTTTATTAAACGCGATTGAGTTTGAATTCTAAATTTTTGGGTCATTTGGTGCATCCATGGGGTCATTAGGTGCATTTTTCTTCTGAAAGTTTGACCAATTAATTCATGTTGTATTCTTAAGTGCTTAAAGCAAAACATTTGTGATTCTTAGCATTAACTATACTTTAAATTGGTTGTACAAATATTCCCTCACTGGGGTTCATAATGCACCGGAAGAGGTCAGTTAGTGGAAAGGTCATCAAAATATTAGCATGTAATTATTCCTACAATTTCAAAGAATTTCTTTTCATAATTTGGTAAACGGGGTTGCTCTCAGTAACTTCCCATAACACTTCCTTTAATACGCACGCGCAGAGTCCATTATTGTCACGCCGTGACAATAATCTTTCTAGTTTTTATTCTTATTCTTCTTATTCTTTTTCCGACCAAATTTGAGGCTTAATAACTCCAAATTGGGTGCAGGTACGGTCTTTAAATTCAGCATATGACTTTTGAATGTATATAAATTTTGATTGGTTATATAATCATACTCCTTATTGCACCGGAAGGGGTCATTTGGTGCAAAGGTCATATAATTTTCAAAATGCTACACCTCCTTCAGTTTTAAAGCTACCTTTTTCAAATTCGGTACACTGGTATAAGTCAATATGACAATTTTTAAAATTACTTTTCTAAGTAATCAGGTCATCCAATCAGGTGAAATAGGTCAAAGGTCATTAGGTGCAAACTAAAATTTTGAGCTAGAGACTTTAAACTGACAGGTCTAATTGCGACAGGTAAATCAAATCGGAATCCAAAGTTTCAGGTCATTTAGTGCAAACATGGGGTCATTAAGTGCATTTTTCTTCTGAAAATTTGACCTTTTCAATCTGCAAGTATTCTGATGTGTCAACCGTTAGACAACTGTGATTCTCAGCGTTAAACACATTTTCGATTGGCTTTGCAGTAATTCTCATCAAGATGCTTAAATTGCACCGGATAAGGTCAGTTAGTGCAAAGGTCATGTAACGTTCAAATTGTTATATCTCTTACGTTTTTCAAGGAATTCTTTTCAATTTCAGCACACATGTATAAGTCAACATGACAATTTAAAAAGTTACTTTTCTAAGCAATTGGGTCATCCAATCAGGATAAACAGGTCAAAGGTCATTACGTGCAAACTAAAATTTTGAGCTAGACACTTCAAATTCACAGTTCTGATTGGCACAGATAATTCAAATTGGAATCCAAAGTTTCCGGTCATTTAGTGCAAACATGGGGTCAATAGGTGCATTTTTCTTCTGAAAATTTAACCTTTTCATTCTCCAAGTACACTGATGAGTCAACCGTTAGACAACATAGGGTCAATTAGTGCAAAGGTCAGTTAACGTTCAAAATGTTATATCTCTTACGTTTTTCAAAGAATTCTATTCAATTTCAGCACACTAGTGTATGTCAACATGCCAGTTGAACAACCTACTTAACTACGCAATAGGCCTAACAAATCAGAAAAAATAGGTCAAAGGTGATTGAGTGCAAAATTAAAATTTTGAGCTAGAGACTTCAAAATTACGTATCTGTTTACTAAACGCAATTGAGTTTGAATTCTAAATTTTTGGGTCATTTGGTGCATCCATGGGGTCATTAGGTGCATTTTTCTTCTGAAAGTTTTACCAATTCATTCATGTTGTATTCTTAAGTGCTTAAAGCAAAAAATCTATGATTCTTAGCATTAACTATAATTTAAATTGGTTGTACAATTATTCCCTCACTGGGGTTCATAATGCACCGGAAGAGGTCAGTTAGTGGAAAGGTCATCAAAACATTAGCATGTAATTACTCCTACAATTTTAAAGAATTTCTTTTCATATTGGTAAACGGGGTTGCTGTCAGTAACTTCCCATAACAATTCCTTTAATACGCACGCGCAGAGTCCATTATTGTCACGCCGTGACAATAACCTTTCTAGTTCTTATTCTTCTTATTCTTATTCTTCTTCCGACCAAATTTGAGGCTTGATAACTCCAAATTGGGTGCTGGTACAGTCTTTAAATTCAGCATATTACTTTTGACAGTATATAAATTTTGATTGGTAATATAATCATACTCCATATTGCACCGGAAGTGGTCGTTTGGTGCAAAGGTCATATAATTTTCAAAATACTACTCTTCCTTCAGTTTTTAAGCTATCTTTTGCAAATTCGGTGCACAGGTATATCTCAACATGACGATTTTAAAAATTACTTTTCTAAGTTATTGTTTCATCCAATCAGGTGAAATAGGTCAAAGGTCGTTAGGTGCAAACTAAAATTTTGAGCTAGACACCTCAAATTGGCAGGTCTGATTGCCACAGGTAAATCAAATCGGAATCTAATGTTTCAGGTCATTTAGTGCAAACATGGGGTCATTAGGTGCATTTCTCTTCTGAAAATTTAACCTTTTCAATCAACAAGTATTCTGATGTGTCAACCGTTAGACAACTGTGATTCTCAGCGTTAACCACATTTTCCATGGGCTTTGCAATAATTCTCCTAAAGATGCTTAAAATGCACCGGATTAGGTCAAATAGTGCAA
>NMRA01000594.1:161866-184938 GCA_002633005.1 Phoronis australis | reverse complement strand
CCCCCCCCCTAAATCCGCCTATGCAACAATGTGTGTATTGGCCTACATTAAATTGACAATGAATTTTTGTTGCAGGTCATTTTGCGTTTCGAAATCCACTTAAGGGTTCTGTTTTCATATCCGAATTCTGTGACGTGGTTGCAGAGAACTTCAGGTCCACACATTTTACTGACATGTTGACACTGGTCCGAGGAAGATTTGCCAAAAAAACGTGGCCTGTAAAGATAAGGAACCCTGAGGAGGAGACGCCTGCGTCACAGACGCCAAAGTATAAATATGTGCCGGCGTCACAGATTCCAACGTGTGAAAATACGTTGACCAAGAATATGTACTTGTAATCCATGGCAGGCATCAATTGAAGTACGGCTATCGCTTCCGGTTCCGCTCCTTCACCCAGTACGCTCACTGCTTCAGTGGGTTTAGCTGCTGCGTCTGTTGTTGGTTTCACGCAGAACTGATCTCGAGAACTACGATCTGCAAGTGTTTATTGTCCACATTACATGTATGACGCGTTGTGTGTTTCATTTGTTTTGACTTTCCACCCACTCCAGTTACTATTGATGTACATAAAGACGATGTTGATCGCAGGTGTTAAGGCGTTTTTGCTGTGGTGGGCCTATGGACCAAGGTTATATGATATTGCCTTGAATTCAATACAATGTATATGTACTTAGTTGTTTGGAGGGCGCTTATTGCAGTTTGTATGATTACCTGGGCGTAAGATTTTTTTGGGGGGATGATGATAATATTATTGCCCTACTAAGAACCGCCATTTTCCACCCCCGATTGCTGTGAATTTTGCCGTCTTTCCCCGATCACTATTAACTTCTACCCTTCGTGATCCTTGCCAATCATCGGTCATCATCAGCTTTACCCACTTGCTGGCGCCATAAAACCCTTGCTTGAAACTAGTTTTATCTTCTGGGACGGCACGTTATTATACATGTACCTCAACACTGTGCCTTTTTTCGCGCAAGTAGGTGACAAAAGTCTTCTATTCAGCATTACTTTATTTCGTTTCTTTTAATTTTGCTGACAACGAGGCCAAAATTTTTCATAGCATTCTGCGCAGCATAAATGTTTTCCTTATTTGCCTGATATTGGAGAACCTGGAAATGTAACAGTCCGTCCATTTCCATAATGCGCACGTTCATTCGACATTAGAAACATTCGCATCAAACGTAGGCTGATCTAGGGCCCCGGCTGCCGCAAAAACAGCAAAAGCGTGAGAAAATATTGGTTTTATTAATTAACATTGAACAGCTGAAACAAGATTTGACAATGTGTAGACTTTCAGGTTGTGTGTGCGTTTGTGTGTGTGTGTGTGTGTGTGTGTGTGTTTGTGTGTTCGATAATTTGTGTTAATTCAATGTGTGCGTGATATCTCAGGCAGCCGAAAATAGTGCTGCCCACTATCACTCCGATTCCGTCGTCTGCTCTAATGTGCAATGAAGAAACTTACTTCATTTTTCAAAGAAAATGGAAGCTGAGTGACGATAAAGGAACAAAAGCTGCTGGTAAGATATAATCTTTAATCGAAGCGGAAAGAAGCAGGTTCGCGCACAAACGCTGTGGACCATAAAAAAGTATGTCTCCTAGCAAGATATTTTAGCTGGAAGCGTTATGGTGCGATGAATGAGCATGCGCGTTCTTACCAATGGGTCGTGACTTTGAGTCCGTGCAGTTCACGAATTTTCCATTTTTACGCATAATCTTGGTGTTATTTTTCTTTGAAAATACTTGAGAAATCCAGGAAAATGCTTGATTTTAGAAGCAAAGACAAAATTTCCCACTGGGTGGCGCTATGCAATTGTTTCACTTCACTTATGATATCCTAGATCCGCTTTATCCTTTTTAAACGACTTTAATGTAGTACTTTGGCAGTGTGAACAGTGTAGACGCCCGCACGTCTGTGTGTGTAAATGTGTGTTCACTTTATTCAGTGGCAGGACAATCATGCATTAAACTCTACATGTTTATCATTTCAAATCATTTTTAACCAAGTACTTGTGTGCTTACGAAGATTGGGTGTGGTAGATGTATACTAATTGACTATTTACAGGTATACTGATATTTGTATGAATGTGTGCAGGCTTTGTTTGTCCTTAGTTCTTGAGGTTATAACCATGTACATTGTAATTTATTTGAGAAGTTCGACAAAGATCGTTACCAGCTACAAGCTGTACATGTTCAGCAGAATTGACAAGAGTACAATATTGTAACGTGTATGATGTCAGTTGCCCAGTTGTTGCTATGAAAATTCGATTCTGTGTGGAGACTTATTTACAGCACTCTACAAGTAATTGTTGTTTGTGTCAGGTACTGGCGAGAGTCGAAATGCACAGTTGTGTAAAGGTCTCAGATTCGAAAAATTATTGTTGAGTGGAAAGCAAGAAAATCGTCGATTTAGTCCAATATGGAACTATGCTGCAGAAACTCTATTTAATGTGCTTTGCAATTTTTCGTGGTAACACTGTAATCAATAGTGCTGAATGGCTCGTCAAATTGTTTACGTCTATAACACTTTTTAAGGATACAATTTACTATACTTCTTTTCTGCGACGTGATTGTAATGTGAGAGTCAATTTGGATTTCTTTTGGAATAGTTCATGGATGAATTTTTGCAGTGTTTAGGCCTATTTTATTGGTTGACTTTGAATAAAGTGTTCCACACTGTCTTTGGACGGACTCTTATACAAATGACGGACATAATGAAACAGTTTACACGTACACACCTCTCGCGGAATTTGACACGGAAGAGCAGTAGTGATTTCACTTCAAACAAAACTCTTCTGATGAAAATAAAATGTAGCGCTGTCTCTGCGTTCACACCGTCAATCGCATAATTCAGAAAACAACACGAGTACCATCGTTTTTGTCTTTAGAATAAAATCTAATAAAGTTATGAAATGCTCAGTTAAAATCCCAAAACCAGTCAAGCAACTTTTCCAAATCAGTTAAAGCGTCAATCTGATGAGAGTAAAATCTACAAGAGTTAGAATATAGACGACATCAAACTGATACATAGAGAAGCAGCATAGCTCCGGTTGCAGCCGAACGCTCTACCGGCGAGACAAACCCCATGCATTCCGTATTTAAATGATTAATACATCGGCCCTATATCAGCAAATTTCTGAAAGGCAACGTCGAAAATTGCATGCACACGATTTGCAGTAAACTCACAAAAACAGTTGTAGTTGTTTTTATCGTTTTAAATTTCTGGTCAAAGCTAATAACGTTAAGCTGTGTATTCCATTCACCGTAAGTCTTAAAATTGCTTTTCTTGGTCAAAAAAAGATAAGGATCTTTTAAATTGAAGCAATTACCACGTTGGGACAAGGTCTAGAATTAAATTCAATCTTGAGCATCTTAATCTAATCCAAAAACAAATTCTCTACGCATATCCTGAAGGGTTTGAGTAGAGTTATCTCAAGTAGAATTACAGAGAATTTTAGATTTACGGTAGTACAAGTACCAAATCTCGTGTCTACGAATAACGATTTGATAGACCTCCTAAACCCGTAAAACAGAACTATTGTGAGGGTGGAAATAATGATTCCAAGCCACTGAATTTTTCCTCAAACATATTTGACTTTTCACTGGGCTCGCTGTGACTCACACAGACATCACTTTTTGGCAACAAGCTAAAAACTTCTATCCTTGATTCCATTTGCTTCAAAAGAGAATATCTTGTATTATTTTATAGTATTTATACCAAAAGCCGCCTTTTAAAAAAATGAAAATTTTAACATTCTAAAAGATAGAATATTTTTAAAGTTCGCCGGTATCTTTCAATTTTTTTTTATTTAAGATCAGATAACATCACAGTTCTCATCGCCAAGACATTACAAAAGCTATGCCAAAGTGTTTCAGTCCCAATACACCCACACGATTCATGTTTGGGTTTACTAGTTTACGACTCCACATGATTTTCAGTGTCTTTATGTAGAAAAGTGGATCATTCTGGATTATAACCCCGGATCATACATTTGTATCTTCAGCTATTTTATTATTCTCCCCAAATGAAGTGAAAACAGCCTCCCGTTCAGTAACGCTAGGACCTCGCTAAAAAGCAGGGCTTTGCGAGATTACGTGAGATATTGCCGTGCATTTTAAATGAGAACAAGGGAGATTGACTAGGTTTTAGCTAGGTCCTCGCGTAGGTCCTAGCGTCTACTGAACGCACGCCAGGTTTTCCCCAAATTAGTATACATGTAAACCCTATGGAAACAGATAGGAGTGACAAACACATGGGTAAGCTTTGCTAAAAAATCGTCTTGACAATTGTAACTCTTCCATGGGCAGTAACATTGCGCCTAGACCAGCCATTCGAAATTTTATTTAATTGGTCCCCCTTTTCACCGCTATATATAATCCTCCACTACCATAAATGTTTCACTAGGTCATTTTAAATTCCTTTTCGAGCATGCTAAGGTATGCCCGTGTACAAACCATATAATAAGAAACTCGAAATTAGTTCTCTAAAATACGGCCAGCTAAACTTTCTAGTGCAATTAGTGGTCAGCTCCTGTGACTGTAATTTTTGTAAAAGGTTAATAAACACGCCTTTCATCACAAAAATAACCTTCCATTGATATCGTTTATCGTTTGTGTGCAATTGGTTTCAACTTTTCATAGACAAATTGAATCCGAGTTCAGGAATTCTTAAAATATGAAAGTGTGTTACCCACATGGGATGTACGCTTTACAAGTTGGCTTGTCACGGCGTCTCAATTGATGCGTCAAGCATGCCAACAACAAATAACGGTCTTCCTTTCAAACTAAACACTATGCATATCTAAGTAAGTGACAAGTTGAAGCCAACTTCATGCCGGTAAGTGGACTAAATCAAAGCTTTATTTCAGCACGGAACTCGGGTTCATATCCGCTTTAGAGATTTACTTCAACGGAATTTATTAATTTTAGATATGCTGGGCTAACCAGATAGTCATAGTGAAGCCTTGGAAAATTACGAGAACGCTAGTTCAATCACTCAAATGTAAGTTCGTCGATAGGTGAAGTTGCCTTTTCGTACCATATTGCGCTAAAAGGCCGAAATCATTTATATTGAATAGGGTTATGCTGTTTGAGTTAAAAAGGTGATTCTCGCGTTGGCGTAGACAACAGCAAGCCAATACGCCGAACAGTTCGTTACTTATGTGTTTGGCAATTTGTGTCACTAGTGGGTTCAGAGTGATGCTCTTACATACTGTAGGAAAAAATTTTACAGGTATTACCGTTCAATATAAACTTAAATTTCAGAGTGCGGCAAGCTTTTTTCTTGACATTTTTACCAAAAATAAGGTTTGTTGAATATCCAAGACATATTTTTCACTTAATCACAGCGTTTTGTTATTTAATTAACTACTCGTCCTTAATTCGGTAAGTGACGTTTTGGGAGGCAAGAATTTTGCCCCAATTTGGTTCTGCGTTGAGTTTACTTTGAGAATCTGTCCTACTCTTGTTTTCGTGCTGTTTTTCTAAAATGGTCGTCATCACTTCCCATCGACGAGTGTTTTACGACCAGCTAAGTTGTCAAAGTTCTCAGTTTTGTTGGATTTAGGGATTATTTAGTTCGTGGTAACCTGAAAATGGCTGGAATCGGCACCCATATCATCACAGTGACAGTAGTGACGTGAGCGACGCATGTATTGTTCATAACAGTGGTGACGAATTTTTTCACGGACAGTCGGTGAGTGGGTACATGTTTGAGCCCGAGTATGATGAGACCATGTGTAAGCACAGGCACCCAAGCGGCTTATATCCCGCCGCGTGACTCCGTTGCCACACACCTGGCACTTTCTAAATAGCTTCAATACTATAGACAAATCCACAATAAAATTATCAAAGTTTAGCTCACCGATCTGTTCACTGGACGACGAACTGTCTTCTTCACCGGGTGTCTACGAACTGGGCCTGTATTCACTCCCACTGCTTAACATCGCTGCAGGGCTGCTTACAGGATCTGGGCTAGAGACAACAGCACAAGGCGAATCACTGCTAGTTCAGGAGTTGCGCGCGCTGGAGGTACGTTGGGAGGAACGGGTGACAGTAGATAAAGTGCNTACCGAATCTTTCACGTCCGCCCTAGATGGGGGACAAAGTGGCGGATTCTCCCCTAAATTTCTCCCAGATTCCATTTTGCAGTTTGGGGGTGCGAATCTCTGGTGGGTGAAATCCTGGCTAATACTTTGCCCTGCACCCCCAACTCAAAATCCTTAATCCCCCCTGAAACAATCCCGTGGTTGAAGCCATTAAGTGTTGAGTTACCGTGAACCGAAACGGAGAGTAAGAATAGCAACGGACCGGTAGCCAGGAGCTGCCTAGAGAAGTTATAGCTGAGATCTAATAGTGTAAAAATACGAAATTCCCAATGAACTAAAGCTAGTTGCTGGTCAGCTCAGCTGAAATTTACTTGAGACAGCCAGCTCGTACCGGCCGTCTGCGCTCTCTCTAAGGTCAAGAATCGTTTTGTTGTTATTCAGTTTCGGGAAAAAAATATTTTATTATGGTCATTCTTTGAAGGAGTTCTTTGAAAAGATGAGGCCCCAAAGTCCCTGTTCTAGTGCCTTTAGGGCTGAAACACGACACGTAGTCCAGTTTCTGGGGGGTGGGGAAAAGGATAGTGTGTCTCGAAAATGTACACACTTCCTGAACGGCAGGACTTCAAATTCAGTTATCGTGGATCACTGAGATTCTGCGCAGTCCAACTGCAAGGGTGCATCTTATTTTTAACGTGGGTACCTCAGTCAAGACGCGCAGGTAAATCAGGGAAAGCAATCAATTCAGTTTTGAAGAAAAAAATCATTGCTCAATACTACTGGAAACTGAAAACACCAAGGAAGTGCCATTTAAAGACAACCTTTCAAAGCAATGAGTTTAGATTTATTTATTTAAAGATTTTTAAAACGTTTTTTCTCTCTACGGTTTATGAGTCCGAACTTCATCAATGTCTGAGAGTTATTAAAGATAGTCAGCAAAAATCGTCTATAGGTGTACTTCGCTATTTGGAGATCGGATTATAGAGTTTTCCAACTTCAGGCAGCAATTAAATTCACTAAAACATCATCAATTATTTAGTTACAAGTTTACCTTCTAATTGTCAAAAACTTTCACGAATCTATAGATTGTCGTAGATACGTAAAGAATTTGTCAATAAAAACACAATGAAGGTGGCCACTTTAATATCATCAATGGCCTCCTTCAAGGGCAGGTCCTAAATATTAAAATATCTATATTTTCAAATATCAGGAAACGCGCAGCAGTTGATGTTATCTGTCAGGTCATCAATGTTCTCATGTAACACGTGTATACTGTTCCGAGAAAAAAATAAAGCGAAATTTGCCTCCGTTATCCCTTGCCAGAGAGAGGCATCCGAAAAAAATATTGTTTTGCATTCGCAAAAATTGACTTATTGAATTTAAAAATCCAGTGAATTAGTACGCTCTGCAAAAGCTTCGCTTTACAACGGCTGTTTTGATAAAGTTGCGGGCTTACTACTGTGTGTTGCATTAGTTCTCTCTGCTTGTATGCCCCTCTTCGCGCTGTCACGTGTATTTCACTGTTTATTTCGCTCTCTATATGTTCATTCCACTTATTACCTGATGATGTGACACGAAGTCACAAAATAGAGCTACTGTTTTTATGTGTTTGTTTGTTATGTCTCTCGGGTTTTTTCTTCATACCAGCGCACCAGAAGAAAGGAGACTGTTCCGAAATTACCAACGTACCAGTATCAAATTCGCTAATAAAAAGTTTAGTTGTGTCTTTAACGAAATTCTAGTATTGTAAATAAATAGTATTTGATTTACAAGCCAATCGTTTAACCTTTTTCACACCATTGAACTATATTGTGCTTTGTTCAAACATAACTTGTCTGAAAGAACATTCTCGGAAATTGTTCATTGATTAACCTGTTTTTAAACTTCACCGTTTAATATCAATGGCTGAAAACGTTTGACCGACAAATGAAAACATACATAGTTTCCTTTTGGCTTTTGTATTTCGTCGAATTCTAGGTTAGAATACAATGCGCCTTTATGGGTAGCAGGTGGGTCAATCATGTATTTTTGTTTACCGTGTTTACCCTAGAAAATACTTGCTTGTAATCTACCTCGAATCTAAAACAAATAGTTGACTGTAATCAGGAAGGCTGTTCACTGTATATCGTTTCCTGAAGCGAGAGTATATACAGTATACGACGGTGAACAGACGTCTGTGTCATACATTGTACATATGCACTTTGAAGAAGACAACTTACTGTCTTGTGGATTCACAGCGATATACGAGGTAAATGATGCGTTGCTAGCAACGCGCACTAATTAAGAATACCATTAAAGTATGCGCACTGTCAGTTACAATGCAGACGTTTAGAGATAAACATGATTGATTGCTGCGAAATCCCTTGCATTTTCTTTCACTATTGTAGATAATTAACTCCATTCAAAATAACCGAAAATTTTGTTATCACGGCCACAAATTATTGACATTCTTCCTAAATATTTGCAACCAAACGAATTAAATTAGAAAGTTTGGAATTACAATTCAGTAACGGTTCAAGTTTTGTTTTGTGAGCAACGTCACGCAATAACTACATGTCGACGTAAGACAGCGATGTGACATTTTTTTTCTTAAATCAGTATCTGTCAACTGTCAATTCATTTACAGCTATGTTTTCAAATGGCCCGAACAATAAAGCATAGAACGTGACGAAGCAAGCTTTCGGACAATTTATTTTGAAAAAAAGAGCAAGAGTTGGGTGTATCGATATTTTAGCGATGAGCAGGAGTATGTACGTTGGGGCAAACCCCCGGACAGCTTCGCAAGATTGAACGATATTGCGATATGTTTGTGGTGTGGGCGTGGCTCGGTTAGCATGAAACCGGTTAGACGAGACCCTGGCTGACTGGAAGTAGCGTTGGTGGCTACTTCTATCTACTTGTAGACTTGTTCGACTCACATGACGCTGGCTAAATGTTAACGGCATTCATGTTTATTTTCTGTTGTCTTTATACTTTTACGACGTACACCTATTCTCACATAAGGCTGGCTTAGCAGCAACAGCAGTCATGTTTATCATTAGTTAAATAGATATTCTAAAGAGGTCGTTCATGTTATTACTTGAATGTTGCAGTTTGACCTTGCTGGCTAGCCATGTCTCTCTGCGTCAATCCTTATTGGTTTTGGAACATTTCTTTTAAAATAATTACGTATAAAAACACCAGGAGAAACATTGAATAGTTTTTTACAAATTATTATTCCTATTGGTTTTACTACTATTCATTGTCATTATTATAGTTGATATCATCATTGTTGCTGTTGTTATTGTTGTTGTTGTTATTGTTGTTGTGGTGTACGACTTCAGGTCTTGCACAAATTTAACAACTACAGGACTGATTTATACAACTGTGACTTGGCTACAAACATGGGAAATATTTGAGATGCTGTAATCAATGTGTGGGGGAATTACAATCAAAAAAGAAATTGAAAAAAACCAAAAGGTTTACCCTGTGCAGTGGGTTGAACTGTGTGGCTTCTAAACGTCTGGTCGGTTTGTTTTTAAACTGAAGAGTTGAAAATTAATTAAATTCCAGTGGAATTAAACTTTGCTGTTGCAGTGAACGCCAATATTCGTGTTGGTCAATCTGTTATAAGAAGTTGGTAGACGTTGCAATCTTTAGATAGATAAACACTATCGGTGAGAAATGTGATTTGTTAGAACAGTTTCGACGCTGATTCAAACCTGCATCCTCCTCTGTTCAGTCTGTGCAATTATGCTGAATTACTTAAAGTTAAAAGTTTTAGAAGCCTCTCCGACCCAACAACCATCAAAAAGGCCCTGCAGTAAAATTGATAATGTTCCTTTAAAGAGTTATGGTTCAGTGGGTAAGCAGCTTCCGTGGGACAAAAAGTTGCTGGCGACGACATTCGAAATGGCTAGCAGTGTAGGGGACTGTTGACTCTGTGGCGTCAGGTCAGATTTTTGTGTGCCTTACTGCAAAGCTTGAAATGCCATGTGCATGAGTTCAATTCCAGGGATACCACAAGAGAAATAAGGGGCAGTGATGAATGTTCCAGACGACACAAAATCAGGTCCGATGAACAGTACAGAAGATCGGAGTGTCATTATTCCAGAGGTAATATTTTTATGGCGACACGTGATTGAACATTGGTTAAAGAAACCAGCATTTGGGTGATGACGGAATAAAACAAAATTAATCCATTCAATGTGTAAAAAAATCAAACCTGGAAGTTTGTTGTCGTCTGTACCATCCTCAATCGCCAATGATCACTTGAATGGATGGTTTAACCTGGGTTATTAAAATCACCTATGGTAAACAAACCAACCAAGAACGTTACCCAAGGACAGTGTAGATTTACAATTGGCACCGCTTGTGAAAGTGCACTAACAGCGGTCTCAAAGTCACAGACATTCATACCAAATCGAGTTCGGTGAGGCTTTCATGGAGTCCAGTCTCAACATTTCCATCCTCACATCCCAGTTATGTAGGTACAGCTACAAGTACTGTAAGCACCCAGCTACTCTACTAACAGTTAGCCTTTCTATTATTGTGGTTTGGACTCCCAATTAATCATTGCTTCAAAGGATTTCATACTTAACAAACAATACGGTTAAGCTTGGCAAGTTGACAGTGACCACGTTACTTCGAACCCGTGTTCCGTGAGCATGTAGACTCTATTTCGTTTCAGTTGAGTCGCAATCCTTTGCATTACGCGGCTTTTATTGGAGACTTCAACAAGGTCAGTTTATCCTTGAAGGGCAATGCAAGTGTTCACGAAGAGGATGACGTAAGTACATCTCTTTTTAAATGTCGCGTCTTGTTTTATTGTACCATTTTAAAAAGAGTTCACGTGCCTGTAACCTTGATATCACTTTGAAAATGGACTTCTTTGTAAATGCAGAAATCTTCCGTGATTATACTTACCGGAAGTTATATTTTATACATGTAACCAGGCAAGCGAAACACGGTTCTTTCATGCCTTGACAAAAATAGAGAAATTACGGCGACTAACCCTAGTCTTTGATTTTTTTAATTTTATTGGCAGTGTCAATGCCTTCGGTAGGCAGGCACCCTTTTCTCCTGAGATCGATCATTAAAATTGTTGCCGGCAAGGTGTACTTTGATAGTAAGTCTCACCTCGTGAACATCCAGGCGTGTTTTGCCTGAAAAACGTGAATGCAGTCGCCAATGTGAAGGTGGTAAAAATTAATCAACAGAACTGCAACATATTTTAATAAGAATTAGTCATTTTAAATAGTAAGCTTTTATATACGTATTTGTGACGTGACAAAATGTCGTGGAATAGCGCGAGTCACTATTCATATTCTGGAGTCTCATTTAAGCGATTTGTTGGCTAGTCATTGATAAGTAAATGCCCGTGCTCTCGTGGTTTGAGTGAGTCTATTGTCGTAGTTTGTGAAGTACGGTTGTATAGTTGATATACTTGCAACACTTGATTTAACTGCAGTCGCGATCTTATTTTTGACTTGTGAACTGCAAACTCGTAACGCGTTATTCATGATGTGTTTGGTAATTAGCTGTTTTGTTATACACATTGTATGACGTCAATTGTGCTCGATAGTTTCTAGAAGATCAGAGGAAAGTATTAAGCCAAAATTAAAACTGAGAACTTGCATGTTATTTAAACTTAATTAAAAAACTGAATACCATATGTACTGTTGTTTTCATAAAGTAAGGAGATGTCTCAGATTTGACACACATCCTTGGAGATAGAAGTTGGCAGATACAAAAATGCAGAGCCAGAACATATGCAGTGCATTATGCCAATGATGTTGTCTGTAAAAGATACATGTAATCTTCATTTCGTGTGCGACTCGTACTCCAAACAATATAGTTATTAAAGAGCACTTGATCACTGAAGCTAACATTTTGTCGAGCATTTAATGTTTTAATGCATGTTAAGTGCAAAATTTTTCTGAGAGTTTTTTATACTTTGGGGTATTGTACTTTTGAAAGGAAGAGGTTGTATTTAGTTAATTGATAACAGTTCAATGAGGCGGTGTTATTTATCAACAATTTATAAATATCTGAATCTGTTTAACAAATGTCATTATAACGAATACAATCATTCAAAATTCCATTCGCAATCCAGTGTTTTTTTAACTACTTTTTTAGCTACAGCGTTTTGTGTAGAAGTCAAAAATTAAAAAATCCACGAACACATTCCATTATAATTACAATTATGAATATAATTAAAGCCTCTAAAACACGAAAGCTACACTGTACAACATAATCAAACTGGTTTAAAAATGTGTTCATTCATGATTTTAAATAAAAAGTTATGACGGAAAATCTACATGTAGCGGTACGAGCCCATGTAAGCGCTAAATTACCAAAGTTACATGAAGATGCAACGATCCCTAATAATATGCACAGTATATATTCGAAGGAAATTAATTTTGCCTGTGTTTTCTACCGATAACATTTACCATAGGCACACATATGGGCTTGCCTGCTCAAGGAATCATATTACGTTGTTTTTACAGCTGTATACCCTACTATAGGCGTAATCACCGGGTCGCTGCCGGTTTCCTTGTGTCCCCTTTTTGCAACCGTCTTTCACGCTTGTGCGTTTTTAGTGGACGCACTGCTGACTCGATTTTATCATTCTTTGTCAAAGTTTCCCTCATTTTGCCGAATCAGAGGGAAATTGTGTGCTGCCCCACCTAATACGTTTGTGTGTCGACCACCACGCTAAACTTTAGTTATTAATAAAATATTGCTCTTCTTGAAACCCTAACATTGAGATTTGAAAAAATCAGAAGACCCGTTTTGTTGTCAGGCTACACTGTGACTTGAATGGTGACATACTGTTGCCTGAATGGTGACACACAGGGGTCTGAATGGTGACACACTGGGCCCGAATGGTGAGACACTGGGCTCTAAGTAGTTAAAAACTGGTGCCTGGATGGTGACACGCTGGCGCCTGAATGGTGACACGTTAGCGTCTGAATGGTGACACACTGGGGTCTGAATCGGGGCACACTTGGGCCTGAGTAGTGACAACACTTGGGCCTGAATTGTGACACGCTGGGGCCTGAATGGTGACAAACTGGGACCTAAGATTAAATTGCTTAAGAAAAACGGGGATGAAAGTCCTCAAGCCAACTTGGTGACTGTGTTTTTACTTGATAGTTTTATTGCATCCGTAGTTGGGACCGGGGACTGCAGGTCCTCTTAAATATACATGTGAGTAAAACATGGGTCAAGTTAATGTTTCCAGATATTTACCGTTTTTACTTCTTCTGTAACCGTTAATATGTTTTTATACACAGAATTTTAAGGTTTCATTTAACTTACATTACCTTCCTGTCTTTGGTTTGCATCAATCATGACTAAATTCAAGCAATTGGGTTTGATAAGTGATGCAAGAATTGTTTGAGATGTGTACATGTACGTATGATTTCAAGATTCAGGAGTTTGGAGCGACAATCTTTTCAAGTGATTGTTTTTGACTCAATAAGTCACAATTCGGTTTAGGACACGTGTGGTAGTGCTTTGAAATCCCAACGCGATGATTTAAATAAGAATTCATCATTAAGATTTTAACATTGTCAAAACTAAGCTTAAATTGCCTTTCTGGTATCAACACTCATTTTAATAGTTTTACTGAAGTCACGAATCAGGTGTATACACGTAGCTCTAGACTCGAGGATATTAGCGGAACCACTCACCTTTGTAACTTTGTCGAAAATAACGTTATAGCAGCCTGCTATGAAATCGGAGGACCGCTGTTTTCAAAAGTTGCGTTTCCGGTTTCTTTTGAAAGCAACATGTACTGGATAGCGTCTTATAAACGCCTAGAAAGCGTTAAAGACATGAACATTTTACCTGTACTACAATCACTGGCCGGTCTTGGATATTGCAAGGTAGGGGAGCTATCTAAAGTAACCTTTCTTTTACGCCACTTATGAATAACTGAACGTTCGTAAGAACCGAGACTGAAATAACATCACAAAGGAAGATCACCCCATAATACAATAACCAGATTTTGTTAATCTTGATAATGAAGGTTTTTAATATAATAAGTATTTTGGAGGGATGTTTAATTTTCAAAGACTTTAAACAAAAATATTTGCTTTACAGACAGCTGGTGCGACTCCCCTTCATTATGCAGCTTTGGGAGGTAATCCAGACATCGTCAAACTACTGCTGAAAGAAGGATCAGGTGTTTACGTGAAGGATTATGTGCGTATAGCATGAAGAGTGTTTTTTCGATAAGTAAAATGTAGAATCTATACATTTGCATAACGTTATATCGCTAGGACTTCTAACATTTTTTTAAATCTCTCAAAATGTCCATGAGACGAAAACTGTACATACCTTAAAAACTTGGTAGCGGTTTTTGGGAACTCACCTTGAGCAGTTTTATGAAATTTGATATTAATATCGTTGCTCTCGTTTTGCAGTACCTACTTTCATTTCTAAATATTATAAACAGAGCTTCGAGTAGATTGTACTTTCAGAAAATAATTAGTTTGAATACGTAAAGTTTTAGCGTCTCTCTTAAATTATTTTGATACGTAGACTTGATGAAATGTTACCGAGCGCATCAAATCACACTCAAGCCATTAATTTGCTACCTAATTACCACTGTCGCTTCATCCTTTATAATTTACCTACAATGTCCTACGTTTCCATTGCAGTCAAAAGCAACTCCTTTGCATTATGCAGCCTTGGGTGGTAACTTGGACATTGTCAATCTTCTCCTGAAAAAACTGGCATTTGCCTACCAAACAGATCGTGTAAGTGTAATAAGTCATCAAAGAAAGCAATCTTACTTCTTTATATAGATTGATATGTCACACATAACGTCAGTTAATGATTTTTGTTACCGCAGATACTCGTTTTGGCATTATCTCCCTTTTCTTCATATGCTGCCGTTTCACGTGATTTCACGTAGCAAATAAATTTATCGGTCTTGGTTGGCGTTACCTCTTAATATTGGCCTGGATAACGAATCCATTTTCAACATTAGCTTTACCATTGTACGGGTGATCAGTCGTTCTTTCCAAACATACAGAACCAGAAGACGACGAGTATCCAACTGCCTTTTGCTTGCGACTTGCCAGTTGCTCAACAAAAAGTAGCTGTCGGTAACAGAAAGACTCACACCAACCATTTACAGTTCCAGGCCTCTAAATCATCAAAAATAAACGACAGAGTTGCGTGTCCCAGCCTTGGTTTCCATGAATATCAAGCTTTTTAAACCCTTAAGTAATCCGTTGATGAGATAGAGGCTGTCCAATGTTTGACGGTCATGTCAACCCCTGCATGTTCAGACACCAACAATCTTCCCTTTCATTCAAGGCCACACGTCGCTCTCAACATTTCTTACTAATATGCCCCCTTTGACTTTCGGTGATACTGCGTACATCGGCTTAGCTTCAAAATGAGGATAAAGTCAACGACAAAGTCTTCCCACTGACATAATATATGACCATCCCTATATGCCTGCTCCAGAAATGTGTTGTTTCATGTCACGTAAGTAAAAGACCATCACTGCACTTCAAAGTTCATTAACTGATACCCCTCTCATGCTAACGTAGGCTGTGGGGCAAAAAAATCAAACTTAATGCCAAAGACTTCTAAATACCAACTTTCAATAGCATGTCGTTCAAAGCGCCTGTGACCTCTGTCGACGATGCCCATTTCAGCTTCTCTGCAAATGCTAACCAATACCGGAAATTTTGGCGTGATATTAAAATGACCGAAGATGATCATAGTCCAGTTGTGTACAGATAAGATGTCGTCACAGCTGAGTTTTTCAAAGTAACATTATCCGGAAAGAAATAAATTAATTATACACCTTGCGCCGTGTGTAAAAAAATAGTCTACTATTTCTTGCCTAGTCATTTTTCAAAAACAATTAGGCAAGAAATATTAGACAATGCCATTTCGGTTAAAGATTCCGGAATCCCTATCGTTCAGTCACGAAAAACCTGTGCGGAATGAGCAGCTCAAAGGCTTGACTCTGTGTCGGTAGGCTTGAAGGCAATATCCTACCGTGTAACTAAATCACACTCTATGCTTGTATGCCCTTCTACGAGCTGTACCGTTTATTTCACCTTTTTTCGCTTTGTATATGTTTATATCACTCATTGCTTGATGATAAGACATGTGGTATCGAAATATTGATAACGTATTCAACTTGTTTATTTGTTATGTCGCTTGGTGTTTTTCTGCATAGTTGCATACCTGGAAATAGAAGATTATTTCGAGACTGCGAGCAAGTTTGTATTAAGCTTTCAACCAAACATACACACTGTACAGCCGTGTCTTCATCGAAGTTTGTGTTAATTAAGGGTTGCTATTGAACGATAGACATACATACATACATACACGCATTCATACATACATACAAACATACATACATGTACACACATGCACATACATACACCAATACTTGTACATACATACATACATACATACATACATACATACATACATACATGCATATGTTAATGATAAATGATTTTTTGATTCAGCTTGAACGGACTCCACATTATTTTGCGGCACTGGATGGTAATGAGGATATCTTCCGACTACTGCTTGAGGAAAGGCCATTTTCTCAGGACAAGGTTGACGTAAGTAGAGGCAAACACTATTTATCGAGGAAAATATTTTGATGACAAGTTATTTCAAGCTAAGTTTCTGAAGGTGTTAAATAAAAAAAATGTGTTTAAGATAAGTGCATTTTATACGAGCGACAAAACCGGAAGGGTGGGTACTGGGGCAGGAAACAAGATTTTAAAGTAAAATACCAGCACATTTTGAACGTTAGTGGACTTTGCATATAATGAAGTGAGTGAACCCATGTAATCAAAGAAAATTCAAATGAATGATCCGAGTTGAATGAAGTAAAATTCCCTGAATGCTGTTGGATCGAACAGAGCTCTTAAATTGATGTATTTTGGCCGATGCCATGTGTTCGAAACCATCTTGGGGCTGATTTCAAAAACATTTGCTACTCCCCATCTGCCTGTTTAACGCCAATTGGAAACTGCCAATCAGTGTGCAGGTTTCGAGTTCATTTTTCATTCTAAAAGTGAGTGCTAGCACTCTAATTCAAACATTCCTGCTTCAATCGAAACTGAAAAAAAGAAATTTTGGTAGACAATGTTTAATTGAAATTGAATTGTGAAGATTGAGCCAACCTTCCATTGTTTTATTCTTAACCTAAATTGAAACTAGAAGCCATTAGAATTCTCTCAATATTTCATTTTGCTGGATGTAAATGCCAGCGCTGTTGTGAACAGTAGCCAAACTGCTTCTAACAGATATTGGTGGTGCTGTGCAAATAAACTTTTGACAGGCAGATGAAATATTCTGCCGTGAACACCATGGTTTACAGCATTTCAGTGTAGTGATTGGTTGTAAATTGAAATTTTGTTCTATGCTCTAATTCAAATTGAAACATTGGCCATTATTTCAAGTTTGATTATTCAGTTTCATTAATCAATTCGACTATTGGAACTCGAAGCAAGCTGATCTATTTACACCCATCACTTATGTGTTTCAACTTTGTAAATGACAACGAAGCTTAGGAATGTGTTTGCCAAGCTTTTGCCAGACGTCGTAATGTTTTTTTCTTCCAATAAGCTAGCTTGGAGAACGTATTGTCTCAAAACCGTTCCTATGATAATGTTAGATAATGAAAGTGTGACATTTTATTCTTCACCAACGTGTTATGGTTCAGTGTCCTAATTATTTATTTCCTATTAAGAAATAAGACAAGAAAGCATTTTGCATTTTTAAGATTAATTGAAGTTTCAGGGGATGTTATTGAATTATGTTGTATGGAAATATCTACCTGTGGTGTTTATAGCCGTCTGGAGCTGCACCGCTGCATTATGCTGCTTTGGGAGGTAACTGGAATATCGTCAACCTGCTGCTGATGAAAAATGTAGATGTGGACAAAATGGACTATGTAAGCAAAATGCATTTATGGGTTGCGTGTAATGGAAACATGTAGAAAATGTGAAATAAATGTCATCGCTTAATAAAAATTAAAAAACAGTAGCTCGAATAATTTACTAATTTAATGGTTTTGGCTATTAATACCGAAGCATTTGGTGCAAAATACAGTTTAATATTTATATATGATTCATCATCTCCCAAAATAACGGTCTCTGTATAATGCGGAACACCTCGTTCATTTTCCTAGCCATGAATTTTCACTCGATTGCGTTTCATACCTGCATATATGCGAACTTCAGTAAGAAGAGCAAAAAATTTGGTGAGAGCTCATGGTTATTCGCCTAGCAGCTAGACATACACCATTATGTCCTTCTCGATCAATGGTCTACATCGGTGTACTTTTATTTAATGCTTTAATCCATAATAACAGTGACATTTGACGGCATGCTCCATTTTTAAAGTCACATGACTTTTTATACTGATACTGTTACTGAGTCTATGGAAATGCTTCCCTACTTGTAGTTTCGATCAAAATTGGCACGTGTTTTAGTAGCTCCTTTTTGCTAAGATGCAGTGGCAAGACAGGTATTTTTTAGCAAAATTAGCACCGGATATCTTTTACATCACCTCCTAAAACAGTTTAATCCACTGTTCTAGTTTGGTCGGACGCCTCTCCATTATGCAGCTTTAGGAGGTGACCGTGACGTTGTTGAGCTTCTGCTGAGACAAAACGCATTTGTTGAAGAAAGAGATCGCGTAAGTATGACACCAAATGCACACGATATTGGGATAAAGTGATTACAATGCAATTCAAGTGATATATAGCGTGTTATCCTTAAACAAAACACACGTCGTGAGCGATGTGTCAAAATAAAAACAAAAAACGACCGTCTACAGATTTTTACCATCTACGCAAGTGGCATGTTAAAAAGATGTACAATTACTTTTTCTCAAAAAAATATAACTATAAGGCATATATGGCACAGGGAATAAAAACGTAGAGCTGTACTTGATAATTTTAACTTAAACCTCTGATAAAACGTGTTTGTGCTTCACAAAAAATCCCAACGATCTAGTTGTGCCATTATAACTCACTGAATGAGGTGAGGCCTAATGTTAATGCAACAGAATTTCCATTCTAATTTATAATAAAATTATCTTGTAGTCTAAAGCGACGGCCTTGCATTATGCTGCTTTGGGAGATAACTTGCAGAGTTTGAACGTTCTAAGCATTCCACCATGGTATTGCGACGCGGTAAGTGTGGTTATTAGGACAGATACTCATCTACATGAATATCAACGCACCAAGAAAATTTGAATAAACGATGTTGCAAATTCACATATTAATTTTCAAAATAATCTATACAATGATGATATTTGACTCACAAAACTGCGACTAAAGGTACATTATCTTTCTGAATAAAACCAGAATCAGATGTGGTCAGGTATCGTAAATCACGACAAATTATTGCGTAAGTCCATCCATCCATAAACAATTTGCGAGTTGATAACAGCAGAGGAAGTGTAACAAACTTTTGACCCGAGCAAATAATTCGGCAAAGATGTTTTTACGGCTTAAGTAAATTCCGAGAGAGCTATTTCAAAGTATATCTTGTTAGTTTGAAAACTTAACTGCTTGTTAACATGTGTTAAGATCACCCGAACATATTTGTAAACCAAACGGATATACTGTACGGGAGTCACGATTCCGCAATACAATGCAGATGTGACCTAACTACACGAGGTTAGTGAACTCAGTTGCGCCGCACAAATGTAAAACTTATGTTGAATAGCAGCATTTTAAATAATTCTTAACCAGTACACGGAACAAGTGTATACCTGACGGTTGCAACATGTAGTTGTGTGTTACACTGAGGAATCGTTTTGCTGGACCAAATTGCAATTGTAGCATTTTGGAATCTTTCTTGAAAGGTAGAGTTCAATTTTGCGGAAGTGTTCAACTGAGTACGCAAGAATCTTTTCTTAATGATTGTTACTTAATGACCAGTTGGACGGAAAATTTCAGGTTGGCGAGAGATCTATTTTGCAATTCTTGGCCTTCAAAGATAACCTGTCGCTGATCAATGGAGAACGAATAAGTTACCAAGGCTTCAAGGAAAAGGTTAGTGCAACAAACATATTTTTCAAGTACAACCCGCCCAAAACTTTGACATGTCTGAGCCAACACGTCTAAGGTTAGTTACCGAAAGGTTCAAAGGTAACAGAAGTTTTAACCTCATTAATGTTTAATGTAACAATTAAGTCCTTTTACCAGGCTCAATCATCCAGTTTCCAATACAAGATGATACACTAACTATTGTACCGAAAGGAAAATGCAGAAAAGCATAAACAAACAAAGAATCATAGTAATTCGTATAACACCTGAACTTAAGTAAAATCAACAAAGCAATGAGTGGTTTCTAATTACAAAGCATAAATACATGAATACTCAAAGGACAAACCAAGTCAAACAGGCAGAGTGATGCAGCGCCCCTGTGAAACAAATTGAGAATCAACTACTAGCACGCACTGTTCCGTAGTGCAACATCTACAGTGTACCCATAGCCCACTGAAACTAGTAACACACAATGCATGAAGCCAACTGTTGGGGTCGTTTTACGTGTCTGGGACAGTTATGGAAAACGTGGTAAAATGTCACTATACGTTTGGTAAAATGTCACTATACGTTTGGTAAAATGTCACTATGCATTTGGTAAAATGTCACTATACGTTTGATTTTTGTCCTTTCTTAAACATGCAGTTCAATCATTTCAAGTTGTCACATGTCAACTGAGGTGAATCCATATGCCTTGTACACTACGCAAAGTGGCGATAAAGTGAAATATGCCTCTTTTAGCAAGTTCTAAAGTTAATGGACTACAAAGCGTTGCAGTCGGAGATATCGTTTACGGAACAATCCATTCTGGTTCCAAAAGAATTTTATGGGGCGCTCCTTTGACGAAATGACACACCTGGAAAATCGGCTATTCCTGTAACCCTGATCTGTAATGTACGAGTAGTGCAATGTTTGTCGCTGTGGCTAGCTGATGCAACCATATATTTCACTGCCAGAGGCATTTATTTAAACCACAGTGGGGAATTATTTCACCTATTGCTAATCTTTTCAGCTCGCAGCCATAATTTTCTGCTATTCAAAAGTGGCAACAATTTCTGTTTAGATATCTTTCTGCTACCATTGCCATCTGGATCCCACCTTCATTGTGAATTTCATTTCTTTCCTTGAATTCCCTCTTTTGGTGGTTCGACAAGGTTGGGAGCAGATGTTAGTGATAAGACCTCGTCTAAACCAATTTGCTTCATCAGCCTTCATTACATGACTTTTCGTACGTGGCAGGCCTTTGTTGCATACCTTCACTAGACAGCAACAGTATATAAATGTACTTGCCTGGTAACCCCCAAGGGCTCCGTATTTATGCCAGTTCCTTCTTTCTGCTTTAGCAGTGCTGTAAATAAAGTGACGGTTGATGTTGTGTTGTTTTTATAGCTTCAGCACAAGCCGAGTTACGCGTTTAAATGGGCTAATGGGAAAGTAAGTACTGTCTTGTAATTATAGTAACACATCAAAAACCATAGACTTGCCTGTAGCATCATCTTGTTAGGCAAATACGCTGAATTTTTTAGCCAATAGTTTATGTGCTTTTAGTTTAATGGTTTAACAGGTGCGCTTATAAATGTACACAACTTTTGGAAATCATCCAAAAATAATTTTAGGCGGTCTGTGGACGTTCGCAGACCGCTCCGATGGACTCGTTGCATCAATCACCTGAAAGCAATTTATGATTTCTTCTTGATATATATATATATATATATATATATATATACGTATGTATGTATGTATGTACTGTATGCAGTGGCGGATCTAGGATACCATAAGGGGGGGGGCAACATGTTGCCTCGGGGAATTGGGCAAAGCACGATTGTATGTACACTGGCGGCCCGAAAGCTGCGGGGACGGGAATGTGGACCTGCTGCTCTCAAATTCTATCGAAAGACTAAAAAGTAAAAAAACGGGAGTACCATTCAGCTGCGTTCCATACTCAAAGATGTGATCCAGTGGATTTCAGAAGATAAAGCAGACGCGTTCCCCTTTAGACCACAATACCTCCTCAATCCTATTTTATAGTCAATTTATTTTTGATTTACCCTTTTCAGTTACTAGTTAGCCGTTCATCTACTTGGAAAGACAACTTTGGCGTGTTCGTCCTGCTTCTGGAGAAAACAACAAACAACAATGACACCGACTTACTTGACGAGGTAACTGTTGATGTTATCATTTCACTTAAACACCTTAGGTTACAGAGATATATTGAGATGCACGTCGAAAATTTTGCTCAGAGTTAGCAATGTTTCCTCCTGTGAGTATGGGAATTTTCATAACCACAAGACGAGTAACTCACACATTACTGTTTCACCACTGGTAAAAAATATGTATGAATTTATATAATTATACGCCCACTTAATTAATGCTCTTGCTATTTTCGTTTACAGAACGGTGAAAACCTTTTGCAGTATGCTGCATTTGGTGGTAATCTCGACATTTTTGAACATTTGTTGTCAAAATTGACACCAGATCGTGTAAAGAGCCACGTAAGTGATGTTACTGTTGTTGGTTTGGCTCACATGTATGATTTGATGTGTAGTTAGTGGTGTATGTTTGATTCACCTGTATGTTTTTGATGCCAAACAACAACTTTGTTCTAAACTTGCCTTTTGGAGTGTATTAACATGAATTGCCGGTTGACATGTTGACATGCTTATAAAATACAGAGTAACTCGTCTAGTTTTGCCGTATATATATATATATATATATATATATCTGTGTATTTGGGTAGCAGACCTTCTTTTATACATGCTGCGTTGAAAAGTAAGCTGTTCTTTGCTTTAATTAGTTTGTACAACAAACTTTCGTAGTGTCTACACAAGTGTCTTTCATCAGATGGTAGTTGATATAATAGATCGCCCAGTGTAAGTGGCATCACAAACACATATATATGAGTAAATATATAATAAAACTCTGTACAAAACATATCATAATAAAACAGTAGCGGTACTTCGACTATACATCAGTCATCAAAGGCAAATAAATTT
>NMRA01000594.1:138040-159224 GCA_002633005.1 Phoronis australis | reverse complement strand
ATATATATATATATATATATATATATATATATATATATATATATATATATATATATATACTATGTTTGATTGAAGAGTAAGCTGTTCTTGGCTTTAGTTAGTTTGTTCAACAAACTTTCGTGGTGTCTACATGAAAATCTTTCTACAGTTTGCAGTTGAAACAGTAGATTGCAATGTGTAAGTGTTGACGCAACACCAAATTCCTATGTTGCATCTCTTGACGTTGATAGTTTTTTAACTAACTTACCTGTTGTCGAAACTGTAGAAATTATGATATATTTTTGTATAGACATGTATCACTGGCTCGTCCCAGTATTCTCAAAGAGGTAATTCCAGATTTGCTGTTACTTTGTACTACAAAAGTACCGTTTAGAAACATCGATGTCAAACTGTATTTACAAACCAATGGTGTATCCATGGGATCACCCCTCGGACCAACTTTGTCTGGCTGTTACATCTGCAACCTTGAAACTAGGCTTATTGATAGTCTTCAAGAACAGCAGAACGTGTACTGCAGGTATGTTGGTGATATTTTTATGATTGCCAACCATGATAAGCTGATGGTGATGAAACTCGATTTAGAGCAAAATTCTGTATTAAAATTCACGCATGAATTATCAGTTAAAAACAAGCTACCGTTCCTGGACGTACTTATTGATTATGGTGAATCTGGCATTAACACCTCAGTATACAGGAAACCGACATATGATGGTTTTCGTTTACATGAAACTAGCCACTGTCCTCTGAGATATAAACTCTCTGTTTTGATAAACTTTTTGAAAAGAGCATGTTTGGCTTGCTCAGACTGCAAAACCTTCAACACTGAGTGTAATCGCATTAAGCAAATTATGATAAATAACTGTTACAGTAATACGTTTGAATGAAGCTTTTCATTTTTTAGCCGCTTGCAAAAGCCTGTCTGTTTAAAAAAACCAAGTGGTTGTACCAAGAAAATATTCTACCGCAACCAAATCCATTCACGTCATATTAAAGATGAACGAGTTTTGAAAAGGATAATGTTAAGACCGTTAATCCAGAAGATAGCCTTAAGTTATTTATACATAACCAAAATCGTAAAACTAAAGATTTTGTTGTTAAAAACAATATGTGCTCAAAGTCTGTCCGATTGCTAGCCAAAACTGATTTGATTTATCAGTTCAATTACCCACACAACGAATGCATTTGTTTAAACACTGATTACTCAATGTATGTTTGTTATAAAACTTGTACTTTATCTAGCCGGTTATCTTTGCATTTACAAAATGAATCAATTAAAGATCACTTTCAAACACTCCACAAACAGAAAATTTCTCGTTCAGATTTTGTTTACAATACCATCGTCAGGTTTTTGGAACGTGACTTCTTTCGGTTAAAAATACTCGAAGCTTTAATAATAAAAACTGACACTCTTAACATAAATTCCCAAGATACTGGGTTTCATCGAACCTTGTCGCGTAATTTATTAAATTTTACAACGTTTTATAGTACATGAGTTCCCATGACAATTCCTTGTGTAATTGCGCTCTTATGTATGCAACCTTATCCTATACACGTGATAGTATGACCATGATATACGTGTCGTATTGTGATTATTGATACAGAGGAACTACTTTTTGATATTCAACGCGCGTTGAATACGGATGCCTTCTTTCTCGCAAATATGCCCTTTGATCACACAATACACTACAATTGGTAGAGCCATCATTTTATATAAAGCATCACTATGGTTCAGCCCCGTGCGCAATATTTTCACATGCAAATACTATGATATGAGTTCTGAAAATTAAACAAAAAAGTGAAATGAAAATATCTCTGACGATATTTTTTAATATACCGTAAATTTTTGCACCTGAGCAGAACACTTTGATCACAAATTGTCTCCAACATACCACAATATACTTGGGATTAGGAAAGCAATATACTTTATAAATGCATGTCACCTTTTGGTTACCTATTGCACTGCACCAATTGAGGTTCTTTACGGTCAAACATGAGTCTATTTTTAAATTCGTTCTCAAAACAACCAAAATACGTCGAGCCCAAAAGCAAAGCTGCAACTTCTGTAAACACTGTATTTTTGTCATTTTTACGATCAATTTCGGAATACTTTCTACCTAAAAATGATGAGAGTCGCGCGCAAAGAGCATTTGTAAGAAGCGTCTGAACGTGCATCAGCCACAACGTCTGGGTGTCCTGCACAGATATCATTCAACAAAGTCAAGAAAAATCGTCAGAAATGTAAGCAAACTTTAACTTAGAAATAGATTTAGCTGAAACTCTGACGAAAATACCGAAAATAGCAGATATCCGCCCAAAGCCTGTAGCTGCTGTAAAATACATCTTGACGGCCGTGTCATGCAGGCTGCAAAAATCATTCATAAAAATTTTGCGTGCACGTGTATGTGTCACGTGGTCTGCGATTCTCATTGATAAAAGATGACAAACGACACCAAAACGAGCGGAGCAATATCTGTAAACGTGCTTCTTAAATAATCCTCAGTGTGGCGCATAGGATAAATAGGTTATACAGCGTACGTGTTTGTACCACTGTGATATTATATGTATGCAACCTTATACATGTATTCGTGTTTAGGGTCATTGTTCTTGTTTCATGTATCTTACACGTTAGTGCTTTTGATTTTTAAATGTATTTGCCTTGGATGACTGAAGTACAGCCCAACCATCACTAGTTGAAACATTGATATTCGTCCGGGAGTGGGTCGAAGTGTCGAGTCCTTGGATTATCTACGCCCTTGAAAACGTTTTAATCTTAACAGCACCATCTTCCACGCTTTCGTAGGAATTCAATTGATTTTGAAAATTCCTGGTTGTTATGAAGTGGCATGTGTGTGCACGTACATGTGTATGCGTATTCGAGTGCTTGCGCCAGACGTTTAACAGTGAACTTTTGCTCGCGGGGAGTTGACGTACTCTCAAATGTTCACCGCGGCGGAACGTCCTGCATATCGAGTGAAGTGCACAGGATGGTTCATTTTAAATTGGAATCGCAATTTGATTCAGGACTAAGTAACCAGAATTGCATGTATGGCTCCTATTTATTTTCAACGTTGTTTGCGATTCATGTCATGTGTGTGTTTTGTGCATGGGTGTGTTTAAGTATGTCACCATCTTTAATAATATCAATAAATCATCGTAATTTTCAGTGGATAAGAGGAGCTCTCCGTTTTGCAACTCTGGGGGGCAATCTGGAGGTTGTGAACCTTCTTTTGGAGAAATTCTCCCACCCACCCATGGCAGGCGCCGTAAGTTAATATTCCTGCATGTAAGATTACCATTTGGCCGGTTGAACTTCAGTGTTGTTCACTGTGCAGTTCTAACTAATCTGACGCTGACGCACTCACCGCCCGAGTTAGGGCAACTCGACCAGCTGGCAAATCTTAAAATCTACCGCAATCTTCAAAGGAACCATGCAGCTGGACATATGCGTGAACCTTATGAGCTGACTAACACTTTAATAGCAGATAGCAAAAAAGTCTTATCGTGTTTAGTACGTTGCCATTTTTGGCAACTCACCTTGTGACCTAAAATAATGAAATTATCCATCCCAGGGTTGTAATAATTTTTGGTTTTAACCTCTGAGGTTAATGTAAAACGACCGCAATTTAAATTTTGATGTTGAGTGAACCATCACCTATATTGTCAGTTTGAAAATGCTCTGTTGTATCTTTACAGAACAATGATTTCCTTTTGCATTATGCTGCGCTGGGAGGTAATCCTGAAGTGTTAAAGCGATTTTTGACGAAAACAACGGATGCTTGTCAAGCGGACTCCGTAAGTATATTAAAAAGAAAACATTAGTTAGGTGTTGTGGACACACATTAATAATTACCTTCTGAGCAGCATCCAATGATAACAAAACATCGTAGTCTCAGGCGCTGGCTAAATCCCACTTTCAATATACAGGCATATCACATGAAGTTTTGAGATCAACATTAGCAAAACCTCAACAAGGCTGTTCGGCCCAAAAACAAATTTTGCCGTCGTTATCAAAAGATAACTTCAACCGGCGTTTTCAATGACATTGACAGAGCGTAGTAGGGTAAAGGGAGTTGCCTCTGTGTTCATTCAGGGGCTCATGGGCGAAGCAAATTCAACACTTCAAACAATACTGTGATCCTCAGGAAGTAGGTCTCAAACGTTTGTTGACATCATTTACCAGGACACCATATTTATAGACTGAAAATTTTAAGTATTCTAATGCTGAAAATGTTCACACGGCTGTAAACAGGGATAGAAGATGCTTAGGCCATTTGTTGCACACTTCCCGTCTCTTGAACAAATCATTTGCGGATGCCATGAAGCTAAACGTCACCGCAGACATAAACCCAGATCAATGGCAGCCATGACACATGCAGACAAGCTCGGGGATACACCTTTTTCCCTACTTCAACTAATTGCTATGGAGCTTCGATCTGAATTATTGTTTACAAATATTTTATCACTTTGAGGGCATTCTGTAGTATGTAGTAAAGAACTAGGTGTGGAGTGAAGAGTGTTGTTTGTTCCACCAAGTACCAAAATAAGGAAACGAACTTTGAGAACTCGGTCTTTGCATGACCGTCTCGTTGTGAAATTGGATTTATACGAATTCAGTTACTATTTAAATGCTTTCAACTACCACATTGCATCTGATTTCGACGCCCTGGGTGTCCTTCACGGTTCCGGATTTTCTGCACCTGGTCATACTCGATATTAAATATCATTCAAAAACAGGGCTACTTTAAGAATTGAAATTAAACGTTGAAGCTTTATTTTCCCATTCACATCTGTTGCGATAATGAATTTTTGGGAAACACCTTCTGTAGTATCAATTTGCTTTTTAGTTTAAGAGAGCTCCTTTACATTATGCATCCTTGGGAGGTCATCTTGATATTGTCAAGTTGCTGTTGGTTGACGGAACAAGTGTTCACGCACAGGACAGAGTGAGTATATTTTACCCCTCTCGTTTTGCATGTTATTCCAGCGACGCCGAGCTTGACGCGGGGTTATATCTAGTTTACAAAGGAACACATTGCCATGCTCTTTTATTGCATGTTTAGATAGAATGCGTTTCGGCCGCGGGTTCTAAATTTTGTATGGAATTCCATTGTTTGACATATTTCCTTTCTACTCTGATTCAAACTCTGTGCTCCAGGATGTCAAAAATAATTTGGAGTTTAGACATAAGGCCCCATTGTTTTGAAAGATTTTGTAATTTTTAAATGTTTTTTCTTTGCAAAAACGTCACTTAGGTCTTTGAAATAAGCTGTGGTTCTCTGATCTCCGTAACACATTTAAGCTTTGGAGCACCGCAAATTGGCATTATATATATAAACTTTCAGAATTTTGATTGAGGAGAAGAACTGCCACCTACTGAAGAACCACAGAATCACTGCCTCATTCAAAAAACAGATGCTTTAGAATGGCGTTTTGGTCTCTCACGTAAACTTCCTAGTAATGCAACAAAAATGCGGCAATCAGTTTTGTTGAATTCATGAATGTGAACGTTTTAAATTGAATTAGATACTTCTTATAGGGGAAGAGAACAGTTCTGCATTTTGCTGCCTTGGGAGGAAACATTGATATTGTTGATTTGCTTCGAAGTAATGGATTAGATGAACGCGCAAAGGATGAAGTAAGTACACTGATAACTCGCATATACAGTACATTTAGATGGTTCAGGCTCATAAGGACTTATCTTGAGGTGTGTCCAAACAAAAATCCAAACCTTCAGAAGATAGCTGTGCATTACTTTTCGTTGTTTGTATTAGATCGACACGCGATTGATATAGAAAATTCTCTTTGATTAGTGTCGGCAACTGAAAACAGTATGGTCTCTTATTCGAAAAATGTGTTTATTTACAGTGACCATATGACCACCTTAGTTAATAATCTCTCTTAACAATGTTTGGCACAGTTTTAACTTATCGCTGATTTTATACACTTAGGTGATGTTTGTGTGTGTGTGTGTGTGTATGTGTGTGTGTGTGCGTGTGCGTATGCGTGTGTATGTTGTGTGTGTGTGTGTGTGTGTGTGTGTGTGTGCGCGCGCGCCTAAAACAGCTCCTTCAAAAATGTGAAGTTGAGATAGGTTAGCGAGAGCCCACCTCTAACTAAATTAATATTGCCTTGAAAAAGAGAGTTATAGTGATTTAAAATTTCAGTTTCCCAGATTATGAGCTTTAAATGTATTTTTCGGTTTGCTAATTTTTTACTTCGGCGTAAACAAACATTTTTATAACTCACGAGTACATGTAACTTGAGCATTTTGGCTCCGTCACACAAGTAACATCGTAGAATTTGTTCTAAGATTTATATTGATGCTAAACGTGTTTTCTTTGAAGTACGCTGTGAGAAAAAGGGAGCCACGAGCTTTTTTTACATTTTTTAGCTCAAATGTCGTCACACAAAAGGTCCAATTTGACTTTCGCAAAACCCAAGATTACCCCGTTTCGTTTTACTGGGTGGCCACAATGTGTTCGGGTTGGGGTTGCAAAAGAATTAAGTTAATATGAATAATCTAGAACCAGATTTTTTAACTACACGTAATTCAGATTTGCATCTTGAATAAATGATAAATATAATGCTTACATTTGAGTTTTCATTTCAATAGGTGGCGATTTGACTAGACCGCGCGGCATTGACGTCAAAACGCCATCCCACACGTGTGACAAATCAAATATTAAGCCACCTTGCTTATTTAACTTACAACATCGCTAAACATGTTAACAGCATTTCGGCCCTCCTGTGGGGAACACCCCAATCATGTTGTGAACACTCAAGTTTTTGTGAACTAACTAAAGTATTGTGCTCTGAAACCGCATGAGATTATAACGTCGTTTATATGTTAGTGCCCTGTTTACTAGCATTCCTCCTCAAGATTCTTCGTCCATTGCTGGGGGTTTAATCTCCAAAGATCCAGACCTCGATTCAACATGTTCCCTGTCAGCTGGTCAAGTCTGTGACCTTTTGTCGTTATGTCTGAAAACTACTTATTTTGTGTTTAACCAGTTGCAGAACATTTAATAGTATGGATGTGCAAAGGGCTCACCGGTATCTCCCATATAAAAAACCTACACATGGAGGTCTTCGAACAGCTCATTCTTACTCAGTACCCTGGCCACCCCCCTAGATTGTGTTAGAGAAATGTGGACGACACGTTTGTTATTATTCACAAGAATGAACTCTCTGCTCTCGGCAAGTTCATTAATGAGTTTGACCATAACATCAAATTCACTTATGTACCCTGCAAAGATGACAAGCTACCTATTCTGGACTGTCTGTAGTCTCCATTAAACAGGACAGATCTTTTGACACTAAGGTTTACCGCGAGAGTACTCCCTCTGATCACTATCTCCAATTTGACTCGAACCATCCTCTCATCCAAAAGCAGGATGTGATTTGCACTTTGAAACGCAAAGCTAAAACTATCATTTGCGATCCTTCGACCATTTCTAAAGGAACTGAATTACACTAAGGCCGCTCTTACCAAATGCCGTTATAGACTTTGGTCGTTCACCGAAGCGGAAAGATCAAAGAGAAGATTAAACACTCAGCTAACACCTACTGCGAGTCATACAACTCGTGTGGTGATTCCCTTTGTCCAGCGTCTTTCTAACCGCCTCAAGAGGACAAGTTTGACATTTCGATCATCCAAGAACCGTTTAATTCTCTCCACAGCCAACTGGTTAATGTCAATGACAAGATCCCCAAGGGTGTTAAATCATGTGTTCTTTATTGCGTTGAGCGTAGGGATCCCCAGTGCTCAGAGAGCTACGTTGTTGAAACAAACCGTCCATAAAAATGCGTATTTCACAACATCGCCATGCTGGTTACGGGGACACGTAGGATTCGGCTATTTTTAGCCACCTGCGCGCAACTGGGCACATGATTTCAATACTAAGGATTTCACGATATATCCTAGACTGTGAAAAAGACTTTCAAAACACAGGCGTCATCAGCGTCTGAGCGTCCTCAATAGACTACATATAATATTACAAGTTATGGCACTCTCTTACAGGAATTCCAAGGGCGCTTCACTTCAGCCGTTCATATCAAACACAAAACTCAATAAATTTGCACAAAACAGGGTTTCGTCCTGCTCTAGCGAGCTAACAACAAATTTGCGGTCGAAGCACAGATTGTTCCGAAAACCTCATGCATACTCCCTACTTTGGGGCGTTGATAGTCTCTCTTTAAAGAAACGAGGTGGTTTAATATTCAGTTTTGTCACACGTATGAGATACCGTTCTGAACTCAATGCCGCACTGTCTAGACAAAACGCCACCTATTCGCCAGAATAATGGTAACGTCACAAGCCAAGCTGAAATTGGTGAGATACGGACCCAAACGTCGCTAGTTTTAGTAATCTTTTGTTCCAGTGTTCGACTCAAATTTTATCTGTTTTCTCAAATATATGTCTCAAACTTTTCATGGTTTCATAAAACCTGAATGTTATTGAATAGAAGTTTGGCGTAAGTTTCGCTCTAAAATCGTGTTCAATATACAGAAGTTATTCCTTCAATCCTCTGGGTATTTGTTGTCAAGTGAAAAGAACACTGTTCAAAACAATAATTAATCATAAAAACTTGTAAAACATACAACGCACTTCATAAGAACAGGCATCAGCAAGACAGCGGCGGGTCTGCACTCTGCCCTTCTTGAATAAGTACAGATTTTAAACAAATGCAGGTTTGGAATATGTGCCACGACAAGGAATGCCTTGAAAATAAAAAACACCCTGACGCCAGTACGACGAACCGCAGAAAAAGTAATTGTGATTCACTCTAGGAAAACATAAGTTGCATCTGCTGGTAATAGTCCAGTCATTCTACGGATAACTCGGAAAAATTGCAACAGAAGGTTTTATTGCATAAATCGTATCCTTTCATACCCCTTAGTGGGAAAAAAGTCTACCGGAATCGGAGTGGCGGAATTTTTTTTTTTTCAAGATGCGGACAAAATGGATTTTCTGACGTGCACTTTAACTCAAGAGTGGAATGTGCTAGAGCAAAAATTCAAAAAGATTTACCTGTGTTTTGTGGGTCAAAAAATCCATTGGAAATAGTTTTACATGGCTGTGGTGACACCGTCCGCCATTTTCCAAGATGGCCGCCAAATCTACTTGAGTCGCAGAACTTCACACCAGCATTTCTTAGCAAACTTGACAAGAAGTGAGTGAATCGTTTGTTTTTGTTTTTTGCCAAAAATGTTCCTTTTTTATTTGATCATCATGTCACCATTGATGTGAACTTCAGTTCCAACCACCCCACACAGTCTTCGAACATGAGAGACATCTTTAGTTGATGGTCCATCTCAGTAACCATCAACAACAACAATAGGGTGGGTGCACTTGCTGATGTAATCCACATAAGCTCTACCAAATGACTGATACATTGCACTTCTAGGCCATGGAATACGGTGAAGGAAAAACCGCCGTCGATTACATGCATCACCGTGTTTGCTGGAAATTGAAATCCTCAGGTAGTCCTCCACTTGACCAGAGTGCACCAACTAATTTGATTTATTAGCGACTCTGGGAAAACCAGATGTATCAAAAAGGACAGGGGAACCAACACACAGATCAAACTTGATGAACTTTCACTGTTGTCTTTTGCAGCTGTCAGGATTCGCTGAAATAGCAGTCGTGGATCCACTTGTGTAAAATTACTATTAGCAGCATGAACTGATTGACTTGTCATTGCCACAACCTTGTCTTTCTTTCTGAATGTGAAGTCCTTGCCCTTTCATAGACAAGTGAACCGCCTTCCCCACTTCTCTGGCATTTTCGGCACTGACGCATTTGCTTGCAGTCACACCAGTGGCGATGATCTGTAATGTTTCTCTTTAAAATGGGTTACGGTACTGTTGTGGAGGAATTCAACAATGCTGCGGATGTCTTTGTCGTCACGCGACTGTCTTGCCTGGGTACATTCTTTATGCTGCTGACTTGTTTCACAACTCAAGTTTGTCACAGTCTGCATGGCACCATTTATACTTGAGCATGCCGGCAAGGAAAGCAGCCACGATGCACTCTGTGTATCTCCCATTTCGCAACCTCTAGTTAAACCTCCTGTTGTTTTAATACTTTTCATGAGCATTTGTTCAATTACAAGATCATATCTCATTATAAAAAACCTGCCCAGAATCTGTCAATTTGTCTTATGGTTTGTTGGCCGTAGACTTCTGGACAGGTGTCTTTGAGTTGCTACGTCTCCTTCAGTCAAGTATATGTATGAAGATTTTGCATAAGAGTTGTGACCAGCAGCTGCAAAGTAAGGCAGCATTTCAGAAACTGCTTTTAGGTGAAGCTCCCAATCTGACGTTATTTCTGCTTTTAAAAAATTCGAAGGATGTCAATCATCTTCATAAACTGTAGTCAAAGACTAATGATTGGACTTTGCATGGACAAGTCTGATTTATGTGCTTTGATTTTTTATGAATACCCACAAGACACT
Source organism: Phoronis australis (assembly GCA_002633005.1). NCBI lineage: Eukaryota > Metazoa > Phoronida > Phoronidae > Phoronis > Phoronis australis. The sequence continues at coordinate 148,767 of NMRA01000594.1, read as the reverse complement.
CCGACGAGCATACGTCGTCGGAAACAGACGTCATGCCAGCAATAACATCATCATACCGCTTCAGACCAGCTCTCAAATCATCATGAAGAATATCATTGGCCATTGATTCTTCTGACGAACTATTCTCTGCCACTGTGAATTCTGAAGACCTATACTCTGATTCAGACGTGTTTGAATATACCAATGGCAGTAGGTCGGAAACCAGAAGTGAGCTCTCGTGAGGGCATTCCACTGTAATCCAAGGTTCAGAATCGGAAGACACTGGCTGCGCATGGCATGCCCCAGAGTATACATATAGTTATGTGATCATTTGGGATGTCTGAGATGTCTGAAGAATCTGTCTCCATATTCTGACGAGCCAAAATTTGTATACAAGCATTGAACTGCTCCACCTCTTGGCATGTAATCTGTGTGTTCTGTGTTGGTGACATTCCGGACTCCTGGAATTTCTGAAGAACCTGAATTTCTTTCTTCATTGGTTTTGGATTGGCGTTACTTGATCTGTCAATATTTGGAAGTGGGATGTTGAATGCTCTGGCTTTTATGATAGCATTCAGTGCTGAGTCTACCAACATATGGCCCCTCACTGCTCCATCCATACTTTTTTCATTTAACATAAGGATCACACTGTTTGATGCTTACACCGTCTCAAGAACTCCTTGAAGCCCTGTGCTTAACAGTATATATCCAATACATTTCAGAAAGCTCATCTCAGTATGAAATCTTCCAAGCCTGGCTAAGAACAAGTGACTGCAGATCACTATCGTTTTGTTTGCAGGCACTAATTTCCTCTAAAATCAGTTACCTATATTCATAAAAACCATGCATATTAAGCAAATTGTGGGTCCTAACTATTAAAATTTAATCAATGACTTTTTGTTACACAATCCTATTTGCTTTTCATCAAATTCAGGTGAAATCCGCAGCCAAAGTCTCAATACATGCCAGCAGCAGACGAAATCTATGCTTGGGAACAACTAATAATATCTCCAATAGCAGAGAAAAAAGCCACTTCCTGCCCAATTTTATTAAGGGTTTGTATAATGAATAAGCCAATGACTCCACCAGAATAACAGACTTTTCTAACAAATGTTATTTTTGATACCTCAAATGAATATATTTTACAGAAAAATAATTGAGTTTGTGAAATTTATTATGAAAATTTAACTAAAGCCTTTTCTGAAAAACACACCAACTTTTATGTTAGGTAATCTGAAATGTGATTGAAATTCCACATTTAGCAAATAAATCTTAAGAAACAAATTATAGAAACAATCAACTCATTAACCCTGACTGTAGATTGTAAAATGTTTTTGTGTAAATGCGTATCAGGTTACATACAAACTTTGCAGATCGTAAATGCTGTAAATTAGGGTTTGTGAATTGGCAGCCATTTTGGCGGCCATTTTGTAAGCCATCTTGATTTTTTTTTCGCAAACCAGTGACCAGTTGTAAGGTCCAGATATTTTCAATTGTCTAACTTACAAAAGAATAAAACTTTTGCCATTTTCAGGGCAAAATATAAAAAGAAATCTTGCAACATGTACCAAATTGTCGTTTCGGCCGCCATTTTGTCGGCCATATTGGTTTTATTTTACGGAAAATTGGCATCTTTTGATTGGTATGCCTGTTATGAAAAGTATATAACCAGTGACAAACTTTATTGTTTTATTTTTAGCTGTTACATAAGAGTAATATGCCAGAAAACAGTAATCACCGGTTTTGTGGGCCATTTTGTCCGCGATCTTGAAAAACCGACTTCCGCCACTCCGATTTCGGTAGATTTTTTTTCTGACACCAAGGGATGTTTGAAGATGCCATTTATGCAAAAAAAAACTTCTGTTGCAATTTTTTCTAGGTTGGGCCCTCTGGAGCTCTAGAATGACTGGACTATAAGCTTAATGTATTCTTGTAGGATGGAATGTTCCCGCTGCATTACGCTGCTTTTGGAGGTAACCATGGCGTGTTTCACTTGTTAAAAGAGGCAGCACCTAACACAGATGTATATAACGAGGTGAGTACATTACAAGCTACAGGGCGAGGAAAGGTTATCAGAGTGGACTTTTTCCCGCTACATTTGCTGAATGTATCGAGTTTCGTCTGTTACTTGAACCAGCTCAATTGTAAACGAGGCAGCGAGTTTGGGAGACGAAAACTACTCCACCCGAACGTCTCTCTCCTTGTTACTATTGTAAGACATATTGTTGCGAGTCTGCACTTACTCAGTTAACGAGTGCTTCTGGCATATGCTATTGGTGTTCAGAGCAAACCCTGCATAGTTATGTCGTTGGTCTGCGTTAATGGTGATAGGCATAAAGTGGAAAATGTCACACACGCCACGAATATAAAGTTTGTAATAAGAGTTACCGTGTCAGATGTGGTCAATTATGCCATAGGCCTCTTCCTCTAATCACGAAAATGAAAATTAATTAATTGTAATTACGGGGAGTAGTAAATGAAAACAACTGGCCATATTTTCATTTTTGTGCGCATATCTGGGTGAACATTCCTTTCATCTGTTTGTGTGCTTTCGGACTCTGGGCATCCGGCTTCGTGGGTTGATGAACACTGCCGGCTGTTGCAGGATATTAGTGAGACGTGATATGCAGTAGTGATTCTATAAAGTTTTCGATGGATGAAGACGAGTTTTGGACCAAGGTGGTTGTCGCTGTGCTTCCTTGTGGCAATTTTATATGTTTACGTCTTATGTATCTTTGGAGCTCCTCAGATATATTTCTATTCTACATGTAACGATACCTTACCATTTCGAACACATGTTATTTTCGACGTATTGCATGCTACTTAGTCGCCATTTTTACAAATGTCGAGTTTTGTCATCGTTCTCTCTATCCTCTCTAAGGATTAATATGAGCATTGAAATACGTGTCCTACATGGAAGACTGCAGCTGATAATGGTTTTCGAACGGAAATGACTATTTTGGCAACCTCTACTGGAAGTTTTGCAGTCATATCTCTTAAACCTCTAGCAGGATCTTTGCTGACTTTGACTGGCATACATTAACATATTGTACATGTATCTGTAGGGAGGTGCGTAACAGCGGGTGATGAGTTTCTGATGGAGCCTATTACCTGTGTTCCCCCTTTGTCAAATGTTTACGTTTCTCTATGTAGCTTCCAAAGGTGTTAAAGATGGATTTCAATTAAAATACGTCAAAATCTTCACAATCTCATGCCATTTTTAACCATTTTTATTTTATGTCTGTTTCCTTTATTGGCGACTGTCTCTCTATTGGCCATTTCACAGTATGGGTGTATGACGTATCAAGAACATTGGCATACATGTACATATCTACACTGGAAATTGCATTGCTGACGATCATTTTTGAGAAGGGCAGAATCCTGTGGAACTCTCTTGTGGCAAATCACTTATTTTCATTTTGACTCAAAGCAAGTCTTGAGATGGATCTCCAAGAGATGCATTTTTGTTTTGGAAAGAACAATTGAGGGCGATGATTTACATTCACGTAAACAATAGCTGTATTTGACCAAACGTTGAGCTCCGAATAGACTGTGAAAGTGTTTCTGTATTATCTGTAGTGTGCGTCTTTTTCCTCTGTATGTCTTAGATTCATGATGACAGGTATGTTCCTATCTAGGATAGTAAATTTGCTAACATTATTTTTTAGTGGGAGTGGTTACATCTTTTATGCTCACTGCATGCGACGCACGTAGTGAGAGCATATGAATGTTCCGCTCTAATTTGTTTTTAGTTGTTATGGCTGACTGTCCGCACTACTATGCTCCAAAGTTGTATTTTTTGTGTCTGCGAATGTATTTCCTAAATTATTTCATGGTTGGAACTTTGGGAAAATTTCGGCAGTGCTTTCCTGTGCATGTGAAAGTGGATAACGACAATGTTACGACGGATCTGAATAACGTTGGGCCATCGAGAGTCAATTATATTTTACATTAGCTTCACTGTAACTTTTTAGAGAAACTTTGCAAATAGGTTTCTGTTATGTGGACAACAGAACATCTTAATATTCGGATTGACTCGACCCACTGTGAGTCACCTTGTGGAATTTTTCGAGCTTGTTTTCACCCCTGCGTCTGACAAACCTCTCAAAGTGTCATGACGACAAGTGGTTGGTCAGTCATCCGACTGACTGCAAACTCATTTGAAGTTTAACAGCTGGGTTATTATTTAATAGAGAGAGGTTGCGACTTATCTTGTATGGACAAAAACAGCATAGAGGCCCTCTGAAAATTCGATTTGTTTACTTTCTGAGTTTGTTGATAGGTTTGTATGACTTCAAGGTTTTATTTGTCAGTTTTCTTCTAAGACACGTGTAATATACCCTGCACCATTCAGTGGCCATTAGTTTGGTACCAATAAACACACCCTACCAAAACAGCTTTTGTGGTGCATCCGTTTGCACATTAGTTGTCCGTTTGCTTATGGTTGAACGCTGTCTGGCGACTACTTTTGGTGCCACTCCTTGTCGAGTCCAAATACAGTTCATTCTTGGTACTTGAGTACCTAAGATAACTATCATTATTGATTTCACCCCACAAAATGGTGCTGTCACCTGCTATTGAAGAAATACCTCTCGAGATACATAAAATCATCATTGAACCTAACGACCATTTCTCAATGGCAGTGAGTAAATTGGGACTTTCTATTGAAAACAAACAGTGCAACAATCAGGGCAGATCCACGATTGGGGGGCCAATGCACTGTAATATCCAGAATTTCGACAGATGCGAGCGCCCAGCCTAAAATGTGGGGTCGCAGAGGCCTCGAATGTTTGGGGTTGCCGACCTGTTGACTTAAAAAAGGTAAACGCACCCAAACATTCAAACGGTGTCTGGCGGATTTAGGGGGGGGACAAGGGGNCCCCCCCTAAATCCGCCACTGACAATGTGCGTATGTCGTGTAGCTCATGCGGGACTGTATTTTTACAGTCGTTGATTAAAGCGGCATACAATCGGTGCTTTCTGTTTAAACTTTTATAAATTCGTCGTTGTCTTAAACTTACAATGTAGTCAGTTCGGAAGTGAAATTCGGAAAATGAAAACTCGTTATTTCTTCAGAACATGCTCGTTAAAGATGTAGGTTTGACCTTAACAAGTAAAGAACTGTCAGTACTTCCCAAGATTCTCACCTATTGCGACTATGAAACGAGTTCACCACGGTATTAGTTTATGTTTGTGACGGAAACCCTAGGCTTAATACCGCCTTTAATCGCTTCAACTGATGGACAAACTTGTCTGACCTTGGGATTTGTCGGGAGATTTCAAACTCATCCCTTGCTCTGAGTTTTGAAGTTTCATAAATTTTAGCTACTTTGTGGCAGAAACTACTTGTATGAGCCTTGCGTCAACTTCCCAATCAAACAATTACAGGTTCAAACCGTACTTGATCATTCTGGTAGAGGTCTCTTATTTCACAAGTGTAATTCTTGTTGTTCATTCCATATAGTGTTAAGTGTTTTTATAACTTCATTGAAACATTAATTCATGCACTGTGCATTTGTATGTCTTAATTTGTGTATTTACATGTCAGTATAAAGTGTTATATACATTGCCAAGATATCACTAATTGGCAGGTAATGTATAATTATGTTACACCTGACCATATGAAAACAAAAGTAGAATTTCCTTTTATTGCTGAACTTTTGCTTGTTTTAGGAGGGTGTCAATCCATCAGACATTTTGTGTGAGTTTCGTAAAGTGAGCAGCTCAATTGGCAACCTGATGATTTACAAGTTACAGGTGAGCAAAATACAAACGTATATGGACTGCGCTTTGTTATATATTTAGCTTTTGTCGTAGTTGAACTCAAACACATGCTTGGTTTAATAAACTTTATGAAAGCTAGTTCAAATGCAATGTTTAAATTTTGTGAGCGAGATTTCAGGGGCAATGATCATTCTATTGAAGTGAGCGTCGGAGAAAATTTCTTATTCGGCGAGTTGCAGAGTTTAGTTTGCTGTGCAAACCTTCACACAATTTTGAGTGTTCTCGGCAAAATGCACGCTTAAAGACGAGCTACATTAGGATATTTTCTTAACCTGTCTGTTTGCATATCAAGTAAGTGTATGATAAGAAATAATGGCATGCCCTATTAACAACATCTGGAAGTATCAATCGGCTGGCCAAAGCTTGATAGGTCTGTGTTCAAGAGAGTTGACTTACGGCTGTAAAATTTTAATCAACCTGATCAATTTTAGAACTGCAGATGGGAAATATGTTTAATTAACCTTTTGCAAAAATTCTATAGTTACAGAATTACAAAATATGACTCTGCTCGGATATTATGGTCCCTGACATGGATAACGAGTTTCATCCACTGATAGTAACATAAGTCGGAAGGTTTAAGGCGAATTGTGCCTCACACTGGCGGGCGCAGTAAAAATAGGTGGGCGCGCAGTGTAAAACTGGCCATTTGACGATTTGGGCAACTGAACGAAGGACTGATTGTAGAAACAGTTACATTACAGGAGTATTTGTTTGAGTTGGAAGAAATTAAAGATACCAATGGGTACCTAAGGTGTCTCTCTATGAGCAAGAGGTACTTAAACTACATGATTTTGATGTTTTAATCGGTGTGAGGCATGCCATAAGTCATCAAAAATCTATCAATGTAAGAAACTCTCAGAAGCGCTGCAGTACTGGGGCCAGCTAGAGACGGTGGTCACTATCTAATCCACCGAATAATAGGAATGTTATTCAGTTGCTACATTCATCAATGTGTTTCGACCATGTCCTTGTCCTGTCGTTCGTTTCCCATTTTCCCTAGTATAAAGTGACCAAAAACACATGTATTCGCCTGGTCAAATCTAGACCTTTGCTGTCACTGACCGTGTTCCATCTGGCAAAACCAGGGAACATTATATCCGACATGTTTTCAAAGTAGTTAGGTGTGATAAGACTAAACTCTGAGAAGTTGAAGTCAAAGCGGCCATTCACTGATGACCCCTTTTAACTCACTTTTTAAGCAAGTACTACCGTGCAGGTGTACATGGCTGGTCCAGGTTAGATTTCGGGTTCGGACATTGATCTGAGTCGGCATTTACAACAGTTGTTCAGTAACATTTACATTGATTCAAAAACGCGATAGGTCTACTGCCTAAACCAGAAATCACGAGCCACCATGTTTACAAAAGCGCCGTCTACCGAGCAAAATGATAGAAGTGAACTACTTTCGCGCAGGCAAATGTATTCCATATGAGTAAGATAATACACGCAGTGTTGGCTTACGTAGTAAATGAAAAAATAGTGAATAAGGACTATTCACGTTTCACTGCAAACATTCACCCTCCTATCAAAGTTGTATATATAAACAAAATGTATAGCTGCAACGGAACTAACTGTTTGAATTCTTCATGTGCAATTATTTATCATATGACCTCAAGGGAGAACGGGATGACATGCAATGACTAAGCTACAAAAGACAAATTAAAATAAAATCAAAGGGCCTCAGGTGATAGCAAATCTTTAAAAAAAGAACCACTTAATCAGTGTCAGACATATTTTACGGCGCAGAAGTCCATAAGTCTCCAAAAAGACGTCACAATTACCTTGTGTTTATTGATGCTCCAAAACGAAACATGGCTACCTTGTTTCATTTTGAGTCAGTCCTAGCTTGGATAAATCGACAATATGCTTGTTTCGGTCATCCTTTATATATTGAAACCAAGGTAGCAACCTCGAAATCGTAACTCTGTCGATATTGTTAATAAGTCTATCGATAGAGACAGTAAGTCTATCGATAGAGATAGTAACTCTATCGTTAGAGTTAATAAGTCTATCAATAGAGTTAATAAGTCTATCGATGGAGATAATAAGTTAATCGATATAGTTAACAAGTATATAGATAGAGATAGTAACTCTATCGATAGAGTTCATAAGTCTATTGATAGACTTAATAATAGAGTTAGCAACGGAGAAAAATGTTGCCGTGCCGTGCTGTCCTTTTTAGAGCCACCGTAGAAATGTATCAACTACAAACCAAAAATGATAATTGGTTTTACACTGGAAGGTTTTTGCAAATTGGGAAAAATCGGTTATTCTTAAATCTCAATTTGTCTCATTTAGCTACATCTGTACATGTTACCATGTGTAACAACGCGTTAAGCTCTGAAATTGTAGCTGTGTGTGATGGGTGGGGGTTTCGACGTCCGCGTTGACTAATTCCAATTACATTTCCACATTTGTGAATTTGTAGAAAAAGAGGACAGAGCAAAGACTAAAGGAACCTGGAACGACATCATCGAAGGCAAAATTTACACAGTTTACTAGTATGGATTTTATGATTTTATCTTTGTTCTGTGCATTTCCGTTAGATATGTGGTTAACTTCAAAAGCGTGTGTGCTTGCTTGTGGGTGTCTAAGAGTGTACTACTTAATAATCAATTCTAAATTAGTTTTAAAGCGTTTTCCTATGGTAGGCACATTGCACCATCCAGATTTTCCGGAGACTATTCAAGTCCTAGCAACGACATAGCGACTCTAGGGGGCGTGAATTAAATAGTCAAACGCAAGGAGTAGCTTTCACGCACCATACTGCATTACCGCGACAAAAAAGCATAGAATTGACAATTGTTGTTTCCGTTTCCAACGAGTCACTAAGTACATTCTATCTGCCGCGAGTACCAGGGTGTGGTAAGCAGATTGCCATTATGTTGTCGTGTTGTCGAAGAATTTTCGCCATGGTCAGACGAGTAAATGTAAAGGCTTTACAGTCAAGGTTGACTTTAAACAGTGTGTTGTTTTAAAGACTAATTTTCAGGCTATTTGTCCATAATCTGCAGTTAGTATACAGCGGGTCTGTGATATTTTATTAACACTAACACAGATAAAACCTTCACAGTCCACCACATGTAAAAGTCCTTGAGTCAGAGCTTCAATCCTCTCTTCCTGTGATATTGTCGGGGAGCAACTTCACTTTTTTAGATATTGCTTCAAGCATGTGGTATATTCGAAAAGTTCCCTTAGCCAATCAAGACTTTTTGTCATTCACCACTGGTCATTTTTAACATGGTCTGTATATTTGTTTTTAATTCTGCATACTTTTGGTTTCTTACCACAATACATACATACGTTTTTTAAATGATTTCTCACACTGTCACATTTTTTGTCAACGTTTGATGTAGCATGTTCAATTTAAGAACAGCTCTAGTAATGGAAGAATTCTTTTTGTGCATCCATGTTGGCCTTTTTAGTGCTCTAACACTTGCGTAGACTTATGAAAACACTGTTACCAACATCTGTGGAATACAAAGTGCGCCATACTTTCATTAACATATTACAAGGTCAATTAACATCTTGGTTACCTTTACTGGTTAATAGCAATTTTATACACAACCATAAATCTTGCTCTGTAGACTACTGTTGTTTTCTGTACACAATATTCCCCTGTCTTGATGTTCCTCCGACTTGACCTTCCCCTGGTTCAAAAATCCGTTGTTCGGTCATTACAATACCTGGTTCAGCTCTAATTAGGAAGACACTCCAAATTCTTTTTATACAGGAAGGTCAGACATTTTATCAGCCTTGTAAAACTTATACACATAAACACGTATTTGGCCTTATTTCGCTTGTAGATACTCGAATTCAATTGTATTTAATGCGAAAAAAACGTTTGTGGTTTTATGATTCATGCATCTATGGAAATATTATATGCAGTATCACACTTTGTGGGCACCTAATTGCATTCTTTGAATATGCTCTATGCCGTGTCCAACTTGCAAAATTAACCACATTTTAAAGTGATTTTGTATAAAATGCAATGATTTGTGATATTAAAATCATCAAACCAAAAGGCCCCCAAAAGTGGTCAGATGCCTCAGAATCCCGTGATGAAACACATGTGGTAGTCCAGTTTCTGGTCGCTGGGAAAATGATATAGAGCGTGTCCCAAAAATGTACACACTTCAACGGGTGCGGTTCAAATTCAGTTCCCGTTGGTAACTGAAATTCTGAGCAGGCCTATTGCATGGTTACACCTCATTTTTATGCGCCCACATACTTATATGTGGACGCATTATGCCGTCATATCTGTCCGTCCGTCCGTCCGTCCGTCCGTCCGTCCGTTCGTCCGTCCGTCCGTCCGTCCGTCCGGGCGGGCGGCGTCCGGCGTCCGGCGTCCGCAGCTCTATCTCCAAAACCCTTTGACATACGTTCAAGAAATTTGGCACATATGTTCCAATCATGAATGGGACGGCATGTGCGAACTTCCAGACGGATCCGACTACCGGTGTGCCCCCTAGTGGCAATTTTAGTTTTTTACGCTTACCTTTGTATCTTCAAAAGTCCTGAACGGATTTTCATGAAATTTGGTATGTAGGCACCTATTAGTGAGATGACGCTATCCTCCCGTTTTCAGATGGATTTGACATAGTTTGCACCACCTAGTGGCCATTTTTAGTGTTTTCGAGTCTGCTTTTGTGCGTCCACCCCTCTATCAACCAAACCGCTCAAAGGATGATTGTGAAAATTGGCATGTATATTCTTACTATGTAGAGGACGGTTGACGATGATTTTCCGACGATTTCGACTGTTGTGGCGCCTCCTAGTGGCAGTTTTGTTTTTTTTGTGCCTATGGCTGTATCTCCTAAACCTTTTGCAGGATCTTTACGAAATTGTGTAAGTATATTTATATGATGTTAACAACGGAAGATGACGACTTTTGGACGGATCCGACTACCGGTGTGCCCCCTAGTGGCAATTTTAATTTTTTTACGCTTACCTTTGTATCTTCA
>NMRA01000594.1:121116-135975 GCA_002633005.1 Phoronis australis | reverse complement strand
CCCGCTGAAATATTTGTTCAATTTGTTTATTATTGCGAATATTTGGGTACACTCCTACGACATGTACACGGTCACCCCAATGGTACATGTAGTCTCGACAGCAGTGTTTTCCACATGTGAGAATTCCTTATAAACAACTCATAGTAACCATCTTTAAAAGGGATACATTTCTTGTGATAACATGGGAAACAGTAAAATTATTTTGTATATAACCATCTGAAATGGTCCTATTTGTGTCATTAACAAACAACGGTCTTCATGTTCTTTAAAAGTCCTGACTCCTTTACGATGACCGTCAATCCTATTGTATTTTTTTCAAATATTTTTTGGTTGTTTGGGTCGAATGTCCTGATACTGCTGTGCTGTGCATGAACGTTTTGCGTTTTTTTTTTTGATGAATTTCGAATCACAGCTTCCCTCGTGAGTACTTGGCAGTGTCGGATTTACATGTAAATAGGAACAAAGTGACATTTGTCCGAACTGCTCCACTAAGAGAGAGGGTCCTCCCTGAAATGTGATCCTTTAACAATGAAAAGCTAAACATCACTAAGCTAGTGACAGTTCATTCCTTCGCCGTGTAGTCAGACGACGGCGCATGAAGTGACATTCTTCAACATGAAAATTGGTTGCACGATTTCACAAAAAACAGGAAAATAGACATAATGGAATCCAACATTGGGCCCTCTCTCCGTGAGCTTACCTTTAAGAATTTGTAAACAGAAATATAAGAACTATGGTCACTTGAATGTCATCAATGGGCCCTCTAAGTGAAAATATCTATATTTTTAAAAATCAAGAAATGTGCAGCAATTGACGAAATCTGTCAGTTCATCAATTTTGGTGAAATGATATACAATTTGAGAAAAAGGGACAGTCGTCTCCGTTATCCTTTGCCAGGCAGTGGTCTCTGGAAAATTATGGTTTGGCACTCGAAAAATTGACTTACTAAATTTAAAAATCCAATGAATTAATACACTCAGCCAAAGCTTCGCTTTACGATGTTTCTCGATTTTTCGAATTGTGTGTATGAATGATTACATGTACGTGCACGTTTCTAAGTGCGTTTAGACGGCCTGTGCTGTGAAAGCGGAGACCCGAAAAACAGGGTCCTCAAAAGGTAAATCATGAACTGATACAGAGTTGTAAAATGTCCTCTTGAGTTTTATCTCTTATCCGCATTCAAAAGTCTTTTTTGTCGACTGTCCCCTCCCCACACGTCGGTTGCCACGGTTTAACACTGACNCCCGCTTCCTACAGCCCTGCACTTATAACACTACTTGTATAATTAGTGCTTGTTATGTCACTGGGAACATTTTGGGGAGCGTTTCAAAAGATGCTGTGTCCCTTTTAGAAGAGTTGGACATTCTGCGCTGATGCCAGTCAGTTGCAATTATTTGATCAGCCATCATGCCTATCTTCAAGCATGCACTCGATACTATTGCTTCGACTACTTAATGAAATTTAAACCTGAAAAGTATTGATATTATATTTCTAAGTCTAATCATACTCATTTCCAAACAAATCCAACGCTGGAATAATCACTCAATGGGGAAGTTATTCCCAATAAATTCACGCACAAACATCTTGGCTTCCTACTAGACCATAACCTTACATTTTTTCCTCATTGTCGCGAACTCGTTCATAAAGTACAAAAATTAATTAATCCAATTAGAATTATCTCTCGTCATCTCATTTCCATGCATCGTGAAACTCTGTTCAAGTCTTTTGTACTTCCACATCTAGATTATTGTGACATAATCTACCAATCGCCAAACGCTTGCATGCTTCTTCAATCAGAAAAACTACAATACCAAGCAGCTTTAGCCATAACAGGGGCATAAAAAGGGTCCAACACAATCAAGGCTCTAAATAGTCTAAACTGAAGCAAACCAGCAACCCGTCTAAAACTCCCCCTGTCCATGTATACATGTACATTCAAAGTCTTAACCAACATAAACGATTATTCTAACAAAATCCTGTTTGACTTCTACAAAACACCAAGCACGAGTCCAGGACTCCGGCAAAGTAATATGCACACTATTTAATCTTCCATCAGCCAAGCCTGCAGGAGATTAACGATATTACCTAGTATTGACAACGAACTCCTTACCATTCAAACTAAAAGAAAATTCTTCAATCGTCACTCTCAAAAATAACTTTCAAATGCATACCACCACTCAAGACTTGCCAGTCCCATTGACATCATTCCAATTTCCTCGCAACCATGAAATAGCCCTATGCAGATCAAAATACGGTCTATTCCTAAACAAACAGAAATTTAGACATAATTTTAATAATATATTGCCTCTGTGTGTGTATTTATTTATTATAGTGACATAAGGGTACCAGTAAATACAATATCAAATACAGATTATTCACCACACCCCCCAGCCTCAATGGGCTTACTCAGTCACCTAATAATAATTAAATCATTACATAACAAATTGCACAAGCTCAAATATGACCACTTCAGACTAGTTTATAAACAAACAATTACTTCTAACCTGCAAAGCGTCTTGAATGAATTTCGCTAGACCTTTCAAGTTATTTTGGAATATTTGAGGTAGGGCAGAACGCCGTAAAAAATATGGTCGAATGTGAGTATATTTTTCACAATCAAAAATGAAATGAACTTCATCTTCAATTCCTTTTTTACAAACACGACAAATCCGTTCATTCACAGGAATTCCGAAGTACCGCCCCACCTCAACCTCTAATGGTAGAATACCTGCTCTCAATCGAGCTATGACGGACCTCTGAGACACCGGCAGACGTAAATACTCTTCTACACAATAGTCATTCTTAATAGATCTATATAAGTACAGTTTTGGTTTCTCAGTGATTATTTTTAACCAATTTAACTCTTCTAACTGGAACCTGAATGTTCTGAAGTTTTCGAGAGACACAACTTGTTTGTTCCTGAAATTTTCTAAAAAGTCGCACTTCTCCATAATTTTAAATATTGAACTTGACCAGTTGCAGTTCCGATGTTTAAGGTCCCATAAAAAGACTTTTTTTGCAATTCTGCTTTCATCCATTAGAACTAAACGATTCCAGAGCCGTAGCATATTTTCCTGTTGTTTGTAGTGTGAATTTGGCCAACCCGAGTCGCCATAAAGTACTGCATTGGCAGCATACTTGTGGACCCCTAAAAATATACGTAGAGCTCTCGTTCTGATCATTTCACATTTGGAGTATTGAGAGTATCCCCAAATTCCAGATCCATATTCTAGAATTGAAGCTACGGACATTTCAAAACATTTACTGTAACTGTTGAAACCCATGTTACCAATATGTTTGTACTTGCTCACCAGAGCTCCCAACGCTCTGGACGCGGAGTCCGCCAGTATCTCAGCTGTCAAACTAAAATCCATAAACTCATTCAGAGTTACACCCAAATACTTATAACATTCTTTTAAATTCACAATGCGATCGCACAAAATGAATTCAAAACTCGTTCTTACATGTCCCCTCTTGCGAAAATGAACCACATCAGTCTTGGAAAAATTTACGGACATTTGCCACCTTGCACACCAATTACTTAATACGTTCAGTAAATCCTGTAAATAGGCTTCATTACCAGAAAAAATCACAATGTCATCTGCATACAACAGACATGATAAATTACATCCATCAAAATTGATACCTTTGCTACAACTGTTCAAATCATTAATCAAATCATTTATGAAAATTGAAAACAATGTAGGCGACAATGGATCTCCCTGCCTGACCCCTCTTTGTACTGGAAACCAGTTGGTATAACTTGACAGACCTAATTGTACACAGGCTTCTGTCTGCGCATACAACGATTTTACTGAATGATAGAATTTTCCAACCACTCCTAAATTAATTAATTTTTTCTTTGTTCCTGTGGAGACACTCAGACATATCCTCATGTTGTCTCTCCTTATGAGGTATGCAAGGAACAGAGGGTACAGCTTTTCCAGACAATCGAAGAATACCCCAACGTTTAAAAAAATATTCTTAATTCGCGCAATTGTACAACAAAATCATTTTTTCTATATGGATGCCAAAAACTCAACCCAAATGAAAATAAGGTTTTATTTGAAATAGTATCAGAATTTCTTCATAACATAAAATCTCTTTGTGTGAGTGGACAAAATTGTATACGTGTACAGAAATGAATTATTTACATTCGTAATTATATCATTGCAATCTTAAAATCAGTATTTTATTAATGTATTCGTGTATTATAACTGTATATAGACTTCTTTGTATTTTAACCCAGATCTAATGCCTCTTGGCGCTTTCTGGGTTATGTATAACTTAACTTAATCATTTTTTAATTTTGGTGGATCAAAAATTCTTACACCAACGTTGACTTCATTTGAAGTAAGGCTAAGTCCTGGTTTAGGCTACTGATTAGTTTTGCTCACCACTGCTCCCTTTTTGAAAACGAAAGGACAACCGGAACTTTGAAGTTATTTCGAAAAAATCTAATTAATTGGCAATCCTGCATAACGTCTGAAATTAAATTATCCGTGACTGTGGCGAAAACATCGTGCACTTAAAATAGTGTAGAAATATATTTGTGTATCATTTCCAGTAAATGACCAGTTTAGATCATGAAATCCGTATGAGTATAACTGTTCTTACATTGGAGCTACCTACAGTACCATTTTAAACTATATTTTAAAATATCCTTTCATAGCAAGAGAACAAGAACAAGAACAAGGACAAGAACAAGGCGTCTCGTATAAACTTATTGAAGTTGACCAGCCGCTGCTCATGAATCTTGTTAAGGACGAGCTTGAGAAGGGATCACTGAAGTTGCTCCCGAAAAGAATTTGTGTTGACACCTCTGAACACGATAATTCCAACCAACCCTTCAAAGTCAGAGTGAACGTGAGAAGCATTCTGCAACAGCGGGTTGAAACTGTGCGTGAAGATTCTGGGTTCTTTATCATATGTAAGTCAAATGGGACAGCGACCGACATTACCAGTACGAGTGAAGCTCACCTGCAAGGCGAGGAATTGGTTTATCTCTGCCATGATACCTCTAAACATTTAATTGGGTGGACAACTGAATCGACATTTGTAGATAAGCTACGCAATTGTTTGACTAGAACATTCAGAGCTAAGTTGTGCCCTCGGGTTCTCAGGAAGGAGTATGGTTTAGCACTTACCTTATTTTGTCACACTGCTTATTCATCGGATTACCTGCCACATAAATGTGACACAAATTATCCAAGCGAAGTGCACCGTGAATCTAAAATCAAATTTGAAACAACGTGGTCTACGCAGTCGACTGAAACTGGAGAGAATTTTAAGGAATCCCCGAAGTTGCCAGTCGACATGGAAGCTTGGGAGAACATAGGGATTTCAATTGATGCAAGAGGGAATGACAAAGGGCCAATAGTAGGTTCAACGGTGTTCATGGAAGTCTTGATGGAACACCAGGGTACAAGAGATACGCTTTTCAGCAAAGAAGTAGACGTAAGTGGATAATACAAACACGTTTTCTGCACAAATATTTTTGGAAACGCATTCGTGATTTTTAATTCATTTACTCTCTGCTGCTGTTTGCAGTTTTATAGTTATTATACAAAATTGATCGCTAAATACACATTTTAATGAGTTAAATCATCATTCAAACACCTTATTTGTATAATTGAGATATACTGAAACAATGTCTCAAACCTTAGACTGTAGTTACGAGTATTTTGGACTAGAAATGAAGCACAACAAAAAAGGTTGATCAGAACCAGTTTAAGGAAAAATTATTTCATTAACAAAATTCACGGTTTGAAGGTAAATTTTGAAACGGTGCGATTCCAGTGCCCCTGATACACTGTCTTGGGGGCTTATTCAAACCTTGAAACCTGCGTACCAAGTTTGTAACGTTGGTTCCTCCAATATGGAATCGATGGAATTTTATCAACCTAAGTAAAAATTGATCGTTAATGTTATTTAAGATTGACAAAATGTTATTTAATGCAAGTTTGAAGGCTGGTGCATAGTCGGCAGCATCACATTGGATTTTTTTTCTAAAATGAAGTTTTAAGCACTAAAGAAACATGCTGTGCCTTTTTAGTTAATTGCGGTAAGTTAAGTGCGAGATCTTTTTATTAAATGTTTAACTTATGGAATGGCTTGTTGAGGCAATTCCCGAAGGCATGCACGCAAGTTCTTAAAAGGCAACTGCAAGAGCATTGAGGAGGTAGCATCTTACCCAAAAAATCCCAGGACTTAGCAATTCTGCTTCATTACAGTGGTGGCCTGTACAGTTCACCAGTAAGCCTTGCACTAAAAAATCGCCCTATATGTGCCTTTGACACCTCATATGTTACATAAATACGCTTTACCCAATCAATAAAAACCCTAGACGGTAACGTTTGACACTAATTCGACTCTTTGGGGTCAAACATATCTGCCATGTTTATCTAGTAGCTCTTTTCCTAAGAAGTACAGTCCATGAAATTATTTGGGAAAGTAAGGAAGTTTGCATTCTTATAAAACCATCAGGAATAATACATATGTTATCTTCGTGTAATTTACAAATTGTCGTCAGTTCATAATGACATGGAAACACAGTCGTTCATAGTAGAGGCACCTTCCGTGATTGACCAATGTGTATAAATAAAACAGCCAAAGTGACAGATAACCAACGGATTATCACCTAGAGTTTGGGCCCGTAATTATGAAAAACTGAAAAAATATGAAAAGAGCAGCAAATGTATGATCATTAGGGCTTGTTCCCTTTAGGATCCCATTTTAATAAAAGCAAATGCTTATTCAGCAAAAGCGCAGAAATGATGATTTCGTTATTTCATTGCCAAAGAGTGGTACCCTGATAAAAGTTTAGATCTTGAATTTCAGGAGACGTGTAGGTTTTCTGGTGGGCTTAGACAATCTGTACTGCGAAAAATCGGGGACTTTAACAATAGTGTTTGGTTAGGGGAAGAACTTTTTACAAGCGCTGTGTTGTATTTAATTCTGTCAACATGGTTAGCCGTTTTGTTCTGTTCTCGAATGCCCCGGCTCTACGTCTATGCTTCTATAGACAAAACAATATCAACAATAATAATAACGATGATGATGGTGACGATGATGTTAATATTGCCTGTTACTATAATAGGTATTACGAATATAGTACGTAGAATCTGCTACAGAAACAATATTAAACATGAAAATGATAATAGTAATAATAATAATAATAACATAAATTCGACAACACAGTTATTAGTATCCATGTAAACAATGACAAATTCAACGCTGCGTGGGTGCTTTTTATATGCAACAGGACTTCGCGAGAGGTTTTTTCAAAACTTCTGAGACTACTCTAAGGTAGGGTTGAGGTGAAGACGAGACCTCATCTTGCGACTTCACAATGCAATACTTACACTAAGGTGACACTAGGATGGTTTCAAGTTATCATACTGTGTATTTTGAATGATTCTCCTATGGCGACCTTTAAGATAAAGTGCCTTCAGGTCACCCACGGTCTTAGACGTCAAATTAATTGTATTTTGTAGGCGAATTTCGGATTGAGCAGATTTACTAACTTTCTTTGAATTTGTATTTTTCAGATTTTGCCACAAGAACGTGGAGGTTTGTAAAAGTTTAGCAGTTTCTATATTACTGTCATTGCGTTGTTTTCTATTATGCTGGTATTGTTCATCACTTCCTGAAAATTGTGCTTTCTGTTTTAACGATATGAAATTGGTCTCAGATTGCCCCGTACTCAAAAGAAGTGACGCGAATATGAGAGATAACTTTTAAACTGAGTAAGTAACAAGACAAAACCAATTCTCAACCTAAAGTCTACATCAACAGTTTTTTCTTTTTTAAAATCACGTAGTGTTTCTTTCCTATTAAAGAGACGTTACGCACTGTATCCTCTGTTATTATTCTCTACACCCATTCGTGTAACTTGTGAAGGACCTCAGTATCTGGGCCTCACTTATATTCTGAACCGGGTGCGTGAATTATAATAATTGTTCAATAAACCAACACACGCTTATATCTTACATAATTTAGACATCCTTTGTTGTCAGGAAATAAGCTATGCGCATTCGCGAACACACTATTATGAACTCATGTGAGCAGTTCGTTGTCGGAGTTCAACAGTTTGTGGTTGTCTTATGTTTGTATCTGGTCACATTAAGTCCTGGGTTATTTTATGCATGTACCTCAACGATTAGTCACTTGGTCGTGCTCTGCAAATTCACATCATCTAGTTCATGCAACAGCAATAAGCTATGGAACGCAATTTTTGACAACGTAATGCACTTGCCATACGAGTTAACAGCAAACGCTAAGCGAGTGAAATTCTCCCGTTCATGCGAGTACATTAGATGTGCTGAATATCTGTGTAGGCCCCACTTTTGCTTAATCAATGCGCACTTTTAATCAGTTTTACATAGTCCAATCACGCCTGTGCTCTCAGATGAATTGACTAAGAGCAGAACGATGGCTGCTTAAGAACTAAAAGTACGCGTGGATTAAACAAACGCACGCCAGATTTAAGCAAAATTACACGTAGATTAAGCAAAAATGAACTAAGAACGAGCATATTTCAATGCGCGAAAGTTATTAATAATAGTTTGAGAAGCCTTATTCTAAGTACGCGTAGATTTGCTTAACCTAGGAGTACATTTAGTTCTTAAACGATCATCGTTTTGCTGTTTATCAATTATTTTTAGAGCACGGGCGTAAATGGACGATGCGAACTGATTAAAAGTACGCGTAGATTAAGCAAATTATGCATAGATTAAGCGCATTTCTACGCACAGAAGGGTACTCATTTAAGAATCCTTTGGCGCTTCATACTTGTATGATGAGTACATTATACACGATCGCAAAGGAACACGTTTGCGTTCGATAGTAAGTAGCTTTCGCGAGTGTGGCTAAAAGTCACTAGATTAGCCAGTACTCAAATTGCTGGCGATCTGGAGTTGCAATAAATGAAATAAAAAAACACGAATATTGTATTAAATTTACATTGAATATTTCCCCGGTGCTGTGCCCCCCGCTCCCGCCGTGCCCCTTCTGGCTACTCCATTACAAGCAGTGGAATTCTGGATGTATCACTGTTAGAAATACCATTAGGTATCAACACATTTTAATTCAAACACTTCATTCCGCGCAACAAAGAGTATCAAATAGAACAAGTAACCCAGAAAACAGATATTCATCTTTGTGCAGACATTGTACTTGTATATATATCTAGCATGTATTTATAAATAGGTGTTTCAACTGTGATTTCGTCAGGCCCAGTTGTGGACTTAAAAGGTGACAATGAGGGACAGCCATCATCTGAAGTAAGTCTCTTTAAATTTCTTCCTTTTGAAATCACTTGACGCGGCGTAGCTTAATTACAGGTTATGGTTGGAAACCACTCCGCGTTAGAAACAATGGCACAGTGATCCAATTTTAATGTGTCCTTGCTCATCGTTAGTTGATCAAAGAGTTCTTAACACTGTATTTTTCGTTGAAATAAAATAGTTTTCGACTACTTGCCTCAAAGTTTTTTGGCCTTTCCGATTCAGGGCAGCATAGTTGAAAAAGGGGTTGGTTGCACTGGCACTATTTTAGACACTCGTACACAGAAAACGTCACCCTCAACGCAACAGGGATGCAAATGCTGAACTTCAAGAGATATTCGACGAACTGAAGACAGCTCGGGTCTTAGCGAAACCAGATCAGGACAATGTTAGGACCCAGTGCCAAAACGTGTCATTTTTCCGAAGAGCTCAATGGTGGTAGCCGCTTATTGGTGATATCATTTAGTGAGAACACCTTTTACATCAATTTTCAGGCATTCTGTTGACGTACTCCATATTTTTTACAAGTGTTACCTGACTTTGTCTGACGTTCTCCAGTGGGACAGTTTAGTCACCTCACCATGAACAAATGCAACATACCGCATGTGTTTACTGCACTTGATATGTATATAATGTGATTGGGTACTTGACTGGATAAACGAACGCCATGTTATCTTGAAGACCTCAGGCGGGCTGACAGGTGTTGGGTGTATGTCAGTAAATGTTTTCCCGTGGATGCTCTCATCAACTGAATCCGTGTGACCTTTCAGGCGATTAATGTTGCCTTCCTTCATGACCGAGTTCTCCCGTTCAGTGACTTTCCCAGACGTAGAGGGAGCTGAGAGTGTGATAACATTTAGTTCCTGCCAAGCACAGTCTTTTGTCGGGTATGACAACAGGCAGGCCAATTATCTACTAGGCTTGTTACAGACCACGTGTTTCAGAACTGCTATTGGTTTATGTTCAAATATGTATTAACTTGAATTTTGTTTTTAAAAGCACAACCCAATCAGGCTAGATACGATCTTATTAGAGATTAGAACAATTATCGAGCAAAAGAGAGCTGGCTCTCCAACCCCAAATTCCAGAATGGCGTCAATCAGTCGGGTAAGATGTTGACTGCAGGGGTAATCTTCCCAACTGTTTTCTGGGCTATAGAATCGAGTGACTTGGGAGCCAACGGGAAAAGGCCGTTATGTTTTTGTAGTTGTCTGTTTAAAGTTCATTACAGTGCTTGTTTGGGTTTGTATCTAGTGTAGTTTTGGGGCTCGTTCCCACAAAGTTTCTTCTTTCCCCACTGTCGAATCCCTTCTAGTCGTCCAAGGTCTGAGGTTCTACATCGGTGCCCACTGTACATGCCACTCAGTTGTGAAATTCCTCGGTAAAATTGTTTACTTGACTTCATCGTGTTCAATATACACTGTAGGTTAACGTTACTCCCGTGACTTCATCTCTTGGTCACACGATATGGGCATCGTTGAAAAAAAAGTTGTGCACCGGATAGCATCATTGAATTAGAATTACCAAACGTTGCACTGTTGTGATGAACAATGTACTTGACGCCATGCAACTCTTCAATGATAGCTTGGTTCCGGTTGTTGCAAAGACACTTTCGTGAAGCCAATCTCAGAGTTGTATCTAAAACTCAGACTGCGTGTTGTTATTTTCAGGTAGTTGTGTTAAATTGTAACATTGCTGTGAATCTGTTTATCCAATGCGAAGACGTGAAGGTGGGTTGTCTTGTTTACGTGAAGTCACCTTGACCATGTGAAATCGAGGTTTTGTGTATCGTTTTCACCGTTCGCCATTTTTCCACATCGTTGCCGTCTGGATGTTAAGTAAGGTGGAAGGACTTCGTGAGATGTCTGAGGTCCTTCTAAGGTAGAAATCAGCAAGAGCAAGAATGGGTGATGTGCAATTAATCTCACAGAGGACACACGCCAGGAAGGGACGACCGCGGTGACTGACCAAATGAGGTTCAGAACTCGAGTGTTTGTAATGCACTGTACTTTATCCAGTACCGGCGAAAGGCGGATATATTTCACGTTATTGGGCTCTAGTGACGTTTAATTGTCCCATTAAATGTTTTTTCATGATCCCTAAATTATACACGTATAACAGGCTTTTCTCCCCGATCTCCGTGCCCTTTCATACAATGATCTGGAGCTTATACGACTGTGAAACATTAACTTTCAAATCATGCATTATAAGTTTGAGTTCGTGGATTGGATTCTTGACCTATTCGTCTGAACCAAGTGAACTAGTGTACGATTGTTGAGAAATATGAGGATTCCAACTAGTAAGGGATTGAAAGTGTCGGTATTCTGCAAAATCATGCTTTGCTTTTTATGGAAATGAACTAGCATTGCGATTCGGGGTCCTTCAGTCGACGTCAATAAGAATCCTTTAAAGGCGTCTCTGCGTTTCCTAGCTAGAACATTTTAAATTAAGAGCGGTGCCATTTGAAACAACAGTGTATACATTAATATAGAATATCGTAGTTGTTAATTACGGTTACCTAAAATTATAAGTACTCTCTTGTCGAACTTTCTTCCGAGGATACGAACGGAATGGAATAAAGAAAGTCAACAATGACAAGTGTCGCGTATTTAACCAATTTTGATTACTTATTTTTTATTTTAGTTTGTCATGAGTCTTTTTCAAGCAAGTAACTACATTATTCAAGGTACCGCTCCAGGCACACGAGAAGAAGGTTTGTTTATATGTATTGTTGTTTTATTCAATTAACGTTTGCATGCCTGCAGTTCTTACCTATATCCAATTTAACTTGGGACATCTCGCATTGAAAAGTAGTTTTAAGTGCCACAATCTATTAGGCATATTTAAGCTTATGATCAGATATTAACTACTAGTACATAACTTGTCATAACTTTGTCACCCAAATCAACGTCAAAAGCTTGCAGTAAGGATGGAAATTATCTCCTTTTAAATCTTCAAGTATGATTGAAGGGCCAAGCATGTTAAACCACGGTTACGCCAACTTCAAACTGCAGGATGTACTTAATGTGTATGAAAATGATTTATTTACATTCGTAATCATATGTCATTGTTTTTCAATTTATGTATTTGTGCATAATAATTTTAAATAGTTTTCTTTGTATTTATATAACCCAGCTATAATGCCTCTTGGCTCTTTCTGGGCAATGATTATTCATTGTACTGACGATTTCGTAATAAATATTATACAAATGTGATAAAGATTTGTGTAGCAGAAGATGTACTGATTGTATAATTGCACGTGCCATGTATGGTTTTGGGAGAAATATCCACAATGGGATGAATGGACTCATAATAAATATTTTTCCATTTTGTCTATTCGTCCACGTGTATCTTTCAACCTGTCTTTACTCATTGTAGGAGCAGCGCACTGCTCCGGACGTTCTATTTTAAAAATGCCTTAGTACCGTCTATACTCGTCTTCTCATCCCTTTTATTATTTAAATCATTGTTCAGTTACTTAACGATACAACAGTGTTCAGTTTCTTTACAATACATCCGCGTTGAGCTTCATTGCAATACATCAGTGTTCAGTTTCATTACAATACATCGGTGCTAAAATTGCTTTAAACATTAATTGTGATTTGGAAGATTAATTGTTGACAAAGTACCTTACATTTCCAGTAGCCCAAAATAAGTAGTTGTGAATTGACAGTGCATTGGAATTATATAGAAACACCCTTTCATTGTTTGTTAATTGAAGGTGTTTATCCAAAGACCGGCCGTGGGATGGTTGTGATAATCAACAACATCAACTTTTTTGGAAAGAAAGGAATAAAGGACAGTGCCATGACACGTTCAGGTTAAATGATTTATTACTTTATGATGACTTACGTATTTTGCGACCTTTGTTGTTGTCTTGTTTGTATATATTGGTACCTTAGCCCATTGGGATACCAGAGCCCATGGCGAATGACGTCGCACTGAGCACTTAAGGAATTGATTAACTTGCGACATTCATTCGACAGGCGTAAGTGCGTCCTATGGTTTTTACTTAACAGTACTTGACAAAACAGATAATCCTTACCAATGTTTTGCCTTGGTCTGTGTAAGATGTCTGTCAGGGACTTGTGCGCGCCTGCTGCTTGTCAGCCCTAACTAAATTCTAAATATTTATTATTAACATTTTAAATGATGAACTCATTTCGCGCCAGTTCTTCTTTTAACCTTCAAATCTGACTCATAAGGTCGACTTTGCTGTTGTAAGGACGATTTCCCATTTAACGTTGTACAGTTTACTCATTTCAATTAGCTGCCTAGCGCCCAATGTATTATTTTTCTATGTACTGTGCAAGCAATCTCCAGAACGTTGACTATTTCTGCAAATATCGACTTATACCCAGTCGAATGAAGCTGACATGTAAATACCCATAGAACCGACGGCACCTATCGGAAGAATGACTAATTAAAGCGATGGCATTTGGTCGTTGCGATATTACCTTTTTTGAACTTGCACAACTCAAACCTGCTGTTTGATGTTGTAATGTATCGATGTTTGGCGTTGTCAACGCGAAATTTGAAAATAAATTTTCAGGTATTGATAATGTAATAATTTTTGTAGTTGATCTTGGGTTTTCGTATTATTAGGATCCGAAAAGGACGAAGAAAAAGTGAAGAGTCTGTTCAAAGAGACTGTGGAAGGAGAGTATGACGTGCAAGACTACCGTGATTGCACCTTACAAAGAATGACGCAGATACTACGCAATGTTCGAGATTTATTGAAAGAGAAAAAGCACACCCAGTTACTGGTTTTTATCTTTTCACATGGGGACGAGGTAAACAAACTTATTCTTCAAGACGCTTCGACGTTTTCTGTTCTGGATTGAAACGAGCTTGTCTGTAGTTCAAATAATACAACTTGTAATACATACCATTTCGTATCGCAACAGTTCATATTGTTGGCCAGCAGTGACATTGTCCTGACATATGAATGAAAAATGGCAAATCAATATGATGTAAAAATGTTTAACACATCAGCAAAGAAAACAGAGACAGAGCTGCGTTAAAGGAGCATGCCACTCAAAATACAACCTAATTTGTATCAATTTAGATCGAGTAGTTCTACTCCGTAACGACACGTACGGTTGCATTACCTGACACCTGACGACAGACGGAGGCGTTGAAATTATCCAACGACGTCATCGGTTTCACAGGCAGTCTGTTCAGCAGATCACAACACGGGTTACTGGTGTCAGCTTATCGCTTGAAGTCATCGTTTAACACCAATAAATCATCAAACTTCGATGTAAAACACTTAAAAATACACCGAGTTCATAAAAAACGTGTAGTTTTATTTCGCTCTTATGGATTTATTGGTATTTGGACACACCGTAGGCTACAAAGCTCGGCAGGCCAATTTCCGTAGCAGGAATTTGGGGTCTGTTCGGAGATAATTTCAAAGTATTTTCCGTGAAATACAGACATGCAGGAGAACCTAAATTTGTGTTGTTTAGACATGTGATTATTTGTTATCCTGGCCAGTGGCTCGGAGCCCGATCAGGCCCGTCGCGGCCGGCCGGATTGACTCGTTATCCCGGCCAGTGGCTCGGAAACT
>NMRA01000594.1:39721-120735 GCA_002633005.1 Phoronis australis | reverse complement strand
GGCAGAAGTTGTACATTGACAATCATTATTTGAGTAATGTAAATGTAAATAAAGATTCCCCTAACACCTGGCCGTGGGATGGAAGTCGAATGGTTTCACAGCAGTTTCAGTCAGCAAACACTAAATTAGCATGAGCTCACACGGCCTCGGTGTCCCGTCAATTAGTTTTATTGCACCTAAAGCCGGTAACGCACCGATTTATTCATTGCTGGCTTCTCAAATCATTTGCACTCACGAACACTCCAAAGGCATTACAAATTGCATCTAATGAGACAGACTTTGTTTCAGTTTTATATAAGTATTGGTTAGGGTGGGAATAATTCATTTTGAAACAGAACGCTCAGTAATAAACACCAACATGGCAACTCGCAAGCCCGAATTAGGACGAGCTAGAGCTCATTAGTCCCGACTTCTCAGGTGGATCGTTAAGTTTTGCAGATTATCAA
This sequence comes from Phoronis australis, assembly GCA_002633005.1. Lineage (NCBI taxonomy): Eukaryota > Metazoa > Phoronida > Phoronidae > Phoronis > Phoronis australis. Next base: position 120,289 of record NMRA01000594.1, on the reverse strand, counting down.
TTTGAACAGGAATACAGTGATGAATAAATACTAGAGAGGCGCCGTGAACAAGCTCAGATAACGGAACGTATTTAGTTATTTGGTAAGCCGGCATTCGTCAGGCACTTTCGACGTCTGCAGGCCACAGACACGGAGATTTTTCACGGCCTCATACTTGCTATTTACAGCGTACATTTCATTCTTCACTACCACGAGCCACTTCCTAAGCATTTCGGACTCTTGAGGAAGTAAAAAAACGATATACCCGCTGTCCTCGCAGCTGCTTAGTTCGGACAAGCGGGAAAAATGCACCGCAACATAGCGGCATTCACTCTGCATATGAACCACTGACGTCGGTAGCGTCGTTACTCACCTTCCTGTATTGTGGGCCGTTGAAGGGAAAGTGTCGCCGTAAACTTACGCTCGTAATTACGAGCGTAAATTGCAAAAGTGTTGCAGCAGTAAAATTACGCTCGTAAATTAAATGGGAGAAATGTCGCCGTGAATTACCCTCGTAAAATACCTTAAGAACGTTCCTTTCTTGCACAATCGCTGACATTGCAGCAGCGATTTGATCCGCCATGATTCAGTGCTCGTATCGTAGACATGTAACCCGTCAGTAAATAGGTATTTCTATGGGCACGCGCGACCGTGGTTTGTAAAACCCAACGTCATTGGCTAAGAGTTTATACTAACTTACGAGCGTAATTTTATGCCGTAAAGAATTAATTTACGCTCTTAATTTTACGGCGTAATTAACGGCGTAAATAACGGCGTAATGTACATAATTACGCAGGTATTTTTCCGGCGACACTTTACCCCCAATGGCCCGTCATATTGCTAACAGGTTAACGCGACAGCACTTGGCAATGTAAGGTCGACCGTATGCCAGGCGATGTGGATATAGACCGACTAAGACGGCAAATAAGACTAATTAAATCAGGTGGCATTCTCCTTTAACGTATTAAGGGTGTAGCTAATAAAGCAGTTTGTACAAAACCATAAAAGCAAAATGTAACTGTGTCTTATATTGCTTTCCACTTTGTTACAGAAAGGTATTCTAACGTCTGACCAGAAGTACTTGAACCAAGAGAAAATAATTGAAGCCTTCCAAGGAGATAAGTTGAAAGAAATGAAAGGTAGGAGTCCCACTCATTCCTGTCAATATTTTGCGCAGCCAATGCTTTACTTTCAAAAAATTTCTCTGTGAAATCATCTGAAACATTAATGTATTCTATAAACTACATGTAAGTGTACACAATTCGTAGCCGGAAAATGTCTTACATACCACAATAATTGAGACAACTGCCAATGGAACTGCTAGGAAACAAAATGGCACCACTTCTTGATGTCTTGGAGGCTGACTGGTGTGTCCAGTATGACTGGTGTCAAAGTTTGACGAACTAGTCTTCGTTATTTCAGAAACAATTAGCCTTAAACAGTAAATGCAAGTAAGTTTAACGCAGTCCTGATGCGAGTGAGCAACTATGAAAAGTGGCCAAAGGGAATGTTTTTGTCTTTGACTTTCGCTGCACGTGAAATCGATTCCTGGATGAGTTCGAGTCCTTGCACCGCTGCGTCATTACACGTAATGGTAGTGTGTTAATCAAAAAGAAGTTTAGGACTTCAGCCAGCATTTATGTGTTACACTCCATTAAGCTATTTACGAAAGAATATTAACTGATTCGATGACAATACATGGTAAAGTTCGGTACCTTATTTCTAGACCGTGATGCTCTCATGATTACTTGGATAACCCGTTATTTGGTGGTTGTAAATTGAGGGTGTAACGCCAAATTTTGTCTCAGGTTTGTCTGAGGCCACTTTTCATAAAACATGCACCTGATTGGAGGAAATTGATGTACCTTGAATAGCTATAAAACATATGTGCTCCACGTCACTTATTTTCATTGAAATGACATTCTGGACACCAGTTAGATCTTAAATCATTTTTTGAAAATTAAAATTACAATTCCTATCATTACAGCTTAATTTTGCACTGAACTGCGAAGGTGTACACATGGCGTGTGTCGGATGAAAATCATTATTATGTTAGTAAAATTCGGGCGATTACATATGAAACAGGTTCTTTCTCCTCACTTTGCCAATAGGACAAAAACGGGACGCTCATTGCTTAGATATATATTAAACCAGGTTTTGGTGATTTCAACGAAATCTCATTCTGTCACCTGCTAATGCATTTTAGCGTCCTACCTGGGTGATAGAATCAAGATACAGCAAAAACTGCACACTCCATGTATTGTAAATTACGTTATGCTTTTTGATTGGCAGTCTTTCCCTAAAATTTTCGTAATTTACCAAACATTTCTCTTGAAAATTGCCCTTTCGCAGACTTTGTAAAGAATATTCAAGTTTTCCTCAAGGCTGTGAGGATTGTCGATGCTTCCAAAGTATTTATTTGTCTCAGAAAAATGGAGGAGAATGTCGTTTGTAGTAAACGTTGAAAGGACAAAACCGGATTAGATATCATAATTCAGTCAACAACTCTCTATTCCAGACCTTCCAAAAGTGTTTATTTTCCAAGCGTGTCGCGGAAACATGGTCAACATTCCTGTGATCACAACTGATGGACCAACAAGCTTCAAACAAGCACATGTTGACCAAGAATGTTCGACACACGTGCCAGTCTTCTTTCCACCGCCTAACGCAAACATTGTTACGGCTTACGCAACAACAGAAGGTAAGGCCTTTTGCTTTATCTGTTTGTAAAATATGAAAATGGGTAGAATCTCAATGTATTTTAACAGTTTTTTTTAATATAACAACAGGAAGCGTTTATGGAAATATAGTCTCGATAGTCCCGCTGCATATTGATGTAGAGGCAATGTTTTATGTGAATATAGCTTCACGTTTTGCGACACCCGCTTACCGTCTTGTATCGGCCAAAATTTTCATATAGTAGGGCCAAATGACGGCTATGTGTGCATTCTTTCCTACACCAAAACATTTCATAGTTCTTTCGCAGGCACGCTTGCTTGAGAAGACACCACGATTTCTTTATTGGAGTGGGTGGCATGAACTCCGCATTGGAAATCGATGAGTCAAGTTTTAGCTTAAATGTGATTACTACCTTTCTTTTGAGCTTTAGAACACACTTGTTAACCCCCTACACTTTGTATCAGTCATGCGCAGTGCGCTCAGGTGCACTGATCACCTACTAGAATCATGTTTGCTTTAATGTAGTTAAAATAGAGGTGAGGAGCTAATAATCCGAATCAATGGTCTTGCAGTGTGCCCAGTGGGATCTGAAGCTACGACTTGGAGTGAAGTTAGTGGACACTTATCTCACTAGGCCACACTCTTGCTAATCTTGTTTTTCAGTGTTCAATGAACATTCTCTTTAAAAGCCTTGTTTCAATTTGATGTTCGTTTGAAGCTACCTGCTTAGGGAACCCTAGCATACCTTCACATTTTAATTCATTTAAACAGATAAAAGGAGAATGTTGGTCTTTGCAGCCAAAAGATTGATCAGACATTGCTGTAATTTACTTAACCTTTTATACCCTGCCTATCTTAATCATGTCATTGTTTCATTGTCGTAAATACTCTCATTGTCTAGGGTCATCTCTTAATTTATTTCATCTGTCTTAGTTAATTTTTTACCATTATTTGTCATTTAGTTATTGTCTTAATTCTCAACCTTAACTGTTTTAATTGTATCTTTGTTACGTATATTTCATTGTTGTTTTATTACTTCATTGTATTATATTTCTGTTTTTCTTGTTGAGGGCCCTCTTGGAAAGCAGTGCTATCACTGAAGAGGCCACCCTCATTTTAAATATCACAATAATAAATAAATAAATAAATAAAAATAAATAAATAAATAAATAAATAAATGATGATTTCATACTTTGTCGGTGAAGTATATTTGTTATTGAAACAGCTAAAAGCCTGAAAAAACGGCAACGTTTTGCGGTTTTCATGAGTCAGACTGCACTTGACAGAGAACATCAATGACAAAGTGAAATTAATACTCTGCAGGTCACTATGCTTACCGATATCCCGACGAAGGCTCTCTCTACATCAAGGTCTTCTGTGAAGTTGTTGGAAAGGACCACTCGTCAAAACACTTCACGGACATGCTAACAACTGTGCAAGGAAAGGTGTCACAAAAGACGTATTTTCAAGACGAAAGCTTAACCTCACAGATGCCAACTCACAACAGCACTTTCACAAAACAGATGTTCTTGCTCTCCAAAGGAACTGACCCTTCTCCCTCGACAACAGCGACAATTACTGCCTCGCCTACCTCGCCTACCTCGCCTACCTCGCCTGGTTCTAGATCACTTCACAAAGTGGATTTAAACGCAAGCTTTCATTTGTGATAGCTGACTGTGCTAAAGCTCAGAAGGCTCTAAGATGCATGCCGCACGATGTTGGCAACCTTATTGGTAGGCAACACTTTAGCTTACAATGAATAATGATACTTTCAACCTAAAATGCTACATGTACGCCTTGCGTAGAAAATCTATCAATAACTATGAGCTGAGGAAACGAAAACTTGTACGAGGTTGCGTGGAACACATCAATCAATTTATATGTCGTAGATATTGTCACCTGTCCGAACATTTGAATAACTTTTGACACAGATGGGGAATTAGAAGAGCCCAGGCTCAGACAGCTTTGCAGTTGCATGTTTTAAAACTATTCTTGGGTGAATAATGAGATTTTTGTCGTGAGCTATTTTAATTTTAGACAACCATTCACGGCAACTAAATGGACTTTATCTCGGGAGAAAATGTGATTGAGAACATACGTTTACAATCTATTTCATATGCTGGAAATTTTCAGTACATTACCTCCAACTTCAACTGGAAACTAGTTCGATAGCTGGTCGCATATGGATCAGTGGATTGGGGTATTCATTGTTCATTTTGTTTTTCTTTGTTATAATGAAGGTAATGACAAGCTTTATTGGTAACCAGCTGATGTGCACTCAAGGTACGATATCCATGCGAAATATAATGTTATATCTAACACGGAAAGGAAAACAGCTGTAATCTCCCGTAGCATGAATAACTTGCTACCCACATACGACGTCATTTGCCGTGGGAGACCGTTTTGATCATTATATTTGCATAATAGGATACTTCTGTCCAGCTAAATAAAAACATTGTCAGTCAACGTATTAGTTAGATGTTGGTACCACATTTTTTCAAATGCCAGTCCTTTTATTTTGTTCTTGTTTTGCAAGAAATTGCTTTGTAGAGTTTGCAAGTTCTGAATATTTCCCAGCATATGGTATATGGCAAAACTAAAGTATGATCACGCTTCAAACAACTTTAGCATTGAAAACGAAGTATTTGAAGTACAACAGCATGTGGCCTGTGCTAAACATATGTCAAAAATAAATACTCTATTTCAAAGAGGCCTGGAACGCGATCAACAGACTAAACTGTAATACGAAAAGTGATCCTCGATCACTGAAGGAGAATTTAACATGATCACCAGGTATTTTAAGGGTTTAATCACAACGATTTTTAATTTCTATTGAAACCAAAAAACTTTCTTTTAGCATAAGAAAAAAACGATCTGTCAGCTTATCGCCACTGTCGATTTTCCCCCAAAATGCCAAAGCACGTCTACTTATTTGGTATGGCAAGATATAGATGCAGCACATTTCCCTCTATAAAAACGTGACCTTTTCCTCCAGAAATATTAAGCAAGTGACTTCGAGCGCATGCTCGCATTCGTCCTAAGTGGGGAGGGGATTATAAACTCTGTGGTAATCGGAGTTTTTTCTCCTCACGTTTTTGAAAAATCATGCATTTTGCGATTTTTATTGAAATTTCCTCACACGGGAAAGTTAAACAATACTGTACTAGACGTTACGAGATGGTACTTTCGTCATGAGTTGGTAAAATACATTTTGAGGAGCTTTAACGTTCCATGCCTCTAAGATTTCATAATTAGCATACGTATACCTGCTTGGCTTCCCCAATTTTTAGGTATGCTGTGGATAAGGGTTTAGGATGTCGCCGTATTTGTGAACTCAGAATGACTGAAAAGCGAAATTAAAATTGTCACTTGCCTTATATTTGATCAAGACCTTCAGACGTGGGCTCTTCATTATTCCGTCATAATAAGCCTGAAAATTAGATGGCTCCGGTCTATATTCTTCAGTAGAATTCTATTCACAAACACATTCCTGAAAATCTATCAGTCAGGGAAGACGACACGTGTTTTTTTTTAAAGTCAGCTGAGGTATCAACGTCCTTTTTGGGTAGTGACTTAGAATAAAATTCTGGATTCACATTGAAACCGAGGTTATTAGCAATTGTGCTGGTGGGCATGTACACATCCTGTCCTAGAAAATATTCATGTCCGACGTTGTTAGAATCCTAGACCTGCTCCGTAAGATTTTATTACCGTTGGGGTCACATTATATTGACAATGGTAAATGTAGAGGAAAGAACATGTGTGTTATTTTTTTTAGTTTTGTGCGGGATTACTACAGTATTTAAAATATACAGCCTGGAAATCTTGAGTAACTTCATGGGCGGCACACCATAGGGAGATGGGGGGGCTATAGCCTCCCACTTTTTGCATTGCTAAGCCGCCCGTGATTTTACTCTTTTATGAGAAGTGAGGGCAGATTTTACATTAATTATTACTACTAAATGGTGAATAAGCTAATGTGTAAATGTGTGAATGACATCCCTCCGCTGTTTTGTTTTGGGTTGTGTTCTTTATCATGTTTGTTATTTGATGTGTCTATGTGTACTTTCAATAAATGATGTCGGGAAAAGGTTTTCCTAGTAGATTTTTAGATCATATTACTTTACCCTGTCTGCCTAATCTGTATTTCTTGGGTCCACGANTTAGTTTTGTGCGGGATTACTACAGTATTTAAAATATACAGCCTGGAAATCTTGAGTAACTTCATGGGCGGCGCACCATAGGGAGATGGGGGGGGGGCTATAGCCTCCCACTTTTTGCATTGCTAAGCCGCCCGTGATTTTACTCTTTTATGAGAAGTGAGGACAGATTTTACATTAATTATTACTACTAAATGGTGAATAAGCTAATGCGTAAATGTGTGAATGACATCCCTCCGCTGTTTGATTTTGGGTTGTGTTCTTTATCATGTTTGTTATTTGATGTGTCTATGTGTACTTTCAATAAATGATGTCGGGAAAAAGGTTTTCCTAGTAGATTTTTAGATCATATTACTTTACCCTGTCTGCCTAATCTGTATTTCTTGGGTCCACGATTAATAGAGACGACAATGGCTTCTATACAGCAGGACAGGATATTTTTCAAATGGGGTACAGCGGCGGATTCAGAATTTTGAGATGGGGGGCAGAGCAGGGTATGAGCCAGAATTTTGCCTGTCAGACATTTGCACCTCTATACTGCCAAATGGAATCTGGGAGAATTCTAGGCGAGGCAAGGCTCCCTTTCCCCCCTAAATCCGCCACTGGGGTACATATCTAGCTCGCTGCGTGATTTTGTTTTGACTTTTTGTGATATCACGCACATTTGGAATCATAATTATTCTAACGTACTCTGAAAAACTGTAAAACTCTAAGTGTTTTATTGCACGAGAGCAATTTTCCCTATGGTGTACATTATATAGCTGGTAGCTATGGCCTCGTTTTCGTGTTATTTTTTTCAATAATCCCAAGCATGGCTAAGATATAATGTTATTGCCACACTCTACGTTTTTCTTACTTCCTGAATAAACAAGTTAAATTTCTAAACCTCTTTGGAAAATCCTACACTGCAAGCAATGTAAAGCAGTATATTCCAAAGCTACACACAATGTTTATCAATATTTATCCACAAAGATACCCTTTTCTGCAAATTTCGTATAAGCAATTGGAGTACACATTGTTACCAATGCATCCTGATTTTTCAGTGAAGGATGTAATTGTGTCTCCTACTATTGCATGGAGAGTACATGTACATGTATGTTAACGTGAATGGAGATTATTTCACATTTTTATTGTTTGATTCCTGTGTATATTTGTTTACAATATACTGCATGTAACGTTGAGATACTCTTTAGTTTGTTAGTCAAAAGTTTGCTTTCTCAAACAGTACTTACTAACGAAATTACATGGTTCCTCACACTTTCCCCAAAAAAACTTGAATCTGCCATTCACTGAAGAGCAGACACTTTGCCAGAAACAACAGTTGTAACGTTGGTAGGTCTTTGATTTGATTTGTTCTCGCTGTTTTTTTTTTGTATTTGGATTTCAAACTTGCCCAATCAACTCATGGGCGAAGTAGCATAGANTTCTGCAAATTTCGTATAAGCAATTGGAGTACACATTGTTACCAATGCATCCTGATTTTTCAGTGAAGGATGTAATTGTGTCTCCTACTATTGCATGGAGAGTACATGTATGTTAACTTGAATGGAGATTATTTCACATTTTTATTGTTTGATTCCTGTGTATATTTGTTTACAATATACTGCATGTAACGTTGAGATACTCTTTAGTTTGTTAGTCAAAAGTTTGCTTTCTCAAACTGTACTTACTAACGAAATTACATGGTTCCTCGCACTTTCCCCAAAAAAACTTGAATCTGCCATTCACTGAAGAGCAGACACTTTGCCAGAAACAACAGTTGTAACGTTGGTAGGTCTTTGATTTGATTTGTTCTCGCTGTTTTTTTCTGTATTTGGATTTCAAACTTGCCCAATCAACTCATGGGCGAAGTAGCATAGAAGGCTGGGGGGCTATAGGTCTCAGCGTTTTTCAGTGCTGCGCCTCGGATGATCTATTCGCCGTGCACACATGGGGGTTGGGGGGCTTTAGTCCCACTTTTTCGGTGATGCGTCGCTTAATTGCAAAAATCATCGAAAAGCGAGCCGAGCTCACTGCCCAACTCGTTGTTCTTGCAAGTCAGCAATTGTTTTATGTTCAGATCTAGTGGAGCTTGTGCAGACCTGGTCTAGTGGGCTGTGGGTCGCGGGTGGTTGGTCGAGTGTGTCGTGGGGTCGAGAGGGTTTGAGAACAATCCGTTTAGCTCACCTTTTGGGAATAGATGTGGCCTTTACATAGACTCGCTTTACAAGTGAGGTTGGGTTCAGTTGATTTTGTTACTTGTGGCCATGTTTGTTGTGGTTTGATATACTCTTTGAGGATGATGAATTGAACTTCATTTAAACTTTGAACTAGTGTATTTTTGTGAACACAGGATGCTTTCAATTGTTCTTAGAAATTTACTTGCCAAATTTCAAGAAAATAGATGCATGCACCTCGAAGATAGATAGGCAAACGTAAAAAACATTTTGTCACTAAGAGGAACATTGGTATTTGGATCCGTTCGACACACCTAAGCACTTGTCGTCAGTCACATAGAAAAACACTAGCCAAATTTTAATAAGATCCTGCAAAGGGTTTTCGATATAAAGCTGCGGACGCCGGAAGCCGGAAGGATGACGACGTCATGCACCCATATTTAAGTATGTGGCCGCATAAAAATCGAAAAGCGTGGCAGTTGAGTCCATCATCATATGACCCTCAGAGTCCTTCTAATATATCAAACGCAGAATGTACGATTCCACAAAAACAGAGAAATAGAGGCAATCGATTCTATCATTGGGTACCCTCTTCTTGAATTGCCCTTTAAAATTCAAAAGCACGCAAATGGTGGCTGCATATACGCCATCAACGTGCCACCTCCAGGGGTTGGGTTTATCAATATAAAACACTCAGTAATTTCAAAAAACATAAAATTAACAGCAGTTTAGGCAGTTTTCCAGATACTCAAAGTGTTTTAAGTGATATAAAATTTGGAAAAAAAAAATAAAAAGAGAGCGACAGATTAATCCATTATACCCTGCTTGAGACAGAATACAGATGATTTGGCGCAACCAACAATTGTATTCTTGAAATAAAAAAACCCGTAAATTAATATGCTCTGCAATGATTTAAAAATACATTTATGGGTTCAGAAGAGCCATGTTGCAAAAATGGGGCCCTAACAAAAATGTCATGGCCAGGGACCTCAAAGGGTTAATCAAGCACTGGTAGTGTTCTCTTAATTTTTTTCTCTTCTTGTTTGGTTGTTCATTTCTCGACCTCACCCGGTCCAACGACATGGTTTAGCACAGATGCCTGAAAATAACTTAGGCGCGTCATTCACAATGCTGAACCCCTGGTACATTTTAAGAGTTAAGAGACTTGTCTCTTGTTAATTTTTTCAACATTTAATGCGAATGGCAGCGGCCAATAAATAAGAAAGTCAGCTTTTGGGATCATCATACATTTGACGTAGTGTTGCAGTGGTTTCGTATTTCAGCATGTACCTTCTTGTGTCTCTGTTTGACATTCGTGTCATTCGAAGCATGAAAAATGGACTCATACGGTTTGGAAGAAGTGAATGTAATACCCTTCTCCAAGAATGGAGGGAGGGGTGAAATTTTTTGCATTCGTTTTATTCGTATCGACTCTTCAACATGTACGTTGAATACGTTAAATTCGTCTGTGACACACATGAAATATTAAGGTGTTTTTGTTTTTCAAGTGCAAAAAATGCATGAAGTGCACCTCCACTGAAACAGTTCAAATTTTTACTAAGATAACCGATTATTAGCATATGTACCATTTTTGTTTACACGGGTCAATTACCTATCCCATGTTGTGAGAATTGTGCGTAAAGGTTTTGTTTTAAAACTGAAAATTGCACAAGAACGGCTCATTTCGTATCAAGACATTGAGGCATTTTGTTCTACTCCCCCCCCCCCACCGACTCCCGACATTTTGCATGGTATATCCAAAATCACTGACTGAACTCAGTGGCGTGATGCTTTATCCAAGTTCTGTCAAACTTAATGTAATTTGTCAAGTAAAACACGGATTGGGATTGGAAAGATTAACACCTCCAATTTATTGTTCTGCTTGTTGGCTGTTCATGTGACATGCTCGATAGATCCGTAGCTGGATACTCAACTACACGTGAGCAGCAGATACAAAAGTATTAATTAAATTTTGCACGTAATAGGATGCCTTTCATTTGCATTACTGTACTGGTAAAACTAAGCAGATTTCATTCAAAATTACTTTAATGTCAACAACGTGAAAATGACAGGAATTCCTACCGCAGTCAGATAAATGTTGCCCTCGTTTAGATGCAATTTTGTTGCACTGATTGCTCCAGTGAGACAATGATGAGCTCCAGTCGTGTCAGGCATATTTGACGTTCACGTCGTATCACTGAGAGCTTTACAAAAACGTTTGCAATTTGGGACAACATCCCATGGTACTAAAATAAGTGACGTGTTTTAATGTGAATTAAACCTGTTTTGCAGTGTTACTAAGATTATGTAAGAGCTTATCAACATATCTGTGCATTTAGTAAATATCTAAAAAGCTATATATTTTAACTCTGTAAAAGTACGCCAAGCACCACAATATCAACGACTCCCGGAATAAACTACATGCGTGAACCCAACCTAAAATATGTGGACTCAATCTTTTGTGGATGCGGACCTTTTACTAAATATGTTGAACGGGCTCGTTGAGAGGTATGAATTGTGCATTTGCCAGATTCCAGTCTTTTTAGTGGAGTATTGTATTGTTTCGTAGGACGTTATGTTTCTCTGAGGCGGACATTTGGCTCAAATTGCAAAATGGGGGGCTCGCACGAGGCCCCTGAGCCCCCTACCCTGGGTGCACGCATGCACTTTTGCCGTTCCACAAACCTCGCTGGTTCAATACGTGTAGAGATTACACGAAGGTAATGGGCAGTAGCAAGCACTTTATCACTGGTTGATGTATCCTCGGTAGTCATTAGTTAGCTTTACAACAAAGTGAAAAAATGGCGAACTATGAACGATCTTAGCTTTGTCATGCAAGTGGCGTAGCAGCAACTATTTCGTTTCTGCAGTAATCTGTCATAGCTGCGTTCTTGAAGCGCATCCGTGCGCAGTAAACACTCATCCGGCACATTTAACTGGTAAACTACTCATACTGTATGAATACGGAACATCAACGTAAACAAAAGCCAGGGACAGTAGAAAGATGCACTCCAAAAAGGCGCAAATACAATTTATGGGGATTCACATTTTTTCAACATGAATTTTAAGAACCGATTTGTCCGTACAATAGACCACATTTACAGTTCCTCCACCAGTCAGGCCATTATATTTGAGGAAACGCTACCTGTTGAGAATTCCACCAATCAATCAGAAACGCCGGTGTAAAAAAATTCCCGAGGAAAATAAAATGCTACCCGCGTACCGGCTATCAACCACCTATCGGCATGCAGGAACCAGCGAGTACCACAACCCCGCCGTCACCGGGGACATATTAACGGTGATCACAGATCACAGCTTGCGATTACATAGTCTTGCTCTGTCAATCTACAAATTTTCATGTTTCAAAACCAATTTTAGTGTCCAACAACGTTGTCCCTATTTTTACGTAAAATGTAATCCGTAAGGGTTATTTCTCTGAACTTATCGATTCTAAAGTGTTATTTTCAATGGATCCCAAACATAATAACTACGCACCATGTAACAGATGTTGCTTAAAAATAGGCGCTCACATATTTTTGTCCTAAGGCCAAAGAATGAAACAGACATATAACAAAGAAGTAGTAATACACTTTATTCACGTTAAGACAAAAATACAATACAAATTTACGCTTATGGAGACTTCGTAAAGGACACGAAGGGTCCGTTGACCGCCGAGCCAACAGAGAATAAACAAAACACAGCATACAGTGTTACAGATAATCAGAATTACAAAATTAAGTGATATTGTAATTTAAAAACTATTTGCAAAAAGACTAGGAGAGATTATCGAAAGTAGTTACACACAAAGCATTTGGGAATAGTGCACTGAAGTTCATAATTTTCAAAAACAAACGTTTTTAAAATAATTTATGACAGAGGAAAACGAATGCGTAAATATTTTGTGGAAAACTCTTTTAGGAAGGTTATTAATGATATGAGGTAGGGCATTGCGAACTGAATTTTCATCAAATGATTCAGTACAACGAGGAGTTTGTAGAAGATGTCGTTTCCTAGTGTAATTTTTTATGAACAGACCCACGGGTTATTAAATTGAAAGCGTTAAAAATGAAGGTAACTAATTATGAACATATTTGTAGAATAATTTAATTATAGCAACAACATACAAGTCCTTTATTCTGGGTATCTGTCTAGTTTTAAATAAAGCATCAGCATGAGCATTAAAAAAGCTAGAGGTAATAGTGCGAATAACCTGTTTCTGTAATCTGGATACTCTATGATGTTCACACCCCCCTGGCAGAATACCACAGTTACAATGAGAAAGGACAAGGCCATTATATACAGTGTTCAAAGTTTCAAAGGGCAAGAAATGGTTACTATTATTAAGAACACTGCAGAATCTGCTCATCCCTCTCAACACATTGTTCGTGTGTGGAGTCCACAAAAGGTTTTCGTTGATGGTAACACCAAGTAATTTGAATGACCGAACTCTTTCAGTTTCCAAGTTATTCAATTATAAATAAAAATCATCAATATAATTTGGGGTTTAATGAAAAGCCATGTTTTGGTTGCATTTAAAACCAGTCCATTTACATTTAACCTACATTGAATTTTCTCCAGCTCCCTACAAAACACATATGACTCATTAACAGATATCGTGGTATGAATACCATCAATAAGAGTAGTATCATCAGCATAAAGTATGCAGTTAAAGAAACTCCTGCCCTTCACAAAAATCATTAATGTAATTGAAGAATTATAACGGAACCGGTATACACTGTAGACCCCTGTGGGACACCCCGCAGGCTTGGACCTGAGTTAGATTTTGTGTTATTAATTTGAACATACTGAGCCCGATAGAGAAACAAGGGGTTGCAACCATAATATAGAAGTTTTTCGAGCAAAATTGAATGACTTAAAGAGTAAACAGTTTTGGAAAGTTCAATTGCAATGGCCAGGGGTCATTTGTTATTTTCCATAGTCAAGGAAATTTTATCCATTATTTCAACTAAAGCCAGTTTTGTCGAGTGTCCCGCATGAATACCATACTTGGCAGAATGTAGCAAGCCAATAGCAAGATTGAAAATATTTGTTGAAACTAATTATAAATAGGTTTTTCTGAAATCTTAGAAAAGCAAAGAAGAACAGAGGTAGGCCTGTAATTATCTAAAACAACGGGTCCCATTTTTAAATACAGGAATAACCTTGGAAATGTTCATGTTATTCGGAAAAAATTGGTTGAAAATGTACTGGTTAAAAACAACGCACAATGATTCAATCAATAGATTATTTAGACAATTTACTATATTCATGGATATGCCATCATGACCCCAAGTAGGTTTGGCTATATCCATTGGGGAAATTGGTTCAAAGTCAAGTCTACATGTAGAAACGTATTCACAATCTAGAAAAGACAAATGTGACAATTTTGAAGAATGAGTAGTAGAGAGTGTGAGGCCACATTGCTAAAAAAATTAATAAAATGATTTACAATTCCACAATGGTCACAAACCATTTCATCATTTATCTTCAATCTGGTAGGATTATTTGAGAAGAAATTCCTATTCAATAACTTGTTAATTTCTTTCCAAGTGTCTTTGGGAGATCCAACATTGGCCCGAAACTGATTGTGATAATAAAGTGACTTAGCATTTTTCAAAATCTTTTTTAGAATAATGGTATAGGTTTTAGGTTTGTAGCACTTTAGGGAGTTGACTTGAGTCGTTTATAAAGCCGGTCTCTACACCTAAGCGAGTTTAAAATAACTTGGGAGGTATAAATATTGTTTTCGTGCTGATACTTATTGAATCTTACTTTTCTTACTGTATTGAACTTATTTAAACAAGCAAGAATAGAGTCCTGGAGTAAATTGTAATTCACACTGGGATCGCCATTCAAATTTGCATCCACGTGAGAAATTCATCACGCACATTTTTCAAACAATCGCCATTACTGACATTTCTGTGAGCAAATTTGGGGGCTCTCGCCGTTTTAATGTTGTTGTAAAACAAGATAAAATGGGTAAATGATCAAAGATATTAGATCAGTAGACCCCGGAATCTGGATCAATACTTGAACAACTATTAAATTTGTAGAAAATGTTGTCAATGAATGAAACAGAAAACTCAGAGAAACGAGTTGAAAAAGTAATAATTGGAGGTAAACCATTTAATGGCACAGTGCTGAACAGTTTCCGAAAAAAGGCCTCTCATCCACTTTTAAAAGATTGATAATAAAATCAACTGCCAACATGACATGAGAGTAGGTTTGCCCAAGTTTAGTGATTAATTAATGAAAATCATCTGCATGTAGAAATGCCCGTATGTTTAAATTGTCGTTTTACTTGAGTGGTTTATCAATATTGACAACTATAACATTCATCTTATGGACAATCCCAACTAAGGTCACAAATAGTGACTCAAAAACTGAAGAATCATTTTTAATTTTGGTTTTATACTCCAACGAGTTGTGGATGTAAATATTAAAGCTATCATGGACACAACATTTCTTGTCCTGGGAAACACAAACGTATTTATTAATTTGAAACGATGAGAGGACAGCATAATCATCAAGGCAAGTTTCTTGCAGACAAAATTCCACTAAAATAAAAGTTTAACTGGAACAGTTGACGGAGAAACAGCAACAAGCTATCAAACTTAGCTCGTATACTCTGTATGTTTAAAGATAATACACATAAGTCGTCGTTCTGTTTAAGAGCAAAATCTCTAAATGAAACACTATCATGATAAGGGGAAGACTTGAGAGCACCAGGCCCAATATCATCATTTTCATCACCAAGCAAATTGAAAACTATTGACATTAATACCACCAAAGTTATTCAATATATCCGTGTAGTGTAATAGAGTTTATACTGCAACGAAGATCAAAGGCAAAACAACAACACTGATAGGTGTCTATGTGACACGAGCAGTAGCTCAAAAGCTTCCCCGAGAGAGAATACAACGGACTGGGCGGGCCAATGAAAAATGTCAGAGAACCAATTGCGGACATGGGCTAACCTTACCAGCAGGAGACCAAACACCCCTTTCAAACAGCAAATACAAAAGGAATGCGACAATGAATGACAGCTGCACGAACAGAATATGTAAAGTAGGAAACAATTAGACAATAACTCACGTAAGTTCATGAAACCCTGCAACTCATGACAAGCTGTAAACACTAAACATTACCACGTGTGGAAGAGTACTGTAAATGAGAGATAACTACGAGTTAAATGAATCATACTATCCAAGAATAGAAACTATAGTTTACTCAAGTCTGACAGATCCTTGGCACAGTATAGCGAGTGGTCAAGACGGTTAGTTAAAACTTTACCCCCAAATGTCCAGCAGCTCAGAACACACTTGACTAAGTTGCGGCATTTCCTGAAAAACTTGCGCTCTGTTTGGAGGTAAGTACTCCTTCACAAACAAGGCTTTCCCGATTTGTACAGTACTTTCCGATTCGCAATGAACTTGGCTCTCACATTAAGGACACAGACTTTACAATATTAAGTCTAAGTTTACTTGTGATTGAAGACTCGGGGGGGTGCGTTAAGACGATGACTGCGACTAATATGTCTGATGTCAATATCGGCGCTCATACGATTAGCAAGAGAAAGTACAATGTCATCTGTCGTCTCATCTCTTTTCTCTTCATAACCAGTTAGTGTGAGACTGCTTCAACGGCCATAGTCTTGTTGTGCATCACGCATTACTTCAAAGTTTTCGATCTTGTGCTTAAAATTACACTTCATGGCGTCAGCCTCAATTCTCAAAACATCAATCTCACGGTCTTTGGCCTCTAAAAGATCACGAATGGCAGCAGCTTGAGCAAAAATGAGCGACCGTGGGAGTTCCGTAAAAAAAACCTTTAATTTTGTTGTCTAGGAGCGCCTCTTTTATTTCTTGCTTGATGTCGAATCCTAGATGTAGCCCGGTGCCAGTGCCGGCCACGGGCTTCGATGACCGAGGTGTAACAGTAGATTCCTTCAATGGCTTGGCATTGGGTGTAGCAGCCTTTTACTCGACACTGTCCTTACTAGCACGTAGTTTGTGAGTGATATACATCATGAAGTATAATACGCAACAAATTTGACCCTACCTAGAAACAGACATTCTTCTCGAAACGGAGAAAACGACCCCCCAGTAAGATTTCACGTGTTGTCTCGACCATAACCGGAAACAATCACAACTCAGCCTTCCATTTGTTTATGAGCTTTGCAAATTCTTCTAGCGTTTCGTCATTCTGCAAAATAATCATTTTCATTCAAGCTACTGCTGGCTGTTTCAATCTTTACTGTAATGTATACATACAAACAGGAACGTTCAAAGAACACCCGCAGACGCGCGCTCACACACATACAGTATGTGCTTTTTAGTATTTATTATCAGTTTTGTACAATATTTACCATTGTCTGTCCACCTGGGCATATTGCATGGTTATATGTTGCTGTGCATAAAATGCAGGAGCGGTCGCGTGCTTTGTAAACACGGGCGGGGACGGAAAATGAATCAGTCTTGAAAACGGAACATTTATCATGGAATGCCACTGGAGAGGAAGGTAAAAAACAACAAATCTTCATCCCGAAATAATCAGCAAAAAATGAAAAATTTAATTCATTTGCGGACTCCATGTATCTTATTTCGTTACGTACCACACAGTATCCGATCCAATCCAAGCGTGACTAAGAGAGGACTGTTGAAATTTCCATACTCACTTTGAAGAAACAAATCCGCGCATAGGTGGCGCCCATGTCGCTATGTTCTAGTCCGTAAAACAACCCGCCGGGCATAACAGCTATAGACTTGGTTTTGGTTATCCACGAAGAAAACTCGTAGCTTCCCCGTCTCTCATTAGTCTTGCCATTCCAAAAGCCTTAGCAAGAATGACAAATGGGTCGATATCATTTATACCAGATGTAAACCTGACTCAAAGTTATGAAACGGAAATAAGTGTTACAGTAATTCGTGCTCAGATTAGAAGCAATTTATGGTCTTGGAAAACTGGTGGTTCTCATTTGTATACTTGAGACCACGCGCGGGTCATACAACTCTCAGATTAAGTGTCTTACTTAGCTCGCCAGTCTCGAACTAAGAACTTTCTATTCTCGAGAACCCTGGAAATCCTCTGTAATATAATTATGGATTCCTTTTGAAACCAGTTACGACAGTGATTTAGATCAAAATTTACGATTTTGAAAGCAAGTGAACATACAGAAAAAATTCACACCGTTAGATACCTGGATAGCATCGGACGTGTAAAGGCTCCATAGGTCGAACCCGTTGCACAAAACACATGATTAAAAACTCATGACTTGCTGAAGCGATGCTCTAAGAAACAATGCCAAGAGAATGCAGACACGGTGACATATACATGTAAGATATCCTATCATGAACTCCTTTATGTGGGCATGTCTGAACACGACCGAAGGTCGAGTTGAAGCATTAAGTTCATTTTGACTTCAGATAAGGAATTGATGCAGCCTCGATAAATCAAGGATAAAACAAGCTTTATACACAAAAATGGTGGTTCTTGAAAAAGTTGAAGCACGAAATGCATACCGTGAAGCGAGAAAAATACTTTGCAGAACCACATTCAACGCCTTCAGAAATTTGTTTAGTACTTCGTTTCCGAGGTCAAAGGTTACAGAACGGTCATTCAAATTCAATCTCCCTCTTGGCTTGTGCACTTCGCACAATCCTCAGTCCTTTCATTTACCGAGTGCCATAAGAATGAGTGTACATAGCATGGGAATTGGCAGCGGGAAACTAATACATAATGTATTTTGATTCTGAGTGAGCTGCACGTCTGCGTACATGAATATACATGTTGATAAGGTTATGACGAAAAGTCCCTACACGGCGTCTGACATACATTGTATCACGAACACAGCAAGTGGTGAAAAAGATAAATCCTCACCCAAATTTATTCACTTCACCCGTAATTTGATTTTTCTCGATTTCAATTCGATGTCGTGCCCACATATACTCAACTTTTATTTTACATTTGTTACCTCACACCGGCCAACACGTGATCAAGAACGCCCGGAAGGCGATCGGTTACGAGACCAAAAATGTCAGGCGACAGCGACGTACCCGGTGAGTTTAAGTGTCATTTTCTTCTTTTATCCAATGCGCGTTGAATCTGTCAAGGGATATCATCATGACCACCTACCGCAAGGTAGGGTCAATGTCGACTCGACGTCTTCAGCCGGTTCGATCATCAAACATTCCGAATATAGTTGCAACAGTGTAACTAACACTCGACATGAAACCAGGCCCTAAATGTAAAATCTGGAACAAAACTGTTAATTATAAGACACTTGTGTCTCAGTTTTCAATTGCTGAATACTTTATCGTCTGCAACTCAGGCGCCGATTCCTAGGAAATTAAAATATTAATTATTGTTGTTTTTTAACTATTTCCAGGAGATGTTACAAGTTCACTGCACAGTTGCCTTTGTTTTTATCTTCGCTACTTCTTTTCAAGAAATAAATCGTTACCTTTAAATTTGTTTCTTTTACAAGAGAAAACTTGCAACCTAACGCGCAAGAACAAAAATGTAGGATGTGATCCGCCATGTGAACAGTCTGGGTGAAGTATTTGAAAAATCTGCCTAAAAAATGTAAGAAACTGAGGGATTCGACCTTATTCCGCGTATCGACCTCGGCCTTCGGTCTCGGTCAATACGCGGGATAACGTCTCGTGGCGTATTACTTCATGTACGCCACTCTCGGTACGTTTTGTGTATATATAGAGTCTACTTTGGTACGGATGTGACAGACAAAAAAGCGTCAGAGTGTAGCCTTTGTTCTGGATCTGAAACAAAACAGGGCCCGGTCTCCAATCTCCGTACTCAGACTCGAATCATGCTCAAACTCACACTTCATACTCGAATACAGACCCAGCTTTGGTGTATTAAATGTCATACTCGAAAAATCTGTACTCGAAATTTCGAGCACGTACTCAGTTTTCGAGTGTACTCGAACTGAAGTGTATCTCATCTATATTTCGAGTACGATTTTGAGTAAAATATCGTAGTCAATGCTCAAATTTCAAGTTTGGTGTGGCAGTGTGCTTGAAATTGTACTCGAAAATAAATACGAGCCAGAGAACAAAGTATCGAAAGGGAACCAAGAAACACAACAAATCTAAAAAATAAGTCCTCTTACCGTATCTCAGCACTTCAATTTCAGTTCAGAGATAATAGTTTTCATCTTAAATCTTCTTATTCTTCACCTTATTAACCCGCCGTATCACTGTACGTTATGGCCGCAATTCTACCTCTACAATTTCTGGCAACAGGCGCATTGTAATCCCTTGTCGGCGAGTCATAACAAGCGTAGAAAGCAGTTGTGGGAAAAGTCGTTTGAGAAGTTTGTTATGCCCTTATTTCGGTACGTTTTGTAGGGTTTCCAAAAGACGAGGAGGGGAGGTAAGTTAAAAACAGTTCGCTTCCCTGTCAGGTACATTTCTCATCATAACTTAGTCATCTATAATTCCTCAATCCCCAAATGGAATTCCAGATTTTGTTTGCCGATTTCTAAGTAGACGTTTCGTCCTGTTCACTGCCACTGGTGAACTCTGAATGCCTGCGCAAGTATTGTTTTTTAACTCACGTGCCAAATGTCAACTCGCTTGATACATCCCGGTAAAATGCAAAGATACAATATCTAAGTTTGACATCAGCGTAGGCCTACACAGTAATGGGTTTTATGTCAAGACTAAAATAGCTAGAGATGTGATGTGATAAGCTGTTACATATTTCTTAAGACATTTTCGTGATTGGGTGAGGAACTCAAGAAGTAAAGTGTAATAATTGCCAAATGTATCAAAGAAATGGCACAAGAATATTTATTGAAACTAAAAAAATTAATAACAGTTACAGAACACTCAGAATTCCACGTTATAGACATACTCTTGTAGTTGTAGCGACAGCAGACGATAATGTAGGCCTTGTTCTTGGGGTGGTCTATTCCAATAGGGAGCGATGAATCAGCGCGGCTTTGCGTGATTTTGCATTTCACATCATAAAGAGTTCCATAGCAACTCGTAGAAAATATATCTGAAACTAAATAAGGCGATCCAGATCCTCCCAAGGATACTATTGTTTCGTGAAATGAAGAATATAAATCGGTAAATAAAACAACAAGAATGGATCAACTGAAATTTGAAATTTTCGGAGGTAACAACTTCCTTTATCTGTTTTTGTTGATAAAGGAAGTTGTTACCTCCGAAAATTTCAAATTTCAGTTCATCCATTCTTGTTGTTTTATTTACCGATTTATATATAGCAACTCGAGTATGAGTGTCAGATTTGAGTAGGTTTGGACATTAGATACGCTTGCTTTTTTGAGTACGACTCCAGTGAGCACGATTTTGAGTATGAACTCTCGAGTATGAGTATGAGTATGAGTCTGAGTACGGAGATTGGAGACCAGGCCCAGGTCTTCTGCTTATTTTTAAAATAAAGAGCGCAGAAAGCAATGGCTCTCGGTAAAATACCTTGCGCCTCGTATAATCGATAATTTCTACTTGTCATTGGCAATTCCAGGGTTCTTAGGCAGAGAAGTGTGACATTTTTTGCTTAATCGCCCCTTTTGACACATTATTGGTGAAGCAATTCGACATATTTACCAATACAAGTAGGTCCTTGTGCGAGACAACGATTGGAAACGAAGTTGTTATGTTTGTATGGCGATCGTGAACGCAAAAAAGCGATTTTGAACGCACATATGTTTTCTCTGCATTGGTCTGAAGTGTCATTTACCTTACGGTACTAAGTCAATCATTTCAGAATAAAACGGACCCTGAATTAGTTGATTGGTTGATTTTTAATTATGTTTTACGGTTTTCATGATTTCTTTGTAAGATTTAGCCTAATAATCACAACAGAATGAGTTCGATTTTAGCCACACGATGAGTCCTTCAGATCGTAAACATCCACGCCTTAAAAAAGAGTAATACAACTGCTGCATTTCACAAGGAGCGTGTGTGTTTATTTTAGGAGCTTCGTTCTGGAGCTAAAAATCAACTAAGTATGACCGCATGGCATTAAAACACAGTTACACTTCAGCAAGCAAGACCTTTACCAGCCCCATGATTGGCGTGTTGCATGCGTCAAGAGTTTTTTACCGATTGCCAGACGATTGACGGTGGGTTTGTTTAAAAGGTACCTATGCTTTGAGATTGTGCGTAGATGGAGAGTGAATAATTAAACCCAGTAATTAATTTATTATATGATAACCCCTAATTGGACAAGTGAAACCTGTTGTTAATTAAGTAATCAACTACAAAGAAGAGTAACTACAATAGCGCTCTCTTTAAAGATTATCTCAATCAATCAACCAAAATAATCGAATGTCTTATCTGCTATCCAAGTTAGGACTCTCCACTTGTTCGATGACTGTCCTTTTGGTGAATCTTCGAACTACACACTTTGTATGACGACAGTGTACTAGCTGGTCACCGTCTGTGGTGATGCAAAACTTGCAGGCAATTTCTTTTTCACGCGATTCATCTTGCTGGTCACAGACTCTGGCTAGTGACGCAACACTTCAAGTAGTATTCTGCTGCCCACGATGCAAGTGACAAGCTCTTAGTTAACTACCTGTTAGTTAACCCTTGCCCTTGCCAAGATCCTTTCTAGAGTCTCCAACGAAATGACTCTGATGTACAATTTCCTCTGTACACTGTAGCAAGTCTTTATGCTTCAACTACTATACCTCATCTGAATATCTTGTTGACTCAAACTCATATTATAATGCTATACTTATTTAGTGAATGGTTAATAAAAAACACATAATCGTATCCAACCATATCATTGGCTGTTACAGTTTGTTCCCAGAATTTTCTAGAATCTCTAGAGTATTTTCAACTCAGAGTCCAAAGTTGTAAACACCATTTAAAATAGATTTTGACGTTAAAGTGCATGTCAACATGTTTGACCCCATGATTTAAAAGTATATATGCACAAATTTTGGGCAACTTAAAGTTTATCTATGCTGATTAATTACTTAATCAATATTTATTCTGACACCGATGTTAGAAATCACAGTGTGAAGGAACGCACTCAGGAACCAAGTCGATTCAGGGTCCTATCTGCGACCAATGTTTCACGGAAAGAGTGAGCCTGACCATTCTGTGACGCAGTACGAGGACACTGCTTTTAGTGATGAATGGGGCATGTCATGCAAACAGTACACCTCCTTCTGCAGACATAATAAGCAGAAACGTCATGGATGAAGTCATTAAGTCCAGTGATTAAGGATGTTAACTAACTATTGTTTATTCACATCTACATAGTTTATGCTTGGTAGTTGTGTGATGTGACGTTTTGTGTAGAACCTTGTTTTTTCAAGTTTCTTTCTATATTGATGTTGTTTCAACAGAATCTTTAACAGAAGTAGTTCATTTTGTGGCGTTTAGGTACAGTAGATTTAAATGGCCATACTAAGTGTCATTGGGCAGTATTTACATACAATTGTTTTGGCCAATTAGTATTTTAAAAGAAATCGTGTCTATGTTTATTGCAGAAATTGTTTTCATATTGTTTTTGATTTCCTGACTTTTTATATTATCAGCCAGTCCCAAATGCATTGTCCATAATTCAGTGATGATTTAGCTTAATACAGTCCAAAATTAATTCATAGGAAATGTTCAATGGTTTTGTAATGTCTATTTCCTTAAAACAATATTTTACATCTTTTTGTATGACCAATTTTGAGGTATATGTGATAAAATATTAACATTATTATGGAAATGGTGTTGCAATATGTCTTGAAATGACGTTGAAAACAATATGTTGACTACGTTTTGACAAATTCACATTATATTATATACATTTAAACTCCCTCACTCGTTTTCAATGTCACACTAAATTGGAGATCATGAACAGAAGATGCACGATGATCTTATGACCAAGACTACGAAAACAGAACAGTAAAACAATACATACATACAAGCCACACAAGAACCATAAGTCAATCGTTTTATTTCTGTATTGATGTTATCAGTAAAACAACAAGCAATATCTCATCCGTTTTATCAGCACAACAGTTTACACAACTTCTGACAATTTCTTAAATACCAGCCGTTCATGAGCGGGAAACACTCCTCTCTCTTCCCATGGGAAAGCTCATCGCCATTCTATGACTTCACTCGCTATGTTTTCTGTTTTGTTTTACTGTCAAAATTTTGCAAGAAGACATGCATTATGGAACAATTACTGGGCGAGTCTTAGTTTGGAACCCCTTGTTCCCAAAGGTATCGTCTCGGAGTAGATGTCTGTATTTCAAAACCCTGGTAGGATGTACCTTCACTCCACCGTGGGTAACATGTTCGTTGAACCTCGCCTCACAATAACAGCACTGAATTTGTTGCCTGAAATGAAAAATAAATTCATTTGTGAAAATATCTACAAGGACAGCTAAAATAGTGTGCTTGATATACATGTAGTGCTCACGGCAATTTAATGGAAACACAGTAACGACACAAAGTGTGATTAATTCATTGCACCACACTTATATTTTAACCTTTATCACATTTCATAAGTAAAAAGTTCATTAATGTTCGACACACCACGATGCGGTCCAGATCACATAAACAGACACAAATTTGCGTTCCAGACCGCTTATCTTTGCGTTCTCGATGCCTTCTCTCGACAGAAAAGTGCCGAAAGTGGCAAAACTACGAAAATCGTGCGTTGCGTTATATTTTCACACGTCATTTTTTCCTAATTCAATGGTCAATTTATTGATAAAGCGCCAAAAGTAACCGCAATTTGCAAAATGACATAGAAGTCATCTTCGGCTCATGCAATACCTCGGTTAACTCAACTTTTCTCCAATAATTGGAGACGACACTGGCCTAAACCTCTCCCTGTACTTCCTCAGTGAGATACGTATTGAAATCCTGTCTCTGTTTTCACATTGGAAGTAAAAACAACGAAATTTCATCAAATTTACTCACCTTGCCTGGCTTCGCTTCTCAACGCCAAATTTCGTTCTCGATCGCCTTCCGGGCGTTCTTGATCTCGGGTTGGTCGGGGTTTCAGTCCCCTCGGTGCGCGCTGCGGCATGTGTTGTTTATCACAATGTACTGCTGACATACTTGAATAGGTTAAAAGGTTAACTCTTCCCCTAACAAAGTTTCACTAGTTTCAATGTCAACTGACTTAACAAAATTAGTGATATTTAAGTAAATTACGCCCATCACTTCAGTTAACATTACGAGTGAATGTTCATATTGCTAACAAGGCAAGAACATGGTGATATTTACCAAAACAAGTTTTCATCGAATAATGACTCGCAACGTTTCCGGCTTTTTCTCGGCTTCGGAAAATCAAACCTGAATTGAAACTTAGGAATATGAGTTCTCGAAAACAGTACAGAAACTTTCCTAATTTAATACTGATTCACCTGTTTGGTGATTTTCCTTTTAAACGCCTAGTTTTTGAGCACATAAGATAGACGAATACAACTGTTATTTAAAGCAAAAATGTGTTACGCTTTGATAGTTAATTTGGCATAGAAACAAAGCCAAATGAGTAATCAAGAATACCTAACAGCGTTTTGGGGTAACATGTGAAGTTTCCATTTCAAATGGGTCAGGTTAAAATAGACAACGGGGATATTTGTACTGAGTGTACATTTCTTAAAACCAAAATTTGGTATCGTAATAATAACAATGCTTATAAATATCATATTTTTTCAAATATCTGGTCTTCATTCTGTAAGAAAATATATACTTTGATTAGTTGACATAGTCTATTTTCTCGTTATATGAGTTAGAATGGAGGTCACTAAATAAGACTTGAGATAACTTTAATGTACATGTAAGTTAATAGAGCTGGAAATCAAGTAGCGGCTTACCAAGTGCCTCACTCACGTCACACAAGAGAAAGTAACCTCCGTCCGGTATGATTGGTCGAATTTCGACTTCCTTGAGAAGTGACGCGAACCTGTCGCGCTTTGTCGCCATTTCTCGAGACAAGGAAGTGAAATAACATTCTGGGCTTCCAAATCTGTTCATCTCGTGCTCGATGCAGTTTGCTATCGCCACCTGGTAAAATGCAAACAGCATTAAGAGTACAATAATCAGACCGTGGGTCTTTCATCCTCTCCCCATGTCAGCGAGAAAAAATCATTTTCCGTGTGGTTAGATATATGTTAAGCATTTTACATGCAGAATGTCCCGTAATGTAACTTGCAAATTTTTATAACAAGTGCAACGCTGGGCTTTAAAAAGCGACCACGACTGCTACACAAGTGGTGTGCTCTTAATCGTGTTTTTAGTATCATTTCAATGACTATCAAATGGCACGGAATACATCAAAAATCATCGACTCCATTACACAATTATTAGTCAACTTTCCAGAAAATACACCCAGAAACCCCAAAGATGCAGAGGCAGGTGTTACAAAACAAATTTTCATAAGAAGACGCAACGGTAGTCGAATCAGTCCATCTGTTGCGGAGATAATACAAATAGAAATAGAAATTGACTTGACAAATAATGATATTGCAAGTAGTTTAGTACGTCCAGAAGCTGATGCGAAAATAATGTCCCTAGGAGGCACCACAGTAGTTGGACCCATCTGAAAATCCATCCAAGTCATGCAAGCTCATGCGTGTAAGAACACATGTGCCAATTTTCTTAACGATATTCTGAGTGGTTCGACAGATTCAGAAGCATACGACAAAAGCAGACTGAAAAACAATTGACATGGCCACTAGGTGGGCACAAAATACGTCAAATCCATCACAAATTGGAAAGGGCTGTCATTACTATAGAAAATAGTCTGCCAAATTTCAAAAAACGTCGAGAATTTCAGAAGATATAGTGGCAAAAACAAAAATAAAACTGCTACTGGGGGACGTTGGCTGTAGTCAGAGCAGCCCAAAAAGTCATGGACACCCATTGCCACATCTAAAAGACAACACTGTCTTGTAACAGTTCACAAAAATCATGCAAAGAAATCAAAAGCTATAGCCATTTCGGGAAAAACAAAAAGTCACCACTGGGGGACGCCACAGGTCTCGTATCTATCCGAAAATCAATCCCAGAAATGGTCTTCTCATAAGAACACAACAAGTATGATTCCTAATAGTCCATTGAGCAGTTTGATAGATGAAGAGGCAGACAATAAAAACGATTTCAAAACCATAAAAATGACCACTAGTTTAGCAAAGATACAGTTTCTGACGTTCAGTGGTAATCTCAAAAAATGGCAGACATTCTATGATAAGTTTGAGGCCATTATTCACCAGAACCCAAATCTGCCGGAAAATTAATTTGCAAAGTTTGTTAGAAAGCCAAGAGTTGGAGTGTATGAAGGGTTTGGCACTGACTGAACACAATTATAGACACGCACTAGAGTTGTTAGTCAACCGTTATGGCAGAAAAGAAAAACATATTTTTTGTCATACGCAAGAACTGTTGAACTTGTTCACACCGTCAGTGAATGCAAACAACGTCATTACATTGTGGACAATGCTCGACCAACTGAACGCCCATGTAAGAAGTCTAGAATCACTTGGCTTCGATGGTTATCAGTTTGGACTGCTTCTGACTCCAGTCATCGTTAGCCGATTGCCAGATGAAGAAAGGCTGTAGTGGGCGAGGAACTCCGAGGGAAGGGAAGGTGATCTGCAGTTCTTGTTGGATATGTTACATGCTGACGTTTACCGTCAAGGCAGGTCAGATGCATTCTTGAAACTGAGTGATAAGCCTAAGGTTCATCTTAGTAGGGAATAGCGTGTAGTCAAACACATTACTTCCGCATTTTTATGCTCATGTTGTCAACGAAAGCATGGTACATAAAAATGCTGGGACTTGATGAACTTTGAACCAACATCACGACTCGACAAATTTAAGGCATTGCGCCTGTGTTTCAGGTGCCTCAAGAAGGGGCATGTTGCGCGCAATTGCAAAATGTGTTGGGAAAATTGCAATGGAGCTCATCATTATTTGTTGTGCGACAGTGATGTTAGCAATTCTGCAACCAAGATGTCAACTGATCCTACAGCCACATGGTTCACTAACCGAAGAAAATCGACTAGTTTATTGCAGACTGCTGTTGGTAGCTCTGGTGAGTCTCTTGTCGTAGTGTTATTTGATAGTGACTCAGATCAGTCCTACATGTACATGTATGTGTCTAAAGAGTTTGTTAAAAGAGTTAAACCAAAGTGGGTAGGGTCAAAGTACATAAACTATTTGTCATTTGGCAGTTTGAAATCTGTTAAAAAACCTGCAATATGTATATTCATTCCCACGATGGGCCAGCCAGCAGCACAAGGGAACCTGTTGAAAGTAGTAAGATGCTCGTACAGTATAAGACCAACTGCAATTCCAAGAGAGTTAGAATTGCCGTGCTCGGTTACATGTGGAGAATGCAGTGGCATAAGCTGCAGCAATTCAATCTCAGTTAACAGAAATTAGTTGTGTAAATACTGGTTAATTGTGTATAGACTTTCATCACCGGCTGAAAATGACTGCTTCGGACATCCTTGTAACATCACTAATGAGTAGCCTTGTGAGAGCGGTACATGTGCTTATAAACTGTTTAACTTGCTAAACACACTTTGCTAAACCTTCCGTCTGTCTGTATTCACTAGCATTTACAACTGCCTGGCGGTGATACAGACCGTGTGGATAGCAGTTCACTAAATTAATTTTAATTTTCGATACTACACAGTTGCCAAGAGGAGATAGACCTTTCAGTCAAGACGAACATGATGTTTTTCACGCAATTAAGTTTGTTTAGCAATCTAAAACATGGTACTCGTAATCATCTGAGCCATGCAAACAATATTTCATTGGACGTGTTGAACTAAAAAACTCAGGATATGAAATCTGTGAAGATGGAGTGTCTCTGGAATATGAAGTTCTTACACGAATCAACTAGTTGGTTGCCATCTTAGAAAATGGTGGTAGAAATCGTTAGAGCTAAACGCAAAGAGTCTCAATGGATTAGTTGACCGGGAAAACCTATGATGCAAATGAATGTTTGAAGCAAGACGATACACTAATCTGTTCATGCGACGAAGTTGTGAAATTCGAAGTAGTTTTGGCGACCATCTTGGGAAATGACAGACAGTGTCACCACAGCCATGTTAAACTATTTCCTATAGATTTGTTGACTCACAAACGATAGGTATACCTTTTTGAATTTTTACTCTATCACATTCCACTCTCAAATTACAATGGTCATCTGCAAATCTTCCGGCCATTTTGTCCGCCATCAGGTAAACTTTTTTTCTTACACAAAGGGGTGTGAGAGGATACGATTTATGCAATAAAACCTTCTGTTGCAATTATTTCCTGGTCATCCGTAGAATGACCGAACTATATTTTAGATATAGTGGGTCAAAGTATGTCACTGGTGTAACACCTCGAAGATAGAAAACGAAATACAATTTTGCTGGAATATCCTCTGTTCACAGACATCCGCAGAAATAGTTAACGTCGAATATCAATAACGTTAGTTTTGGAAAACTATTAGTATTGTAAAACTCTCAAAACTGTAATGATTTGAAAAACATTTGTAAATCTTTGGTGGAGGCTGAGATGAAAAGAAAGACGTACTTAGGTAACATGTTATAATTCATGCGCTCATAGTTACTGTCAATTTGTTTCACTGCAATGTGGGCGGTAGCATTTACAAGAAATAAATACAAAAATACAGGACATAGCTTTATTAAATTATGTACACGTCTATTTGTTCCGTAATAAAATAGATACACACATTCCCACCATTGTCATCAATCGTGTCTTAACTCATCCCACACAATGGTAACTTTTGTCAAGTAACGAAGTATGTTCCACTTTGGAACACATTCAGAAAGATAGATTACATTTTTTGGAACATCTATGTTGGCCTGTTCTAAAGCCGGGGTTCAATTGGTTAAAGCAATTTACACTTGAACTTGAATCAATAGTGCTGCGTAATTCGATGGCAAATTCGTAATTTTGCTTGAAGTGCGACATTCAATTGGTCAATTTTCGAGTCGACTTTCGTGTACATGTGCTCAGATTAGACCCTAGTGCCTTTACAACAATTTAGACATTAAGACGAAGTGTGACCTTCAGTTGGGGTTTGGAAATTTTACAGGATGATTGAAAAATTTGCATTTATAGACGCCTGTGCTTCTCAGTTGTCTTTCCGCCACACAAATTCCCTAATCATATTTCAAGCTTTAAAACATGGAACAATTCATTTAGATGTCAAACAACTTTTAACCAGTTATTCATAAGATAAAGCCAATAGATAAGCAAAAAACTCGGTCTACCACTTGTAGGACACACATTGATTTTTAAATGCCAAATTGTTGTCTTTAATGTCCACTTATTGAAACTCAAGTGTCCTTCAAGAGAGATTTTAAGCCGAGATGCAGAAAGTAAGCACACCCGCGTCGAGCAGACAATAGTTATTTCGATAAAGAGCACACCTCACTTATATCTGGTGCCTTTGCTTCCTTCTCTTACCTGACTCATTGTTGGACTTGGACCCCAACAGGATCTTGCGACGTTCCCACATTCCTTTATGAATTCCTTCGGACCTGAACACCAGCCCATCCTCCAACCTGTCATCGTAAAACCACTTACCGGCGCTGCATATAGTGATGGTTCTTTCCCACATTCCAGGGAGTGAGGCTACAACGGACATTCAATCAGCTTTTCAAGAACAATTGCTGACGGCTATCATTTCTGACTGCTTGTCGGCTGTCCCAAATAACATTGTGAGATCATAAACTCTAGCACTGGAATGTTAAATCCGATTTCGAAGCCGCTGAAGTTGTGCCGGGCATAGGTGAGACTTGTTTGGATTCGTTTGTGTGTGTATTTGCTATGGAATTTAAAGTCACCAAAACTGTTCGTAACTTCGCCATTTTTCAACCGAAATGCATTAGAAAGCCTTCTGTCAGTTCTGGACAATCAAAAGATTGATAATCTTATTGGTAGGTATTGATCGTTTCGAATACCTGAGTCTGGGCAACAGATAAACATTAAACAAATGAATTATTATAGAAACATTTGAAAACACTTATAATACATACACACCCTCGCGCATACACCCACGCACACGCACCCACCCACCAACACACACACTCAGCTAAGCAGTTATGAGTAAATTTTCGAAAGTTACGTAAACACACCCGTATTTGGGGTCGAAACTTTTCGTTTAGGCCAAACGTCACTTCTTTCAGTAAAATACTGTAACAGGATTTTAACGCCCAAAAATGTCGTATTGAAAAAGTCCTAGCATATAGTTGAATAGGAAAGTTGTTCTACCACTGGAGCTGAAAAGATGTGAGGACAAACTACAGTGTACTCCCGGCTTGCAACCAGAGCCCCAGGTCGGTTATTAAAAATTATTACTACTGTAATTATCGGGTTTGTTGACTAACTTAGCCGAAAAAGGACAGGTTGTATTGAACTAAGAGTCTCGCTTAATGATCAATAATAAAAATGAAAATGAAGCAACGAAATTAGGCTTGATAAAAACAACTGTTGACCAAAAGTCAGCCGAGCAGGCTGCTGGAAATTTTCATTGCAAACTAGCCTCGGGGTCGCAAGGTCTAATAACATAATGCATAGGTCACGTGCGGGAGATGGCATACCAGAGAAGGGTTTTATGGTAAGATAACGAAGTTGCGTTTCCATCGTTTGTGAGTGTCCATGGTGAACTTGTTCGATATTTTCAGTTTTCAAAAATTTTGATAAGCTGGTGGTTTGGTTGCGATGACACTGATTCTAATCATGCGGTGAAACCGTAGTTTTTTTGGCGGGAGAAGGCACTAGGCTAATGATGACGCTGGCTTATGAACGAAACCAGGTTGTGATACAAGTCCTCCAATGACTAAAGACGCATTTCGTGCAGGCTAGTCCTTGTTTGAAGTAATAGTTGCTAGGACATCAAGTTTACCTATACAGTCTTTTACAAAATCATAGCTCAAAATATCCATATAATTCGCAAACAAGGTACTTGATTCATGATCTTGAATGTGTGATTTGAACGGAAATCAGCACCTTGGCACGACTTGTTGAAATGGTACAAGATATTTAATTAAATTTTGAGAAGGGCACGAGTGTCAGGTTCATTAATAGAGAACATTTTCCACGTTTCACCATTTCAAAAAAGGAGCTCACATTCCAAAAGTGTTCAAAGCAATAGGCACATCCGTCGATTTGTTGTCAAGTTAGTAGGAATATACTTGCTAAACTTGCCAACGATCCTAGAAGAGAAACAGTCTCAGATGCAAGGTATGTCATTAAGGGACACACCGCAAGTTGGACCACTTCGCATTAACTTCAGTCCTGCTTTTGTTAGTGCAAACACATGCGCCAACTTTCACGGACGTTTTCTGACGTGATCTACAAATACGGAGGCGGACAACAAAAAACAGAATCGTAAATACTAAAAATAGTCACTAGAAAGCGCAGATTACGACAAGTCCGTCCCAAAATTGAAAGATCGTGTCGTCTTTATAATGGAATTAAAAAATCTAATAAAAAATCATGAAAAACCGACAGTTAACAATGAAGATACAGAGGCTAGAGTAAAAACTAAAATTGGTACTGGTGGGCACAGCGATATTCAGATTCGTTGAAAAGTCATGATCAGCGAAATGTGTCATCACAAAGAGGCGTCAGCGCAGACTCAATCGTCCGAAAATCAACCTCAGGTCTGATTTTTGATCAAAACACAAATCTCAACCTTCACAAAAACTCTTTGCGCTGTTAGGCAAGTATAAGACAGGCGGCATGATGCGAAGAATCCTGTCGTCATTGAAGGACATCGTCGACTTTTTATTAGCAGCTATACCAAATTTCAAGAAAATCTATTCATGGTCTCCGGAGATACAGATTCAAATACAAACTAAAGTTTCCACTAAAGGGCGGATCGGCCAGATATTCGTTGTCAATAAGTCGTAAGCTCCGTACATGTAGGCTCACTATAGCCAGAGTGCACAAAGCACCTATCGGGGTTAAGGAGATACGACCGCGAACAGAAAAAAACAGAATCGCCACTAAGGGCACCGTAGCAGTCGAAACCAGGCGAAAGCCAATATGAGCAGTGGTCTATTTATCAGGAGCTCGCACTCTGTAAATCTTAATAATAATGCTTTAACCAGTAAGGTGAAAAATGAGGCGGACACTTAGAAAATTGACTTGAAAATGAATAAAATAATCAGGAGATGGCATAAACTATCTCGAATAAATCCGAAAATGACATGGCACTGTCATCTACATAGAACTCTATTCGCCAAATCCTTGCATTGGAAATCCGTCAAGAAAATCTAGAGATGGAGAGACAAACGTAAAATATCGAAGTTGCCCCTAGGGGATACTCCAGTATTCGGATGGCTCTGAAGCTCGTACTCACCGTCATAACAGCACATCTGCCATATCGCATTAACATGCTTTTATGAGTTTAGGCTGTAGAGCAGGGATGACGGCAATATTCACACAGACATCTATATATGTATATATATATATATATATATATATATATATATATATATATATATATATATATATATATATATATATATACATATATATATATATGTAAGATATATAAGAGTATGAAATGTCAGTCGTATATTCAGCCATTAATTTTTTACCAGCTGAACCACCAAGAGACGTGACTCATATAACCAAGTTGAATTAACATGCAGCCTATCCATAGACAAATATCACTATCTAGGGATACATGCATCTTCTACAGATGAACTTTCATTTTTGGGAAACCTGGCGTAAAACTTACCACTTCGATTATGAGATGCTCCGTCGTACGTTATCGTCAGCAATACATATAACGTCATGATATCTGCAAAAATCTTTACCACTACACCACTCAGCGGCTGACGTCATTGAACGTGAAAATAGAATACTTAAATGAGCACGCGCAATAATCGCATGTTCAGCAAAAGGGCATTGCACCTACAATTATACGCTATGAATTTTTTCTCTCGTGTTCTCTCACTTGTAAATCACCGATCTCCAATTTGAATGCAGGTGTCGTGTGGTCGGGATCCTTTGACTTGAGCATTACAGTCAGTTACAAGTGGTCACTTACATTAGCAGACGATATATTCCCGGTCGAAGCTTAGCGTGATAAAATGTGTAGTAAGCTATAACAGTTGCTGAACCTTAATTTATAGATTCACCTTATTTCAATTTTGTTTTTTTTTTCAAATGAGTAAAAGCATTATTTTACAAAAATATCTCGGCTTTTCTTAAAAGGTCACGACCTCCAACCCCGGGCCTCTGACATAGAAAGTAGTTACAAAGCCGAAGCGAGTCCAGAAAGGTAGATCGATTCATTGCAATGTTTCTCATTCAGTATGTGGTATAAATAGATTATTGAATGTTCTCAGTCGTTAGCCCCCTTATCTAGAGTCCTCGTGGATTTTGTAGAATTCTCACCATTGGGGCTAACGCCACTCGGGCGATAATTCTCCAAAATCCACTCGGTTTAGATAATGGGGGATAACGACTTCGCCATATGATAATCTATAAGTATCGAACCATACGTACACGTACAATCTTATGACACGTTTTATGGTCTAAAACGTATCATTAAAAAACTCTTTAGTGTTCATTTCCCATTGGACTTCGAATAAAATTTGGCGGGGTATAATAGACCATAGTCCATTGAACTCTAGGAGACCAAGAAAATCACCTATTTGGCTACCTTTGGGGGGACTTTGTAATTCTGGTGGCTTCATCGTCCTTAAATAATCTACTTGAAGAATACAAAAGGTTCCCAACTTGAAGTTTGCACAATTTGGCACAGAATATCAGTATTTAAAAATCAACAACACTAGGCAAAATTTAAATGATAATTTGACATTGTTTTTGTAATTTAATATTACTTGAGAAGAAAAAAAATGCAAGAAATAAATATCTGCATTGAATTGCACAAAAAATAAACATTTTAGCAGCGCCTCCTGTTGGCCGAAAAACATACTATTATGTACCGAGCTCATATCAAATGAACAATATTTTTTACTATTTGGAGTTGAGAGAGATTTGACATTTAAACAAAATATGGATAACTTTTACATTACCAATGCTTCTTCACTGATTTCACCATCGACACGTTCATTATAATATTGTCATAATTCTCATTATCCACATTGTCCTTCATTGTCAACCAGTGCGGGAAGAGAGACTGAAAACAGGTCTGAAGGTCAATCTGAACACACAATGAAAACTACAGAATTGTGTAAATATATTCCACCACGTCACAGCTTTTAAAACCTTGAACAACACAGCACATACTTGTAAAAGTGGCTTCATTAACATCATCATCGTCGTCGTCGACGAAAAACATTTTTGAGATACCCTGTCACTCAGTCTCCACAACTTGGAAAGTTGCGTACCTGTATACAAGAGCACATTTCTGCATCAGAAACTTTTTCCATTTATATTTGCGGCTCAGGTTTTTCATAACTTTGATCTAGTGAAATTTCAGATTTACCGTGTCCCAATAGCCACCCCATTATTTTTGCAAGGCACGAATATGAATCGCACATTATTAGTTTACTCATTTGACATGTTAAGGCAAACAATCATGATTAGGAGGTAAATGTGATTTCATCACTGATTTCAGCTTGAATGTGAGCATAAAGAATAATGTTTTACTGTCATTCACGAGATGATCAGGTAACTGAAGTATTGTGATGTCCAAGAAGTTTATGAAATATAACCTTTTCTAGAATCTTGAAGAATAAGTTAAGGAATGTGATGGGGCTATAATGTGACTCGTCTGACTTGCAGTCCTTCTCATGAAATGGTACCATTACTCCCAACTTCCAATCGGAAGGATAATGACCTGACAACAGAGTTTTATTAGTTTTGTGAGAGGCACAGATAATCCTTTAGCTATCATTTTTATCATTTTATTGATGAGTTTTGATCTACTTGATTTGTTAACGACGATAACTTCAATAAGTTCTCTAAATTCTGCATTATTAGTTTGTAGATCAGTGAGTTATTCATTCAACTTAATTGATAGTTGAGGTACTGCGTCTCGATTATTTGGATTGATGTGGCCTCTGATTGTGAAATATTCTATATATAGTGTGCATTTTAAGATGTTGTGTCGGTGTGTTTGACAAGGTCTTTAGAAGAAATATGAGGAAACTTTTTATTGGCTGAGTATCCACTTGTTTTGTTTACAAATTTCCAGTACTCCTTAGAGTTTTTAGAAACATCTTAAATGATTTGAGTAAGTCCGTATTGCAATTATGTTTTGTAGTTCCTATTATACTATTATACTATACGTGTTAAGACTCGTTCATTGTATTGATTTAAATGAAGAGGGTTGCCAGATTGTTCGTAGCACTTGCATAACTAAGTGCGATTTCTAAGTTCGCGCTTTATCTTGTTTGTAATCCATGGTTTGTTTTTGTGGCAACTACTTTGAATTTGGATGAAATGTTTTTCTCTGGGATTGATGTGAGTTCTTTACTGAATCACGAAGCTGCAGTATCGATGTTGTTTCGACTGAGATATGGATCCCAAACCAGATTGATTAAGTCATTGTGCAATTGAATTTGTTGTATTTCCAAACACGTTTTATAAGAGGGAGTGCGTTTTGAGGTGAACATGATAGTATGGACGAATGTTTATAACATGGTGGTCCGAGAGACGTTTGGGGGGGGGGGCAAAACGAACGTGGACAAAATAGATCTGATGATGTTGGTAATACACAAGTCAAAGCACGATTTGGAAGTTGCGGAAAATCTGGTAGACCAGTTCGACGTGGTCCTTTTCAAGTAGTAAGTAGTCCTTACAATAGTTCAATACCCGCCTGATCATCGTGGTCTTCAGGAAACCAGATATTGGTTCGAGCATTGAAGTAACCGTTTACGACCAATATTCAGTTATGTTTAGAAAGTTCAGAAAGTAGTTTGGATAAGAAGTCAATTGACTTGAAATTTAAGTGTAATTGAATTCAGCAATTGCATAAACTTACCGTAATTTCATTAAAGAAACGAAAACTAAAAAGGGAAAAACACACAAAAAGCAAGGAGTTACACAGAAAAGCTGAAATGAAAAAATGAAAAAGGCAAGCATATCATTTTCTGTAGCACATGACTCTTTCTTTGAACACTGTTAAAGGGAACTGACAATTTCCTTTGTTTTTTACTAGTAGTATTAGTACTAGGCTCAGCCTTTACTCAACGTTTCCTTGCTCACCTAGATCTTTTTTCTTGTTTAAGAGGTCTATGAATTTTCGTGACAGCAGTTAATTTGTGTAACACTGACTATCTGTGATAGATTAGTTCCATTTTGTCACACACACACACACACACACTTCTCAGTAATGAGACTTTCTTTGTACTCAAATGGGGCTATTCATAAAATCTACAATAACTAGAGGGCATGCGTGTACTAGTGGTGATGAGATTAACAGCCTCGATTTTGCGAGCCCTTTAAATACATGGTGAAATGGCTTGCAGACGTGCCAACTGAATCTGAGATTGCGTGAAAAGGGTGCTTCTATGACAGGAAGTTAGCACGACCTTATAAAAAGGTAAGGTTTGTAATTATTTTAACGATTATTCCATGATTAATCTATTGATGCCTGTTAACTGAGGTATTTGCTGATGTCGACTTCGCAGCGGTCGTCAGTCAGGTTAATCTTTGTTTGTTGTGATAAGTGATACGATAATTGGCGTAGAAATCGGGATCTTTTCGTACATCAAAGCATTGTTATTATTTGGAATGATTTCTGACAGTTTATCAGTGACACTTACACCAATCAATGCCGAATGTTTATGCTGTGAACTCGATACAGGGTTAAGATTACAATCCAAGCACAATGGCAAAAGGTATTTGACAAATATCCATTGCATTAGACTATTTGTTTACTCCCTATCATACGTCTTCTGGAAATCTATTACACGTTGAATATGAAATATATCACGTCTGTTTTAACGTTACCTTTGGTTTTTAGGTTTGATGGCTTGTACCGTGCACAGGAGATATGCATCTTTTCTGCACCGTCACTGAATGGACAAAAAATGTTTTTTAGCATTTGACTGCAGCTAACCAACAATATCTTCCCATCCAGTGCAGATCGGTAGTCAAAGCCTACTTTCTATATTAGAGACAACGAACAAAGCCTTTGAAAAGGAACAGTTATTATAAAGAAAAGTATGTAAGTCATTGTGTCCTTAGCGGGGGATAGGCATGGGGGGTTGGGGTTATAATATTTGGTACAAATGAATGTGCAGAAATAACAGGTAATACATATTTGATGAAAATAGCCTGGTGAGGTAATTATTGACCTTCAGGAAGTCCCTTCAAGTTGATTTCATGAAACTGTTTTGCTACTTGTATCAATTGTAAACCCATGAAAATATATTACAATTTCTATATTCACAAAGACTAAATAGTCATAACTCATGTCTTGAAATGTTGCAAGTCGTTAGGAAGTCAAATGACTGCCATTTTTGTGAAAATTGCATTTTTGATGGTGCCTTACGAATTGTAATTACTTTTAAACAACAGAAAGCTTATCCATCATTTTTAAATGTCCCAAGTCGGTTTACTCAACCTTAGACTAGAAGTATGCTTGACAGACCCATGAACCTGTAATCGGTTTTAAAATTAAAAAGGCTTGAAAATGGGTAACAGAGGTTTGAAGTTGTCTCAAAAAATTGTATATTTTGCAGACAAGTGATGCGTTTAAAAATTGTTATGGCTAGGAAAAATAAATAAAGACACAGTTTTTTGCAATACTTATTATATTCACCTTTGGTTTCTGAAAATAGTAATTATTTAATTTTATATGAAACTGTAGAGCAGTCATCATATTTTTGAAAAACAGGGATAACATTATTGACCCAACCTGGAGTACTTAATTGTTCATATTTCAATTATTGTTCCAGGTTCAGTGACATTATAAGGCCATTTCAAGCAGTATCATAGACAAGCTTTGTTACTCCGTTCTCTTCCCACAGCACTTCCACACACCAGCAGTGTTGCATGGCACAATGTACAAATCAGTGGCCCTGGAGAAATGTGAATCGCTGTACTAAGTTACCATAAGACAGTGTGCCATTGGACTTTCTGTGTATTCAGACGAACTATATCTGACTGCTATACAAGCCTTGTTGGTGAGGATGCTCTTTCATAGGCAATGAGTCATGTGTGGACAATAGCTTACTCCCTTTCCTGGAAGAAACATGAGGGACTGAAGCTAAATAAGACCTAGTGACACTCTGGTCTGGTTCAGGGTCTGATTTTGGGCTCAAAACGATTCAAGTGGTATGCTGATGTGTTTACTTTCAAGGGTCTAATTGTGGATGTTATTGAGGCTGAATAAGGTTACATGAAAGAAAGCCACGTGTCGAAACTGGACCTTTTTTACAAGCGATTCTATAGGCCATTGAAACTAGATCCCAGTTAAATGAAAGCCAAAACCTGAGTGATATTAAATTTTCCTTTCAGAAGAAAGGCTTTATACTATTGGTAAACAATTTGGCACACATTATGGGGAAATGACATTCAGTGTCTGCATCGATTGTCTTATTGTATGTTTTCAGTTGTGAGATAGCTGGATAAGAATCTGCTATGCACAAGCTTCGGCAATAAACATTTATCAGTGTATTTAAAAACAAATGGAAAACTGAAAAAGCACAGAAATAAACAACATTGCGACGAAGTCCATAATCAGGAATATCAAGTGCTGAATCTCTGAATTATGTTCAATTCTCTCAGGTTATTGCTGACGGATTGCTTTTCACTTTGTCCAAAGGTAAAATAGATGGTCGGGCAGTTGTTTTCAGTTGTTTTCTCTCACCTGTAACAGAATAGTCAGATAAATATTAGCAAATTGTAAAAGAAAAGACAAGACAAAACTACTATTGTAAGGCAGAACATACTTGACGTTTCATCTTCATGTTTATGTGTAGAAACTAATAACCTTTGTACCCAAGTCTTATTTAATATCTGGATTGAAATATGAGAAATAGGCTAAGAGTGATTTAAGAACGTGTACTTTTCATGACATTTAATATGTGCTTCTGATCTCAAGAAGTAAAATTCATTCTAGGCGTAAATATTATCCAGTGCAATGTTACGACATTTACTGAATCAAGGCTTATTCATGTTAATTAGTTAGCTGATCTGGTTGTTCTCGGGGAGGGGTCCGCGATAAAATAAGGAAACTTACTCCTCCAAAGAATTTTATTGGAAACAGCATAATTCTGAAGAGAAACTGCTGCGAAAAAGTAACCATTGACTTCTGTGCATCACCTACCATACACCTCTTATTTTGGGAGCACTCCCCCGACCCAGGAAAATATCAATATGTGCTGCTAGCCTACACGGCATCGGGTGAGTTTCCTAAAAGAAACACTTAGTTCCACTCAATAAACCTGTTATTCATTGAGGTAACTGGTGGGGATAACATCACCGAACGGTGTTGATAGAAACTGATTGCTAAAAACTTACCAAGTAAAGCTGTGTAGTCTCCGAATGGAACTGCATAGTCATAGAGCACACACGGAGCTGCAGCATCCACACACTTTTTGTCAGTTAGTTAACCGTTTTGACCGCAATTGTCCACGAATATAGTAACTTAAGGTCTTTTGGGAATTTGTGACCACCTGTCGAAGACTTGCACAAAGGATATTAGCAGTAATAAGGCTTAGCGCGACGACTTATTTTGATAACAATTCCATCCTTTACCAGTTGTTTACATGCAGACAGCCACGCATGCGCAATTCAATCACCACTAGTACAGCAGCGACACCGCGAGGAGAATTCTCCGAATAGCCCCATTCTGCAGATTTTTTGAAATATCCCAAAGTCAGTAGCTTTAAAATTGTTGACTCAGGTCAGGAGTCAGGCAGTCACGTTATGTCCGAAAAATCCAGAAGCTCAAAATTGTGAGCAGAATCCTAAACGAGACTTTGACAACGGGAAGCCTATAGTTTATCAATAATTCATGCACTCGTACAATAATTCATCTTCTCAGCAATGTCACAGTTGGCACAAAAGTCATGTTTTCTGTGCAAAGCACAAAATACTTC
This sequence comes from Phoronis australis, assembly GCA_002633005.1. Lineage (NCBI taxonomy): Eukaryota > Metazoa > Phoronida > Phoronidae > Phoronis > Phoronis australis. The sequence goes on along the minus strand of NMRA01000594.1, from coordinate 79,295 downwards.
TGGAAGCAAAAATCTTAGAAATGGCACGGTTACAATGCTTTTCTGACGTTTCATTGGCACGTTATGATCACACTGCACCGGCGCCTAGTGGCTAGCAAACTATTTGAGGCTTGTTTTTCCAACTTTAATCTAAGATTCTTACTAAACGTGCAAATTTATTACTAGGAACTTTGCTGAAAAAGACTTTTGAACTTATAGGGAATGATTTTATCCAAAGTTTCCGTTGTTCCTGAAGTAGTCACGGACGTGCGTGGTAAGGAGGCTGGGGCCATGGCCTATGAGATTTTTCACACTGAGTTGATACTAAAATGCATTGCTCATTTTAGACAAATTATTTGTTATGCATTCCCGTGCTTATAGCACTTCTGTAAAAGTAGTACTTATGTGCTAAATGCGCATATTACTTCAAACAATTGTAATAGATTTCAGCTTCATTTTTCAGCTAAGTAGCGGCTCTAGGTAAACCAGCTCGGCTCACGGCCGAGACAGTCTCACCACCTTGATTGTTGTTTTTGATTGCAATCTTCACCTGAATTCAGACACTTTGGGCCCTTTTGTACACAGGTTCCTCAAAGAACAATTCGCAGGAAATTTTACACATTTATTTTATTGTCTATCGCCGAGATAGTCGTGTCTTTTCAATTTTCATTTTGGGACTCGGTTTTAGAAGGAAATCGGTTGATAGGTACTTTTTCTCAGTACTCGATGGTCAATCAAAGACAGCAACACAATTCCCTGCGCTTAGGCATCAAGCACATATGGGCATGCAGAAAATTTAGAATAACTACACTTTGTACACGCAATACGTTGGTCAAACCACGTAACCCATACTTCTGACCCGAGAGGATTCGATATCCCAGGCGACCGGCAATGGCGCTGCGCACTACGACTCCGTTTCTGTCGTCTGCTTCACTGTGCAAAACAGAAAATTACTTCATTTTTTAAAAGAAAATGGAATCCGAGTGACGATGAAAAAACAGAAGCTGCTGGTAAGATGTGAATTTTAATCGAAGCCTTAGTGAATCATTCAGAAACACATAATTCTCTCTTTGTCAAAACTTAACTTAAGACGATTTCCAAAGCAATCCCGTCATTAATGCCAACACAAACAACGGATTTGGTCTTTTGGGCACTTGAAGACTATTTTAAATACAACAAATTTGTTACGAACTGATTGCACAAATATAAAAAGTGTAATAAGCATTACAAAAAGAAGTAGGTTTCGCGTGCAAACGCTGTGGACCATAAACAAGTGTAGGTCTCTTATTATCAAGAATATGAGTGAAGTCATGGTGGTTTAGTGGTAAATCATGTGCGCTCTGTCAGCCAGGTCGTGAGTTCGAGTCTGTGATCATTGCCGTTTTTCATGTTTGACACGTGCCGTTTTGTTGCCTTTTTTCTTGGATAATACTTCAGGAAACAAGGTAACTGATTGATTTTTAGAGGAAAAAACAGACAAATTTTCCTGGGCGGGAGGGGGTCTGACCTCACCCCATTCGGTGCTATGCGCATCTAATCGTGCTTTGCACAAATATTTTCAGACAAAGTGTTGGCCCCCCTTGTGATATCCTAGATCCGCCATTGCTTCAATGTTTGAAGTAAAAGGGCTGACGCGTTCTTCTAATCTCCACATCATTGCCAAAAATCTCCTTTACCTCTAGACCAATAGATTCAAAGCCCTCACTGTGCCATGGCTGGTAGTTCATGGTGCCTAGCCTAGGTGAACTTGAACTTTTATCAGTACTGTACATCTACGCATTGGATCACTACACCTCTTGAAGGAGCTGTTCGATTAATTGTGTTTCAGTCACTTGAGGTAAGTGGTTTGACTTACGTTGTGTGTTCATGAAAACACCTGACGTGGTAGATTCTGGGTGGTATAAGTCGATCGCAGACAATACAATTGATTGAATGAGTTTGGAAATTTTGGAACGTTCATGTGTGTTGTACATGCAAGTAATACAAACAGTAAGGCGACCATCTTGCCATGCCATGACGGCGTTCTGTCGTTCAGCAACTTTTCCACACGTGAGGGGTTCTGAACGTGCGATACCATCTGGCCCCTTTGTTAACTGCCCAGAACTCCATAACTGTCCCGTAAGACAACATGCAGGCCAATTATCTCTCATGCTTCAAAGGGTTACTGAAATATGGCAGAAAAAAATTGTCTTAACTTCTGTTGCTGTTGGGCAATTTTAGTGATTCAAAAACAAAACATGATCAGCATTTGACAAGGAATTCAGAAACGCTATTGTTTTATGTTCAGATACGTTATAACATAACTTTCATTTTTAGCAGCACAGCCCAGTCAGGCTAGATACGCTCTGATCGGAGATTGATCAATTATCGAACAAAAGAGAGCCGGCCCAGCAAACATAAATGCCAGAACGGAGTTAATCAGAAATTGGCTCCAGGGGTGATCTTCCCAACTTTTTGTTGGACTATACAATCGAGCAAGTTGGAAGCAACGGGAAAACGCCGCAATGCTTCTCGCAAATTCGGGCAACATCTCCGGTCAAATTCAGGGTTCACAAATGTGCACTATTTAAAACCAAATGTAACAAACGATGAATGTTGTAAAGACATGTAAAGTAAAGGGCGTTGACTAATTTACTTCACTGTTCATTTATTTTGTAACGGGTTAATGCACTGCAACGACGAGCTAACGCGACCACAGACCCCGAACGACCGCTTCACCTAAGTCATATGATGGAAATGCCTGCCAAATGACACTCTATGTGAATTTAAAAAATGAGGAGATCACATGCGTATTCGATAAAAGGAATCAGGCGCCACATATACCCTATCCCTGTTTAGGCCATTGTATTCGGATTTCACAGGGAACAATTACCTCAACACCATGGTTTGATTGAAATTATCAAGGACCAGGTGTAGTAATGGTTTTGCGTGTCCGCATTCCTTGGGATGTGGAGAGACACTTCAGTGTTGCCTATATACCATTCTGGGGAGCATTTAACCAACTTTACAATCAACCATCAGAACATTGGACGTCAAAATAGTTGACAAACTTGATAAGGTGCCGCTTGGATCTGTGAACTCAGCACCGTCTCCGGGAATTTGCTTAGAATTTCTATGACGGTGGAGGTACCCCGCATGGAAATGTCCCAAAGGTGTAATTGCTATCGTTGACATACAGCTTGTAACTGTTTGTGATCGATCACCTCGGTGACATTGGGGGACTCTCTGAGAAGGGGTGGTTTGAGTATATAACTGAGGTCAAAATGGGGTCACGAGTAAGCAAAAGATGAAGCTTTTTGGCAAAAGTAGATAATTGAAACTAGCTGGGGATAGTACCTTACCACTAAGGTAATTGTGTCACTCTTCTTTGTCGTATGTTCTATACTTGTATCTATCTTCGTGGTCACAACACGGAATTACAGCCGCAGTGTCGAACTTAGATTTGTTTTGGTGCATTTTTCTGCACTTTTTCCCTAACGTGATATAGCGTGAAGAGATGTTTTCATATCCGATAAATGTTGCATTATGGGGCGCTGAGGTCTTTCAGCCAATAACAACAGCCATACAAAAAATCTTCAGAACAAAAGGTTAAAAGGCGCTCTCATGACATTGATTTTTGGTTGATATGATGTCTTGGTAAACACTAGGTTTACCTACTGGATCAGACCGCGTGAAGGAGTGGTCAGGACATCCACAGTCACTGCAGGTATGTGGATTGACTTACGCTGCGTGTTCACGCAAATTAAAGAACGGGCATGCCCTATTGTAGCTTGTATCAGTCAATCATAGGTACCAGAACTGTATGACTGAATGTGAAAATTTCGGGACATACCCTTTCGATGTAGATTGAAGTAATACCGAAAGTAAGTCGGCCATCTTGCCAGGACTTCCAGGAAAGCGGGTAGCCATCTCCAGGAAGCTCAGGATTCACGAATAAAACCAAACGCAACGTATGTTGAAAAGACGTGTAGCGTAGATAAAACTGTGATATATTGAAGTTTAGACACATTATGAGGTATATCATCCTACATGTAGCTCCACTGAATTTTTCCCTAGAGAAGCAATTAAAGAACCAGTGATTGCTAAACACAAGAATAGTCATAATTTGGTGTCCCAGAAATCGAGATACACTGTAAGAGAACTTACTTTTATACGAATAAAAGGTAACCAAAAGCACTGATCTGTAACTGGAATCAGCGGGTACAAAAAATGAGAGGTTTATCTAAACCACGATGTCTCTAGGTATCCAAGAATCTTGGAGATATAAGCATCGCCATTGCATTGTTATTCGTACGACTGTGTTTGGTGAGAGCTCTTCCGGTTCCACCTCGTTTTGTTGTCGGCTACGAATTAAACTCGTTAAACTTACAACTCTTTGTCTAGTTCATCTGGCGCATTTGCTATTGTAAAGGCAACCATATTAGAATTCATCATGATTGTCATATGGAGGATTTTCTGACAAACTATGACCGTCCATCTAGAATTACAATATGATTAAGATTTAAGTTTGAAGCAAGTATCACTTTTGTTACCCAAAAGTCCACAGTTTTGAGCTGAGGCCTTTCCCTAACAAACTCACATGCATGGCATGTAAGTTGACGATACAATTTCTCTATTCAATGTACATCGATCTCTGCATTGTATATAATGTATATTTTACATTGAAACTTTTGTGTAATGCTGTCATTGGTGTTTTGAAGTTCATTATTTATCTGAATTACTTGAGTGTTTAAATGTTCATTATTATGCTGCACTGTCTGTGTGTTGTTTTCTTGTTTCTTTCACTTTACCATGCTTAGGACATGCGGTAGTGTTGCACAAAGATGGATGGAATTATACAACTGTTGTTACATGTAAATCACGAGTAAGATCTCGACCTCGGCGTCTTGCAGGGATGCTCTCTATGTTTGTCGCCAGTATAATCTGTGCCTAAGTTGCACCACCCGCTTAGGGCACCTTCACCCCGTTGATTAAGAATAATTAGCGCTATAAAACCTCTCTCAGTTTTTTTCTTTTAGCTATTACCTCGAACATTTAATCTAGCTCAAATTTTCAATGGCATACCGGGATTGTTCTAAAATACCCTCGACCTTCACACCCCACGACCCACGACACCCTCGACCCACGACCTGTTGGCAATAGAGGTATCTTTGCGCTTTGGAAATATTTCATTATGTTATTGCGTCACTTAGTGAGATTCCTTAAGAATTAACTGCCATCACCTGGTACAAAATACTGTAGAGGTCGGCGACTCTTGGCCTCGCAGATTTTTGCCGAAACAAAAGCGAACAAAAAACATTCACTTAAGGAAATCGGACAAAAAGCTCTGAACAACTGTAATTCTCTGTTGAACTTTGGGCATTTCATTGTGGTTCAATTGTCACTGATTTTGCCTCCGTCTTTATTGTAATTATTCTGTGTCAGGCTTAGGACTTGACGTAAAAAAATTGAATTTTGAGTTTTGTTGCATAGGACATTGTTGCAGCGAACAAGCAGATTAGTGCGCGCTCTGCCGTGGCTCCACGCAACCGGTCTCGTTCAAACAGGGCGCGTGGCATCTCGCGTGCCAACTTTCAAGGCCAGGTGTAGTCGCACTCTAATCCGTCAAAATGAAAAAAATAGTTCGTTATTCCTGTCCATCGTCGGCATTCCTGTCCTTGGGACGAAAGGGGCGCCGTCCTGTTTTCGGTGCTTCGGAGGTTATCTACCGTTTCTCTCAGAAATGGTGCCTTGTTCCTCTTTCGACTATATAGGCCTACACCTTGTTTACGGTGGATTCAAGGACGGATCCACGATTTTGAGTTGCGGAGGGTTGGGGGGCAGGGATGAGTATTAGCCAGGATTTTGCCCGTTAGACATTTGCACCTCCAAATTGCCCAATGGAATGTGGGATGATTTAAGGGTTGGGGGTGGCGGGCATTGACCCCTTGGGCCTCCTCTTAACTGCCACTGAACATAATGAAAAACGGTTTCATGTCTGTTTATCAAAGGCAAGATTATTGAATCATACGGCTGTCTGTGCTTGAGTGACACGGTCTAATAGAAAACTTCTCTTTTGTGATTCCCTATCTTTAGATTATGAAAGTTAACCTATTTCCTAAAAACTGAGGCTGTCGAAAACACGTGCTGTTCAGGTGATCCATAACAAGTACCAGATAGGTTTTCAGATCACTTAATTGTTTAGATTATGCGTGTTTTCCGAATCTTGAATCAAAAACTTATTGTCGAAGGGAACCTAAAATCGAACACAGGATCGATTCCTACATGTTCCCGAATGGATTAATTAGTTCCTATCAAACGATTTTCGTTACCTATACACAATTCTGTTAAACATTATGAATACATTAGTTTGCATTTAATAATTACATTTTCAGACTATGAGTGCAGTGTGAATAAAAATGTCGGTCTTTGTACCATTTTAAGTATGGGATATTTCAGAAAAATGAAAAACAACATTTGGAGTCCCGTCTTGATGAAATGTAATTTCGTACAATAATCAATCGAACATGACCGTTCAAAAGACTGCTGCATAACAATAAAATAATATGCTTCGCTGCTCGGCATCAGTAAATAGCTACTTGTTGATTGGTGTAATATCTATGTTGAAAGACGTATAGAATCAATGAATCTATAAATGGTCCTTGATTAAACAGTAGACAAGGTTTTATGAGTTCCCACTGGTAACATCTTATTTTTAACGTGGGTACGTCAGTCATGCATAAGCGGATTTAGGGGGACAGGNAAACAAGAGTGAAATATGTGCAGTTTTAGTGTGTTTGGGGGGGGGGGGCTCAGATCCAATTTCAACTGTCAAATTTGGAACACGTCTCAATCGCAACGGAACTATGGCTAAGTATACATGTAGGCTCTCCCGCGATATCCCAGGCGACCGGCAGTGGCGCTGCACTTTCCTCTGCTTCACTGTAGAGTTTTCCAACTTCAAGCTGCAATGAAATTCCCTGAAACATCATCAATTCTTACAAGATCAGCTTCTAGTTATCAAAAATCATCTATGAATCTATCAATTTTCTTAGATACATAAACAAGTAAAACAGAAACCAACGAATTTGTTTATCAAGACGGAATATTATAATAAGCAATTTCCTCATGCATGCTTGCAGACAGGGGGAATATGAAAGATGGGGCATTCGTATTAAGGTGTATTTTTTTGCTTATTTCAGAGGTACCTATAACGGTTCACGAGGTAAACTTGAACTCCCCTGACAAAAAAAAGCTGAAATCTTTGTTTACGATTGTGAGAATTTCTCTCTCCGTGAGCGATCCCTTCAGAATTTGTAAATAAAAAACAAAAAGGTGGCCACTTGTATGTGATCACTGGACTCCTTCAAGGGTGGGGCCTCTAAATGTGAAAATACAAAAACTTTAAGACATCATGAAATGCGCAGCAATTGATGTTATCTGTCAGGTCATCAATTTCTCTTAAGTTATATACAGTTTCAATAAAAAATAAAGCGAATGTTGTCTCTTTTATCCCTTGCCAGGGAGTGGTATATGGAAAAATATATTAGTTTTGCATTCGCAAAATTGACTTATTAAATTTAAAAATCTAGTAAATTAGTACGCTCCGTAAAGCGTCACTTAACAAATTTTCTCGATTTTTCAAAATATGTGTATGATTGATGTCATGCGCGTTTTTAGTGCGTTTAGATGACCTGTGCTGCAAAAGCGGTGAACCTAACGACAGTGTCCTGGCCAGGTTCCTCAAAAGCTAAACCATGCCCTGATGCAGAGTTCTTAAATTTTCTCTTAATATTTTCTCTCTCATCCGTATTTCGCAGTCTTTCTTTTCTCGACTGTCCCCGGGCCCAAACCTATGTCGGTTGCCAAGGTTTAACCCTGACGCCTGCAATTTTTTAGGGACGCCCTCTCGCTTCCTAAGGACCTGTTCCAAAATCTAAGATACAATCATTTGCTTTTTGAAGGCAGCCATATTGAAATTAAAATGATTGTCACCCGGATTAATAAAAGTGTTCCTGCTCGTTAACTCCAACGTCAACAGTTTTGGCTTGATGCCTTTCTCTAACAAACTTACATTTTTCTACGAGCAGCCCGGCATGTAAATTGTCGTTATATTGATTTCTCTACTCAATATCAATCGATCTCTCCTCTCTTTATAATCTATATTTCACCTTTGTTGTGAATTTTTGTGTAATGCCTTCATTGTGTTTTAATGTTCGTACAGTGTAGTTATGATGCACTGTCTGAGTGTTTTAATGCTCATTATTATGCTCCCCTGTCTGTGTGAATTTAAATGCGTTTTAATGCTCTCTGAAATTTCAGATGTAAACAAAACATTAAATATAGTATTATTTCGTCCTGGACAGAGTTGGCGTGATGAGTCCAGCGTTTTTATAGCCTATTTTTTAAGGACGAAAATTATCCTACACATGATTGAACAATGCATCTAAATGATTTATTCCACTCCATATATTTGCATATAGCTGCCAATTAGTTATCAATATGTAACTTAAAAGAAGAACTGTACCTTGTTTTTTGTTTCATTACTTTTTGAAGTGAGAAATGATTGCGTTAAGTGTTATTGTCAATGTATTGTGGAGCAACGACTTTTCATGGAGAGGACAATGAAAATGACAATTACTCGATAAATATGTGATAGCGCTTATCTTCACAATAGACGGAAAAATTCTGCAAAATATGAGACGTAAGAGCCCATTTGCATGAAACAGTCCCAGATAGGGATTCAACAAAGTTCATTAAATCTACTGCGTATTCGTGGACTAGTGAAAACACTTGTTATCCTTTGTCATTTTGTTTTAGTTTCATTGCTAAGTAATTTTTTAGGAACTCCAGTTTAAATTCTCAACCTTTTTTAAAATAAGTAGGGATCTTTTCATGCTACGCCCTTATTTATGGGCTAAGACCCTATCTATTTTCGTTGAACTAAGGGTGCAGCTTTCAATTGTATTATTAGAATATGTTATTAGTCGAAGAGGCCATCATTATAAAAATATAATAGTGAGAAAAGATTACGTCTGTGAGTAAAGAACGATACAAATACGGAGAAGATTTAAGGAACTTAGCTGAGACCCTTTTTGGGACTGTTTCATGCATCTTGCAACTTTTGCGAAAAGTGCGTACTTTTACGTGATATTAAAAACGTACAATCGCCGCACAAGTAAAAAAGTTCAGGTTCAGTCAACGTTCCGTCTATTCATTAGCCATCATCAGGATAATAAATTTTCACAAAGGTCAGCAAGTGCCAACATACAGCTCAGGTAACATCTATCGAGTGAAATAAGAGATACAAGGAACTGTAAGAAGCTGGTCATCACCATAGTTGCAGGGTCACTGAGCTCTGCATGTTATTCGGAGAATCAGTAGCATGCTGGTCCTAAAGGGCCAATGACGCTTTAATGTACAGTAATTCCTCTCTACAGATAATAATATCTGAATTAGCTTGGTGATTGTTGCTAACACATTGCATATATATATATAAGTTGCTTTTCTCTGAGGTGTGATGCTCTTTCAGGCTGTCACAGAGGCGTCTCTGTAAGTTTGATTTCCAAAAAAAACTCTGCAAAAAGTCGCCAAAATATTTGCATTGACAGTAGTAACTTGTCTCATGATTTTATAATTGTTATAACTCGTCTACACGAGTGATGTATCACGTGGAAACAGAGTTCGTTTCTCAAAAACTCATTTTCTTGTGACAATATTTAATTCCTCACAAATTTCCGGTGCATCATGTGGTAGTTTAGTGAAGGCTGATAGAAGGAGAGTGCGGTGAATGAAAAAGTCTCGTTTTTAAATTGTCAAGGAATCCGACCTTGGCCGTTAACAATGACTTCTGAATAAGGCCACGTTCCGTTATACACTTCTCCTCAGATTTTTCATTACGAAGATGAGAAAAGATTCCTTTGCTATGGAAAAACTAACAATTTGGTATTGGTGATACCGTGCTCACGCATAACATGGCATGGCGTGATTAACCTGACCTCAAGCAATAACTAAATGCCACTTCTTCCCAAACACAGGAATTGTGTTCGATCTGAGAATAGAACACGTTAGCGTATCAGATTATAGCGACAAGTTGTTTAAGTCCGAAGTGAGTTTTTGACTGAAGGCGGTTATATCGCCACTTCACTGAAACAGCAGTTCATGAAAACGCCGTAGTTGTTTCTTTGGGAAACTGGTTATTAGCAGGGTTTAACAACAAAGAATGGATCATTGATGAGACATGTTGCTCGTAATTTGGTACCAGTTTTTTTAATTGAAGAAATAGTTTCAGAACGAGAATGATTCGATAAAGCACAAGTTTCAACTTTCCAATACTAAAATAGCCCCAATTATTTCAAATGGCTCCCTGACTCAAATACTGAGACCGAGTATAACAAATTTTGCAAATTTGGTTATGCCTCGGACGAAGTACCCCAAATTCAGCAGCCTGGGGTGAGTTAGGCAGAATTCCATGGTGTCACCGCGGTTGGCAATGATTGGCAAATAATTGGCTGAATTTGGTGAAATTGAAAAGGTGTTAAATAAGTATTCGATTAGATAGTTATAACATTCAGCATGGTTGTACTGAAAGAAAAAATAACGCAAACGCAAGGTATTTATAAAAAACTTACTGCACTGGACTGGGTTTGGCATTGTATAGTATGGGCCAGACAGAATTGAAAACGAAAAGAGTATTCTTGTGAACAAAGTTATCGAGATGTAGAGGATTGATAAAATTCCACGAGTAGGTTAACAAGATGTTTATCAATATTTTAATGAACTTAATTTAAAAGAATGCATGTATGACAGATGTCCAGGTAAATATATTTGATACACGCGTTTGGTCTTTACCAATGTTCAAACCAATCAACTAAATTGGCAGGCAGTTGGGTACAAGTAGAGAACAACGTTTTTCCACCTATCAATCAATTTATTTTGTTATTTATGTATACTGACGATATTGAGGATGGAAGCCACATTAAATACAGTGCGGGGACACTTTATGGTGACTTTAGTAGATAATTTAACATTGGTCTTTATGTTAAAAATAAGTACGAGCACCCTTTCTTTTATTCGGCGAACTTGTGTACTGTTCAAATCTTACCTTGCTTCATTCATCCATTGTAATGTAAACAGTTTTTAGTCAAATTATTTACATCATGCATGTGTGAATGTCAGCCGTTGTTTAGGTGTATTCGTAAATAGCGAACGTTAACTGAGTCATTGGCGTAATTCAACAAGTCTCAGTACATTGGATGTTCCTACTGCGGGATTATTCATTTATAAGTTGCCAACAATAAATGATAAGATCAATCCACAACTGGCAGGCTTCTCGCTGTTTGTTAATACATGTAGTCCTGTATTTCAATTCTGTCGACCATGTTGTGGTAATACATATTTCTGATTGATTCTAGGAAACTAGGAGACTATTTTGGGACTTAGGCAATGTCTGACGCTGAGGGAGAAACAAAGCCCGACCCAAAGAGCAGCGGAGGGGACACCAAAGACTACGTTCATAAGGGAAAACAGATTAGCAGCGACGAAGAGCTGATGGTGCCCAGTGGCAGTTCAGAGTCTTTGTCTGGAATGATGCAACCTCACACGGAAGGCAGTTCACCTGAAACCATAGTAATTCTGTTGCATTTGTTTGTACATTTACGAACAATTGTAGTTAATTTTGGACCTCTCGCTTGGGCTTAGGAATTCGGCAATGATCGTCAAAAACTACTAATTGCTGCAATTTTAGAAATTACTAAGCACTCTGGAGATCGTCGCCTTCGTGGAAAGTTGGCAGCGATTGTTTCGTGTCAGAAGGGCCACTTCCAGAGTGACGAATGCCATAACTAATTAGAGATTGTAAGAAATTAGATCCCATGGAAATTAAGATAATACAGCCAGAAAATCCTAATATAACCAAAATGACAATAAAAGCGGCTGACTTAAATTGACATTTCAACGAATGCTGGATTCGTTAACTGCTTTAAGGTACGTCGTGTACAAAAAGATACCTGTAGCGTCAGTTCTGACATTTGTTTTTTTATTTTTTTCTGACCTATTTAGAAAAAGATTCGCCTTTTGGTATACATATATGTACTCGAATTAACTACCCTGTACAGGGAATAACTGCTAATGGATTTCCAATCGTGATTTACGCAGACTGAAACATGGAGAAATTAAACAATGTTTGACCAATCTTTATTCTATTAATAAATTGAGAAAGTATATCGATGTATTTTGAAAAATAATTACAAACATAAAAATTGGATGGAGTACGTTGCTGTAAACAAAGTGTTTGACATTAAAATCTGTGTTAAGACACTCAAAGCAATCTCATTAACCTGCTTTTACATTATAAGCAAGAAATGGATGGTATGTAATGTTTTCGCAGAGCTTGCGTGTTCTTTGGAATAGGCGGACTTAGGGGGGTGGGGGGCAGGGGACCCGGGGCTCTCCCCTCTTGGATGGCACAAGCAAAATGGAACAGCAACAGCGTAAGAAACGGAAAAGGGGAAGGGGGTTCAAAACCCAGATCGCGGCGTTCCCGTTTTTTTTTTCGAACAGCAGGTTTTCAGAACAGAAGGGTCACAAAAACTGGGCCCCGCAACTTTCGGGCCTCTGCTGCGAACACAATCACGCTTTGCCCAATTTTCCGAGACAACCTCTTCGAACGTTGGGTCCCTCTTTATGGCATTCTCGATCCGCCACTGCTTTGGAATGCTGTTTTAGAGAGGAACTAGAGCGACGTTTGGCCATTATTTTGCAGGGCTTGAAAACCATCGTTTCTGTTGCACATTTTGTATTTCAGTTACGTGACCAACCTCTGAATTACGCTGCTTTTAAGGGTGACATCGACAATGTCAAAAAGCTCCTCCCGAAGAAAAGGACACTTTTCTTCGTAAGTGTAATTAGATTTCCACTTTTTACGACCTCTTGCGTTCTATGTAACTTCCCGTTGATTACAATCAACGTTTTTGAATTATGCGTTTAGTGTTGACACAATTGGGTGAGTAACTTCCAGTACATGTACATGTTCAGTGCCAAGACTCGAATGCCGCTAAAACGAACTGCTACAAGCTTTGACCTCCCAAAACTGCAGCTTACACTTGTATCGTTACAAAATCTCGATTGAACCACGGCTAAATGTACATAAATCTTTAACACTTTTGGTTGTGAATTCTGCCTGCAATGCGTGGCGACTGCGCGTAAAAACGTCAAATAAATGTCGACAACAGGTAGTGCTAGATTTTTGCTACAAAACCCAATCTAATTGTTGTAGATTTCAAAGGCTGCAGGGGTTTAGTTAAAGCCTGTCCACTCTAATATAAAAACCACTGTGTCAGCTACAATTCAATCAGCACTGGGGTAACCACGAGGGGGGGGCGGATGTGGTGCACACCTGTGCCATGGCTCCCCTGGTCCTTGCAAAATGTCCTCCTCGGTTGAGTTATAATTTGCGACTTGCACCTCTTCTGTTTGGAAAGGTCCCCTCGGTTGCCTCTCATTTCAGCGTGCCCCCGATCTCCAACAATTTCTTATTGCCCACAACCACCTTCTGTTGTATTTTTTAGGCTACGCCATTAACAATCAGAACTGAAATTTCCTCACTCGCTTGTGTAAAAGCATGGTGTGTGGTATTTTAAAACCAGCGTTCTTATTGGTACGTTTCATACGAAATAAGTTGCCTCGAACGCAGCAGGACTACGTACAAAACAAGTCAGTCAACAATCTCTCATTTCTTATACGGCCCATTTTAAGGCAAATTTTTGAATGCTATTTTAAAAATCTCCCCAAATCACAATGTCCGGGAATGTGTAGGCTGTCTGAATAAAATATTACTTAAAACGACATTAAACCCGTGCTTCCTGCCGAAAACACGCCGTTGTGAAATTAGTCTCAATTTGTTGCTTAGTAAAATACACGTAATGTCTACGCTCGCAAATATGCGTAGCCTGGAATTTATGAGCTTTGTTTAAAGAAATAACGAACTCTCAGTGCTTCGGAGCTCAGAAATCACTATTAAACTGGCAAAGGATCAAAACAAGGCCAATTTTATAATGGTAAATGACAATGGGCAATTACAAAAATTAACCTCACTGACTTAATTCTGTACAAAAGTTTGAAGATACATAAAGTATTGATAATATGCAAAAGTCATGTCAAGACAAAATCTTACTTTAAGTTAATTTTCCCATTTGGGACTGGTTGGACACAATGAATCGCGTGTGTCTTTATTAAGCAGTGCATTAAGCAGAGGGAACTTACTAGTGGCCAAAAGAGTGACGTGTTTTGTAAACTCAATGTACTGTAGTTAGATCGAGACATCGAGAATTCTCAAGTCTTCTAATGTTGACGTTCCCGTTTCATGTACGTACCAATATATGCACCTTTCTTATAATACTCATGGCTAACGATTTCTTATCCCTAACTCATCTAGTCTTGTTTATTGTGCAATCACTAATTCAAACGAAACATAATATTTAGAACTGTTCTGATACTGTACCGAATTGTATCTTGTTGTTCGAGGTGGTCCAGCTCTTCTCCTGTACTGGTCATTTTCTTCCAAACCATTAGTAACACTTGCCGATTTCTTAGTAAAAGCATGTAAAGCGTTTGAAAACTTTTGACGAAGGGACGGAATAGGCATTTGCATCACACCTTCAATATGTGGCATGGTTACACACCAAGGAGAATTTCGTTGCTGTTTAGCAATTAACCAAAGGACTTTGTGGTTTTTAAAATTACCACGCTCATCCGATCTTACGTTGGTCCTGAAACAGCCTGGATGAATTAACGGACAATTTGTTCATTTGCCACTTTCGAATTCGGAATTTTGGGTTTTACCAACCCCAGTAAACTCTGATACGTAGCGTTTGGTTTCGTCTTTATCGTTGGTAAAGGAAATAGAATACGCTCACGGCACAGAAGATTATGATACCGACTTTTGTGAGAATGAAAGTTCTAATTCGATTTTCGTTTTTAACCAGCTAAGCAGAGTATAATGCTGCGGATCTTAATATATTCAATATTTTTCTATCAAGGCATTCATGTGCAAATTTAACCTTGGACCAACTACAGCCTGTGGTTTAACAATGTCGTTGCAAATTCCAAACTTCCATCAAAGTCAGACAACAATACAACTTCTGCAATAAGAACATTTTTTTCAAGGCTTATAAGATTGACTTTATTACAGTCAAGTAAAATTAAAACGTTTCTTTCATCTCGCTTTAGCATTCATCCCCTTTTGACGACGCAGCTCCTCTGCACTATGCGTGTTTAGGAGGAAGCATGGAGGTTGTCAATTTGTTGCTTGAGAAAATGCCATCTGCAGTATCGGCTCGTGATAGTGTAAGTAGGACGCTAAGGGCAAAGACGTGTCTCGGATATCCTGCTATATGTACATGTATGTTGCTAAAAACGTTTGGAAAATCACATAATAGTGCCATTGTGGGTATAGTTTTAATTGCCAGTTGTACGTGAGTGGTACTTCTCAACCTTGATCGGAAGCGGCCTGAAATACTGAAGTTGCATGCTCATTGTAAAACTTTGTTGAAGACACCACACTTGTCGTTGTGCACAATTATTATTTCATTCGACTCATGGGCATTATAAAATGCTAAATTTCATGCTCATTTAATATGCTTTAAGCAGACTGTGCCTGTCAAACTTTGATATTGCCATGCCAAATGCATTTCAATTTACGTATCTTCATTTTATTTTTTTCACAATGTAGGATCGCCGCTGTGCCTTGCATTTTGCTGCGTTGGGCAGTAACCTAGACATTGTGACGTGGCTTTTAGAGAAGAGACCAGATGCTGTCAATGACAAGGATTTAGTAAGTGCACGTCCGCGAATCGCAATAAATAGTAAATGAAAATAATCTTGTTAAAATCCAATGTTTTGGTAATGCTTTTATTCAGCTACAGTTGAAACAAAGTTGTGACTATAGCACAGTCGTACCACAGAGTTAAATACTGGAATTTGTTCACTTGAATTAGCGGCATTGCGTCCGTTTCTCACGGACTTCAGATTGGCATGTGGTGTTATTATCGTTCTGGTGACGTTTTAACCGGACTACGCAGCCACGAGGTCAGGAGACTATGCCATAAGTATGGCAGATAAAGCCTTAACACCTTTTTATTGAGAGAGGGGCTCTTGACTGATGCGTCCGTGGAGAGCTATTTGACTCCTTTCTGAACCAATCTTAGTCACAGTCTAGGATAGTGTCATCATCAACATTAACGTCGAGTGTCCAGTCTGGCGCAAAGGTGCAAACTAAAAAAAGCCAAGTCATATGTTTCCACGTAACTAGGGCAAAGATGTTGCGACATTAGTATTTTAAACGACTGTTTCGTTGTACCTATATAGCTGTCTGAGCACTGGGGTTCTTACACTGAATACTATAGGCTGCACATGATTTATTATCCATAGAGCAAGACTACTAATACATGTAGCTGTGTGTTTTTGCGAAGTTAACGCTGAACGGTTATAGTGATGCCTCGATTCCCAAACGCTTTGTTGAGCAGAGTTAAAACGGAATATTACTTTTTGTAGGGAAATCAAGAAAATGGGTAGCTCTATACACTATTATTGTGATTAAACACAAACAGAGTCTAAGCTAAAGCATGCAAGTCCGCGCATGCACGAACTGCAGACACAAATTTATAACACTTATGTCCTCCGAATTGACAAATAGATTTGAGGCTCATTGTCGATTGACCAATCAGGACATTTTCTCTAAAACATGAACCCTGAGCAGGCGGCTATACGTTGTAAAAACTTGAGTAATTTTATGGTCCCTCGAATTCTTTGATGTAGTGACCTTCAAACATCTATAATATTGCAACTGATTTAGGACGCAATTAAGTATTTTACTTGTACACGTTTAACAACTTAAACTGTTCACATACTAGACGTATTTTGGCTAGAGACTCTTGCTTAATCTAATTTGCGAACTTGCACTGACGTGGCCAATTTCCGGCTACCTTTCGAACCACTAACTTCTAAAGATTGAGCAATCCTCCAAGAATTACGCAGCTATACCCAATTCTTGTGACATGTTTGCAGGTAATTATATTTCATTATTACATCATTGTATAATTCTAAGAAATGCGTAAGAATCCAAAAGTAACGCGACTTGGGATAAAAATGCACAAATTATGAACAGTGCATGAAGAGCATAGATACTTGTATAAAGTTCATGTACGATTTGGGTGACACGTCCCGATGGGGACTTAAAACCTGTAGTCTTTCGTGGCAGGTACATGTATGGTTTTAAAAATCACGATATTTCACTGCATCTGTTATAGGTGTGTACCTCGATTACAGATGGTGCAGTATGTTCTCTTGAACCTATTACAAAATTGTGAATAATGGTTTCTATAAGAAGGAAATTCCCAAAACGACAACCGGTCCAAAAAAGCTGGGCTGCGTTCCCTATCCCAAAGGCACTCAAGATAAAAGCTAGTGTAATCACGTGCTTTGCTTGTAAAGCATGGTGATAACTCGTGACTACCAGGGCGACTTTGTGGTCTATTGGTCTTCGGACTTAATGACCGTTAAGCTCCTGTCTGCACATGTCAGTCTGTAGCTAAGTGCTTACAAACTTCGGAATACACTGCAAATCATGACCACCTTTGCAACCAACACCACAAACAAGGGTAGGACAGATTACTAAAGGCTAACAGGTCGGAGTGTTTGGAGTCTTGTAAACTGGTTTAGACGTGCCGATGTTATCGTATTGCCAGGATGTTAATGATGTTGTAGGGATCAAAAATAGGGTTGTTATCTTTTTTTTGGTATTTAATGTGTGGCACCTACCAGGCTTGTTTAAAACCTTGTTGCCAACGCAACGTTGTTTGTTCATGTCACCTGTGCCTGTCAAACGTTGTAATTGCCATCCTGAATCTTATTTCTTCAATGACGTCAATCTATTTACATTACATTGTGTCTATTTTACTTGTCCACAATGCAGAATGGCGCCACTAAATTGCATTTTGTTGCACTTCGAGGTAAGCTAAATGTTGTGAAGTCGCTGCGAGAAAAGGAACCAGGAATTGCCCAGCATCACGAGACAACTCCTAATCTAACCTGTGTAGCTTTGTTAACACAACGCCTAAGCGAGCCTTAGCCGTGACCAGCCTGTAATAATTGATTCACAAATTAATACTCATGGCTTAGCTACGATGCTGAAGAAATCTTATTCGCTATTTTCTGTTATAATGCATTAATTTTCATAATTCAGCGACCGCTAATATTTTCTTTTTAATTTTAAAAACAGTCATGCGGGTCATTTTCCTTACTTATTGTTCATTTTTTGACTTTGGAACTCCTACGCTTATTTTGAAATACACGTCCGGAAATAGTTTATTTTTATACATTACACTTGAAAGTGGAGAATTATGACTAAACCTCTTTAAAATACTTCTCATAAACAGATTGCACAAAACAATTCGAAGAGACTTTGCGAATGTTTCTAGTTTTTGTGAATCCCTCCCCATCATACAATAGTTCACATTGGAAAATATTTGATATGTTAAAACGGACCTAACGACCTGTTAAGCTAAGTTGTCTAAACAAATGTACATCCACAGAGACTAATCATCTACTTAGATGTACATGTATATGCTGTCGTTCCACTCTTGCTACGTGCACTGTACGTGTGACTCCTGTGGTGAAATAAGCCATTGAGTAAAAACAGTGCAAATAAAGGTCAAACTTGCACGTGTTGAAAATTAATAGAGTGTTAAACCCAGTTTTAGTGATTTCAACCCATCTTCGTTTTCCCCCATTCTTATTCATCATTAGAGTCGCTCAGCAGTTACTCGGCAAAATTCAAGTGCGCTATCGAATGAGTAACACCGTTCTTGGTGAATTATCGTTCCCTATAACCTCCCGCTGTTTTGTTTTTGGGAGGTGGATGGAATAGTCATTGTTAGTGTTCGGTAATTGGCCAAACGGGGTTGGGTAACTTATTAAATATAGCTGAAATTTAACTGAAAATAATTTTCTTAATTCTGTATGTTATTGCTTAAATGAAATACACTGNAAAAAGCTGGGCTGCGTTCCCTATCCCAAAGGCACTCAAGATAAAAGCTAGTGTAATCACGTGCTTTGCTTGTAAAGCATGGTGATAACTCGTGACTACCAGGGCGACTTTGTGGTCTATTGGTCTTCGGACTTAATGACCGTTAAGCTCCTGTCTGCACATGTCAGTCTGTAGCTAAGTGCTTACAAACTTCGGAATACACTGCAAATCATGACCACCTTTGCAACCAACACCACAAACAAGGGTAGGACAGATTACTAAAGGCTAACAGGTCGGAGTGTTTGGAGTCTTGTAAACTGGTTTAGACGTGCCGATGTTATCGTATTGCCAGGATGTTAATGATGTTGTAGGGATCAAAAATAGGGTTGTTATCTTTTTTTTTGGTATTTAATGTGTGGCACCTACCAGGCTTGTTTAAAACCTTCTTGCCAACGCAACGTTGTTTGTTCATGTCACCTGTGCCTGTCAAACGTTGTAATTGCCATCCTGAATCTTATTTCTTCAATGACGTCAATCTATTTACATTACATTTTGTCTATTTTACTTGTCCACAATGCAGAATGGCGCCACTAAATTGCATTTTGTTGCACTTAGAGGTAAGCTAAATGTTGTGAAGTCGCTGCGAGAAAAGGAACCAGGAATTGCCCAGCATCACGAGACAACTCCTAATCTAACCTGTGTAGCTTTGTTAATACAACGCCTAAGCGAGCCTTAGCCGTGACCAGCCTGTAATAATTGATTCACAAATTAATACTCATGGCTTAGCTACGATGCTGAAGAAAGAAAACTTATTCGCTATTTTCTGTTATAATGCATTAATTTTTATAATTCAGCGACCGCTAATATTTTCTTTTTAATTTTAAAAACAGTCATGCGGGTCATTTTCCTTACTTATTGTTCATTTTTTGACTTTGGAACTCCTACGCTTAACGGGCATGGATATTTTGAAATACACGTCCGGAAATAGTTTGTTTTTATACATTACACTTGAAAGTGGAGAATTATGACTAAACCACTTTAAAATACTTCTCATAAACAGATATCACAAAACAATTCGAAGAGACTTTGCGAATGTTTCTAGATTTTGTGAATCCCTCTCCATCATACAATAGTTCACATTGGAAAATATTTGAAAATATTTGATATGTTAAAACGGACCTAACGACCTGTTAAGCTAAGTTGTCTAAACAAATGTACATCCACAATGACTAATCATCTACTTAGATGTACATGTATATACTGTCATTCCACTCATGCTACGTGCACTGTACGTGTGACTCGTGTGGTGAAATAAGCCATTAAGTAAAAACGGTGCAAATAAAGGTCAAACTTGCACATGTTGAAAATTAATAGAGTGTTAAACCCAGTTTTGGTGATTTCAACCCATCTTCGTTCTCTCCCCTTCTTATGCATCATTAGAGTCTCTCAGCAGTGACTCGGCAAGATTCAAGTGCGCCATCGAATGAGTAACACCATTCTTAGTGAATTGTCGTTCCCTATAACCTCCCGCTGTTTTGTTTTTGGGAATTGGATGGAATAGTCATTGTTAGTGTTCGGTAATTGGCCAAACGGGGTTGGGTAACCTATTAAATATAGCTGAAATTTAACTGATAATAATTTTCTTAATTCTGTATGTTATTGCTTAAATGAAGTACACTGCAATATTTTAATTGTCATGTCATGTTTAGGCTGGCCGTTATCCCCTGCATTATGCTGCTTTGAGCGGTAACACAGAGATTGTCGACCTGCTGCTCACTTATTTGCCTCGCGTCGTCGTGAGAGACGTAAGTAGGCTTACAAATTAATAGATCTGAATATCCACTTCAAATGGATAAAATGACATCGTTTCATTTTTATGAAATTTGCATACGCTGTATATGCCTAAAGATTTTCGCATAACGTGGGCAAAATTCTACGGTGCGGCTGTTCTAATTCGAGAATTCAGACATTATGTTAAATAGGTCCAGTTGGATCCTACTTACGCCAAGTGTACTTACATGTCCATCGTTTCTATGTTAAACAGAAGTGTCATTAAAACAGAGTTTGACAGTGTAATGTCAACACTTTTAGTCCGTCACCGAATATTCTGTGGGGAATCTTTTGGTGTCCGAACCTTTTGTCTGGAAGGTTCATTTAGTTGTTTGATATGCTACACTGTATATATTTGTAGGGATTAAGGGCGACTCCTCTTCATTACGCAGCATTGGGTGGGAACGTAGAATGTGTAAGGCGTCTTCTGAAGGAAAACATGAGAATTAACGAAACAGACAAAGTAAGTATTAGAACGCCATTTTATTTTAAGTTGTAACTTAAACCTCGTTATTTGATGACTAAGACGATATTAGTGTATGCCTCAGTCACAATGGGAAGCTAGCGTTGAACATTCGACCATACTAACAATCAAATAAACGCCATTGTATTTGAATTCATGACATGATACCAAATGGTCTGAAAAGTGTTGTTGTTTGCAACTTCTAGACATTCAAAAAGAGTCATTGGTGGATTTAGGGGAGGGGGGGGGGGNNNNGGGGTGGCAAAGGGGTCATGACCTTCCTAAAATTCTCACAGACTCCATTTTGTAGTTCGGGTGTGAATAGCTGACTGGCCTATGCGCGCACCTTGGTTGCTCGGAGGGTGGAATGCACCATGTATAGCCTTCAACAAACCCCGTTTCCCGTTTTTTAGTAATAAGTTCCACAAACCCAAAAGTTCAAACCCTCTACTGCATCCCTACATTTTAGCCAGGTATGCGCATGTGGCGAAATGATTCTGGTCATTTCTGTGCCCTGGCCCCCCTTACTCAAAATCCTGGATCAGCCCCTGAAATTACAAATGCATTCTGTATTTCTGAAAACTTCCATGCATTGACGGAAAATAGCATTGTATTTGATTCACGAGGGTATACGAATTCTGCTTAGAACGACCCTTGTTAAGGTGTTGATTTGGAGTGTCAGAGATGTTTGAGGCGTTACCTAGGGTAAGCAATGCCGACCTCTTTAGACCATATTTGAGTTAGTACTGACCGTGCAACCATTTCGGATTCATCGAAATGCTTTTAATTATTAGATTTTATTATTTCATCAACTTTATCTATTCACTAATTCATTAGTATGCATATGATATTGATCGACCTGCTTCTGAACTTCTGCAGATAATGTATTTCGATGTTTTAATTTTAAAGCGTTCCGGCATTGAGCTTATAAATTATTAGCGAGGGCACACATACATGTAGCTTGATTTTGTTAACAGTTTCGGGGTAACTGTTGTTCACGTTTTGGCTATGAAATAACATAAAATACGGCATAAGTTGCGTGTGACACAAGTTGTCCGAATGCTGAAGACTCAATTCTATCTGTTAAATATCGTGATATTTATGTATTCATTGCACAAAAATTAGGGTTGTGAAAATCTGCATCCACAACTCTGTTTAAACCAGTACCTTGTCGTTATGAATATGTAACAGTAGTGGTGATGACAACCGTCAGGCGGTATGCTTCAGAAGAGTTTGCATCATCTTTATGGAACTAGACATCCGCAATGCAGCACAAGTTGAAACGAGAAACGAGAGAAGAATCTCGAGGGCGGTGTGAAGCCCTGGGTAAAACTGGTAGTAAGAGTGTTTTCTGTCGTGCTTGGAAGTGGCGCACGGCAATCCTATACCAATGTCTCCACTTCATAATTTCTTATATGAATTTGTCATCCCTTGGGGTGCCCATGTCGCCAAAATAAGCATAGACAACATCCAAAGCCTCATTTGGCATCTGCGTCAACATTGCTGAAAGAGATTAGAACAGCGGATTAAATGATTTTTGCTACATGTATTTCCATAATTTTTGATATGGTAGAATTGGCTAAACTCAGAAACGTACATGTAACAGTAAAACCATACTAGCAACCAAATACTGGGTTTAAAAAATCCTAGAAACGCGTCACTACAAGTAACTGGTCTTCAGCAAGTGTCATTATTCATTGCATTAACGGGGTTTCTGCTGGCAGCTTAGCACGGTAATACCTGCAACCTGTCATTCTTGTGACAAATGGGACAATGTCGCAAATCTAAACACGCTCAAGTTTGTACATCGAGTCGTCCTAGTTCTCGTTATCCCTGTCCTGGCGCAGAACTGACGAACCTGATTTGACATCATAGTATGCGAGAACCAAACCTAAATTGAGATTTCAAGAGTAGGGAGCACAATACAAACAGCAAGAAATGACAAAAAACAAGTAAAATGTCACACGATTATACTTTTGCACTTGCCACTACTTTAAAGTTTACCTGCACTAAATCAGCGGAAGCTACATAGCGATACCTGATGTACAGTATAGGCTAAATTTGAAGGCATGCTGCAAAATATGTTAAAGGACATTGGCTGTAATTATGAAATCGTGCTTTAGAACAGATTTTGGATTATGAACCTTCGAGAATAGATGAGTGTAAGCCTCGACCCTTAGTGCCCGATAAGGTTCATGTACATTTCCAGTCATTGACATTTGGAAACCTAGACATACCTACATCGTTTCTTGAAACCTTCTTACTAGTATGCTTAAAATCGATACACTCATCAATAATTTAAGGCCAATTTTTCACAAGTGTTTACGACCAGATTATTCATGTGTTGTGTACGCTAAAGCTTAAGTTATAAGCTTTCACTTGTGATACAAAACAAAATCTTTTGTGTTTTTGTGATTTCATTACAGATCACCAATTCAAATCGTTGTCTGACAGACAGTCGTTGAAATCAAGGTCGATGTCTTTACCATTCAACTACTCTTAAAATACTTTGCCATTTTCCGAATGGGATTTCAATAAAACTCAATGAATAGTTATCAAAAACCATGTGTTGACAGAAAAGTATTGACAAATTAGCTTCAAATTAAAATTTAGCAATTCTCCTCCATATGCCATAGGAGTGGTAACGATATGAGCCTGCTGGGCCAGCCTCCCTATACAAATCCTACAGAAAATAGTTCCAGCGTGCTGTTTCCAAGAGTTAACATTATGTTTAAAATGTAACTTGGTCTCAATGGGGCATCCAAGATCCATTATTGGAAATTGGCATTTCACATGATTTTACCTTTCAAATTTCTCTTGTAGAGTTCACGGTGTCCTTAAGCGAAGCTGTGATTGATTCTTACAAGAAACAAATTTCTTGTTCTGGATAACTCATATGTTCAGTATAAAGTCAAGAAGTAACCAAATTAATTGCTTGTATCCCTTAAAGCTATGATGTAACGTACTCTACTTTTTATTTTTGTAGCTTGGAGCGACGCCTTTGCATTATGCTGCTTTGGGACATAACCTGCAGAGCTTGAACGTGTTGAATTTTTCGGATCGGACAACCTCTACTTTGATGGTAAATGTGATTTGTGTTTCACTATGTTTACAAATTCAAACACTGAGCTCATGATAAGTTGCTTTAGTACAGGTTGGTGGGAATTAATGTCAGGTTCGTTTCACGACATGATATTGATCCCAGAACTGTAGAACTGTATGAATGGAGGCCGGGGATCGGTGCATATACATGTACATGTATTTGCTACTATGTGACATGTGAAAGAAATGTAAATAACAGTTTGAAATGACTGGATATATCCGTCGTCTTATTCTGCGAATGTATATTATCTTAATGTCAATATTCGAGTTAACCATTACCTGAAATCTCTATGACGAGAACCGTTGCAATTTTACCCTTATATTGTACATGTTGTGCATAGGCATAATAAGAGGAGGCACTGTGGCCTAGTGTGATAGGTGCCCGCTTTCTTTACTCGAGGTCGTGGGTTCGAGTCTTGCTGGGCCACACTGCTAGACCCTTGGGTCAGGTTTCTAACTCCTCAGCTCGGTTTTAACTATATATTAATAAACCACGAAAATGGTTCCAGGTGGTCAGCGCCTGCCCATGTCTTGTACAACGTGTACCGGACGGTTGGCAATTGTTTTAGTAAACCTTTCAGTTTCTCACCAGCAATAGATTTTCATTCTGGGCGTCACTGCCGCTGAAAGTATATGCATACTCGTATGGTCCTCTTGCGTTTTGCATTAGATTTAAATCATGGTTGATTTACACCATGATGACAAAAAGGGCGTTCACATGGCACCCCTTTCTGAGATCTGCATTTCGCAATACGCAAACGGATTTCTTGTTGAAAGTATTTCAACTCTGATCAGCAGGATATACCGTTTGTGTCGCTTCTTACATTCAGTTACATGCGGTACCAAAACTAACATTTGCCGTCTTTGTCCCCTTACTTCACGTTTGTAATGTTCTTGTAAATATCAGAATTTTCCGATGACTTTGTAATTACTGCGTAACTGAAAAAATGTCCAACGGGCTAACAACGATTTTGGCGCCGATAACCTCTCTGCATGTTTCTTTCGCTGGCAATTCACTTTATCTTAATAGAAGAATGCAAAGAATAAAGCTTACAAGTCACATAAATTTGAACACCCGAAGGCTTAACTTAGTTACTTTCGTTGTATAGGGTCTTAAAGAATCTCTACTATCTTTACTGGCTTTCAAGGGAGCCCATTTGCCTCGACATCCAAGGGTAAGTGTTTGAATTTTCTACTTAATCTCTTGAAATCAACAGTATATTCACTAAATTACCGTAAGTCCAACGTTGGCGTTAATTTTACAGTGTGATGCATCCACAAAGAGCGGGAAACTCATACATGTAGATATGGTGTTGCATGTACCTTGTATCCAGGATATCTTTGGCCTCTTATATATACCTATGTTTCTAAGCCCATAACACATAAATTAGCGGATTCTACAACATATCATGTCACCAATACGGCACAGGCCACATGGCATGATACGATTGTTCTAAGAAGCCGACAATGTTCATCATTCAGTGGATAGGATCCTTGTACGTGACAAGTATTGCATACAGTTTTACACTTATTTGCTTGAATACATAAGTAACTCTGAAGGTTTGTCAGCTTTGAGGCCCCTCCCCCCAGACCACGAACATTTGACTAGAGTAGGCCCTCGGCCTGTCACTAGCAGCCGTTTCGCCACACCCGTTCCTCCCATTAGCATTCGACAACCCCCATCTATTCTAAGGGCTCTGTAATGACGTACTTAGACTATACCTTTACAAATTTGCCCCGCTAGAAGGTAGGGCCCCTCTCATGCACAACATCTTGGGCTGTACCGAGTTATCTAGGAGAGTAGTAGTATAGGAGAGTTCACTCCGCCATTTGGCCATTCGTCGCAATGGTTACCGGTCGAAACACTAGCCCCCAAGCGGTGAATAATCAACACTTACTTAGGAGCGCAGTCCGAACAATGTAAACACTTATAAATTCCTACTTCAATGGCGTTCGACGTGCAATGAAAGTACTGTGTGATTGAAAATTATTAAAATACGCAAACTATCATCTATTTATAATTGAATGAGAATGAAAATGTGTGTTTTAATTAATATTAAAGTGTATTTGTTTTTATTCTGTTAAAGCTCCATTCAAAATCTGTCATGATTTTGTTTCATGTTTGAGTCCTTAACAAGGCAAATTATCTTTCCTTATAACAGTTCATACCTCCATGGACTACATAATTTGAATGATTGCTCCTAGTGGTTCAGAGGGGAATTGCCCTCAGGTGCCAACAAAGGGGTATCAGGCATAAACTATGTGGGCGCCAAATGGGTGTTGACGCCCTCCCAGGGGAGTTACATGGAGCAGTGCTAAACATGTAAAAACCAATGGGGCATGCCACATGAGTGTTGAGCCCCCTCCAATTGTCACAAATGTTGGTTGCTCCCCTGACCATTGACAACATGTTGCTCCCAGCTCACTGCTGGTTTCATCTCCACTCAACAAATTCGCATGTGTTCCCTATCCAATGCACCAGGATATTAGGAATGCCAACAACTGTTTGGTGCACAAGTAAGAAGAAGAAAGTAAGGCAAATCATTACTACCACAAAATTTTAATCCATTCCGATGCACTCTCACATATTAGTTTGGAACATTCCATTATTTCTTAGACATGTCAGTACAGGTAAACTTCCCACTCTCCCAATATAATCACCGATAGTTACAAGTCAGTTGCTAATCAGTAGAATAGCTCACAACTTACAAAACGTAGTAACATTAAGTATACCATCACTCATAACTAGTCAAAATTCAAAATGTCATGACAAAAAATTTAAGAGGTACTGAACAGCAATGAAAATATTCACTACCCACACAACTTCATACAAAACTCGGAATTAAAAAGACTTGGATGATAAAACCAAAATTTAATTTTGTATACCCAATGTTATTATTACCAATAACAATCAGACCACAAGATCATATCTGTTACCTAGCCACAACTGGGACTTAACTTAATCACAATCTCTAAAAACGTACAAAACAGGCAACACATACACCGATACAACAAGAAAATCTGACCAACGAAGAACTTTTTGGCACCTTCATTTTTAGTGGATTCGGGACATCAAATATCGTTAGCACTGAATTCCATATCAGCTTGTGCTTCATAGAATTCAAGTACATGGACTCCTCGAAGTGACGAGAGCATAACTTGCAGTTCTTGGACAAGTAGGCTGCATCTCTATTCATAAGGTCGGCTCCCAGCGCTTGCACATGAACAGAAACCAATGAGAGACTCAGGGACCAACCTCATACTCACCAGGTTCATAGAATACTGGTAGCCTACACTACACTACACTACACTACACTACAAAAATCCTGTCGTACTGTGCTTATGATAGAGACGAAACTGTCTTGGTGTTAACTAAAAAAAAACTAGGACTAAAATGTCGATCCACGGATATTTTAAGGGTCGCGTCTCTGCATCATTGGCGTATAGTATTAAGTTTTCATTGACACATTTCTTATATTGGACCAACTGAAACATTAAAATTATGTCGATTTTTTCATCTTTTTCCCGAGACCCACAAATTCTCTAACTTGACTCACGACGGACTTGAGCCGCCTTGTGGCTGTGGCTGTGATTGCAGCCATGTCACCAGTCATTCACCCATAGCCATGGGTATGTTTTCCTAAAATTATCCGTGCAATCGTTAAGGTGACATTTAGATTTTGAATACATGGACTGAAAAGTATTCAAAACGCTAACGATCCCATCGTTAATCGTTTATTGTATGATGGCTTAGTCCATAAACTACATTAAGTGGCTTACTACTAGTGCCTTGAGGCTTAGACTCATTAGCATCAGAACAGCTAGATATTTTACGTTTAACAACGTTTCTAACTTCCTGAGAGAGGAAATTGTTTGATGAAGAATGTAATTATGGCGAACCTCGCGGTGAGCAGTCCCCGTGCTACTACATGTAACTTGGTCAAAAAAGTGGCGTTACTACTTGTGCCTGAACGAGTAAAATTGTGGCGGCTAACCGGGTTAGGGCAAATGTAAAATTCAGTCATATCTAAGTGTCCTATGTGACTGATCCCACCATCTGACTGCTGTAACTTGAATCTTGTTTGGTTCTGCTTCGAGGGAAATCGCCGTCATTGTTATCACAGGCAACACGTATCGTAACTTAAATTAAATTGTCACAATGTAGCGAAAGCATCCGACTGAGTTGCCACAACTGATATGACGTTACCTGAATCCCATGATATTTGTTTTATTTTTTCTTGTTAAATGTTATACTGTACCATTGTATGATGTAAATTATGGACGAGAGGGTGCCCACTTGATGCAAAACAGTAATGAATCAAGTGTTATCTCTGCACACGTGTTTGATATATTTTGTAGAGGTTCTGGCGGCATCATGAAAATATCGTTCCATGGACAAGTCGTAAAGAACATGTATGTATTGCTTTTCGAACGTGATCATTTCAATAATCCGTTCACATGTAAGCCCTTGTTTTCGGATTGCAACTCTTTTGTTATGTAACCCTAGACAACCTTAGTAATTAATCTATGAGACAATGATAGTCTAATCTAACCTTAAAGATTTCAAAGAACGCGCTCCAACATTGAATACCGATGTTAATTTTTTGTACAAAATACGGTGCCTGGTTTCAGCTATGTGCGCCTTTTTGACAATTTGCTGAAAATGTGACTGCCTGAAATTGAAACTACCGAACCACAAATTTTCATTATCACGCTTTGGGGGCCTGAGGAACTTTTATTCTATTGCCCCTCGGCTCAAAATAATGCTTTGCTTACGAACCATGGGAAACAAAAATGCACGTTACACTATGCGTAAACGTCTGTTTTCAGAAAACTGTTGTGTCTACCAATTATGAGTTGAGTTGCTTCCCTTAAGTCGCTTTTCGAATTCTACATAATACTATAATTAAAGTCTCCCTCAGGGAAAAGGCCCCCTATTATGATGAAATCCAGTGCCGGTGTTTTCCTGTAGTTTTTCAATTTATGTAGACCTGCATGTGAAATCCAAGCAAAATGAAATATTCAAAAACATCACATGTCACGAACATCCATGTATAGTATGAAATTTCGTCATGTGCTGATCCATCTTCGAAAATGATATTTTTGTCATATTACTCAGTGTTAACAAAGAGAAATGGGACTTCTTTTACCACCTGTCGCTCATCCAGGCCAGTCACATTGCATAACTTCTTGTACTGAAATCTGCCAATTTTAATACCTTTGAAACATTTCGAGGATAGTAGATAAAACAATATTTAGGCTTTCAGACAAACCTTTGAGTAACTAAAATGATTCCAATCTAATAACTTTTATTAAATATTTAACAAACTTGGTTGCACTGTCCCCATGCTGAAATCGGTACATTTCAAATGCGCAGTTAATTATCCAGTTTGTCAATACCTGACATTTTCTTTTAGCATATCATTCTTTATTCATAAAGACTTGACCGAAATTTTAGCATGTTTGTGAATTTGATGAAGGTACTTGAGACAATTTGGGAGGATTAAGCGTTATAAAAACGTCCACGTTCAGATTCTACATCAGCGATTTATCTGCTATGCGCCCCTTTGTACAAACACGCAAATGGTCTTTGCTTGGCAACTACAGACTGATAATGTTAGCCAACGGCAGAATACACACCGGTTCAACGCAGGACTATAACCTACACTTACTACGCTATCTCTACTTACTGTGTTGTGGTCGGCAAGCGCCTAATGTCTCGGATTCAATTGACCTTGGCCATGCAAATTGTTGTTGAAGCTAAAGACCACAACCTCGTCTTGTATCACGGGAACGCCGAAGACCCTGGAACCTACTTATACATGCACTCAACTGGAATTATCCTCTCAGATGGGTTTTGACATTAGCAAACTTCTGAATAATACATGTAGTTCACGAATCGTTTTCGCTTTACCACCTCAAAATTTTTGTTTCAGGCTGGTACAAAGCAAATTTGTGTTCCTTTTCAGTCGTTTCATTTTAATATGTTAAATGTTATAGGGACAAAGTCAACTATGCTGTGTTTTTAGGGACCCTGACGCTAAATTCAAAATGTCGAAATTCCTTAATGATTCCTGACCCTACAAACTCTAGATGTGCAATATCTAGTTTACGATTTTATCGGATGGAACCATTGCGATTCCTTATCACACTGACGCTATACAACCATTAAAAACTGGATAGCAATTTGTCCAGGTCACTCTTTTGCTCCAAATTCTCGGGCCGCTCTTGAAAGGTGGGCCACGATATTGGAATCAATTGATATTTTGCTGCTTTTTTGTTTTGAAATGATCGAAGGAAAAATTATCTCTGCTCTGATTTCCTGAAAGAAGAACTCTTACCTTTTGAATTAACCCTATAGGAGCGGGGTATCCGATGTTCGAATAGGTCGTCAATATTCTACATATTAGTATATTTATTCAATAACTAGGCCCCCGGCCCTTGTTACAATCAAATCATCAAATACAATAAAGGTAAGTGTCAAACACTAGAAGTAAACCGAATTCTTCTTCGCTTGAATGCGAAATGAACATATTTACATGTTGACCATATCAGATCTTTTTCCTCCATAGTCATGAGTCTGTTGAATTTTGTAACATTGGGGTTGTTGTAGCTCCATCCAGACAAATATCGTTTCTTTAGGTCATCGTAGAATGAGCATTCGATAACAAAATGATATTCTGACTCAACATATGTCCTAACACAGAGAGGGCATAACCTTTCTGTTCTGCTAAGTTTCAAGTGTCTACCCTTTTCAATCATTAGTGCATGCGCTGAACATCTCAATCTTACCATATCAGATCAAACATTTACATTGTCAATTACATCTAAATAGTTTTCAAAACATATATTTAACTTAAAAGTTCTGTAAGTTTCCAGCTTAATCGAATTGTTCAAAATATCTTGCCATTTTTGCTGATCAATATCTGCATCTTTGTTTAAAAAGTGATATGAAGCTTGTCTCGGAACCTACACCCTGATTATACCATGCCTCTCCAAAACCAAACTGAAATAGCAATTTCTTAACATCATTAACCCAGCACGGTTTATTAACATTTTCCGTCATATTGTACTGCCATTCATAGCAATGATATGTAATTTTTGACTCATCGGTTCTTAATAGTTTTAACCAATATTTCATAATTCTAGGAAGTCGGTAAGCAATCATGGAGTAACGACCCATCTCACCTCTAGCAGTCGATGAAATTGCCGTGCTAGGCAAATTCAAAATTTCTTTACAAAATTTTGTGTGGACTATTTCTATACATTCGTAATCACTAAAACCCCAGATCTCACAACCATAATGAAGTATCGGCAATATTTTACAATCGAATAATTTTAAACTAACTTTAACAGGGAGTTTATTAAAACCATTGACATTTTTTCTCATTAAATTCACTGCCTTAGTAGCCTGTAATGATAGAGTTTTCTGTGCGCAAGACCACGAACCTTTCGTAGTAAACATTAATCCTAGATATTTGTATGCATTTACAATATTTACAGTATTCCCATCATACGTCCATTTTTCATACGATCGTAAAATTCCACCTTTTCTGAAAACAATTATCTTAGTCTTCGACATGTTAACAATCAATTTCCATTTCTGACTATACTCATATAAAATGTTCAATTTTTTTCTGCAGTCCTTTCACACTATAAGAAAATAAAACCAAATCATCAGCAAACAGCAGATGCAATAATTCAGCTGATCCCATGGAAATTTTTTCACTGCCACCGGATTCTAATTCTTTTTCGAGATCGTTTATAAATAAAATAAACAAAAACCGTGATAGCTGAGAGCCTTGTTTTAGACCATTATGACAATCAAAGAACTCCGCGTAGCTTCGGTTACTCAGTCTCACGCACGCTTTTACTTCAGCGTACATTGCTTTAATTATCTTATACATCTTACCTTCTATGAGATTGTTCTTTAGTTTAAAATACAATGCGCTTCTATGTATACTGTCATAGGCTGCCTTAAAATCCACGAAAGCACATTCAATAAAATCTGCATGTACGTGCTTTTGAATTCTAATGGGGTCCATTTGCTCACATCAATGCTGCACTGAAGTTACATATTGTGGCAGACTTGTGTCAATAGGTGCACCCCTGCAACTTTCCACTCCATGGCGGCAAATAACTCAGTGCCCTGTAATGCAGCAGTTACATGTACATGTATCAGGGCTTCATTCACCGCTCGTCACATTTTGTAGCCAATGGGCCGACTGGCACATCAATGGAAAGGTCACTATGAAGTGTTCAAACTTCTTCTGGAAAATGGAGCAGATGCTAGCTTAATGGACAAGGCAAGTACTTACACTACAAAATTATAGAATGAATCTACTTATATATAATACATGTATAACTTATATCATGAAGATATTGTGCTGCTAATATTGACATCTGTGTTAGAGCAAGCGTCAAATAGTTGGTGTCAGGATGTCTCTTGGGGAAGCAGCACTAATGTCAAAAGTTCGGTTGTTTTGTCGGAATTCGCTGTTTTT
Source organism: Phoronis australis (assembly GCA_002633005.1). Lineage (NCBI taxonomy): Eukaryota > Metazoa > Phoronida > Phoronidae > Phoronis > Phoronis australis. The sequence continues at coordinate 46,414 of NMRA01000594.1, read as the reverse complement.
TTTTGGGGGGGGGATCAATCCACCAACCGTGACAGATTGTGTGATACTATTCTTAATGATTACTTTGTATGCGATCTTTTTCTTTGCTGGTTTTCTGCTGCACTGTCAGTCGCTTAGACTGAAATAATATGATCGTTGCATGAGTCCAATTTTTCTTGTTTCACAATTTGTAGTGTGGTGGAACCCTTTTGCACTACGCCGCTTACGGAGGTAACCCCGAAATATTCGACTTAGCGTCGAAGAAAATAACCAATGCCGACCTAACAGACCACGTAAGTATATACACGTAAGTGTAAGAAACGTGCTTTCCAACAGACCCGATTTTTGTAGCTTTAACCCGTCGTCCGAAAAAGGGATCAATACACATTTTGACATGCTGCGTTATTGGGCCACGTCAAATACAATGACCACTTGGACTTCCTTAGGACATGGAATATGTGTTTTTGTTTTTTGGATTATCCAAGTTTTCCAGCAAAAATGTCTACAAAGATCTTTCACGGTGACTGTTGGCTGAACCCCGCTGCTCGGTCTACCCTTGACAGATTCCAGCGAAGGGGGAAAGGCTTCAGTTTCGTCTCCTTTGAGCGTCCGTTCAATTTGCATATGTCCCATATTTAATCAAAAGTGTCTTTCTTTTTTAACCTGGGAATCCTGTTGTCTCGCTATCGAATGTCGGCAAATGTGACGATATGCTGAAGCAACTTAATTTCAGGACACTTTATTTCATATACGAGCGTACGTCATAGTATACTATTACAGTAGCTTTGGGATTTTGGAAGAAGGTTTTTAATGTTTTGTAATCCACCATTGTCCTCCCACTCCACCGAGTTATGTTATTTTTATTCAATTCATTTTCTCAGAGTGCTTCTACGTGCTAAGCAGTTTTACGGTTTTTTCAAGATTTGTCACTGTTTTGCAATGCTGCTACATGTACGTCCTCACACTCTACCAAGTGTCAACCAATAAATTTGTGGCATTGCAAAACTGTTGATGTGATATCACATTTGTTTTAGTGGAACAGAGAACCTCTGGATTATGCAGCTTTGGGAGGAAACCTGGAGATTTTCAAACAACTCTTTGACAAAGGAACCTATAAACATAAACGGGACACGGTAAGCATCCTCCAAGCAAAAGACTAGATGATAACCAGGGAATGAACAAACTTCAGCTGTTGATACTGTAAAATCTTCAACACAGTGTTCGTTGATAAATTTTCATTCAGCACACAACAACAGTTTTTCGTATGAATGCCTTTACTTGCTATTCTGAAAAATTTCGGTGTCCCGAGGAATCGAACCCAGGATCTCCTGTACAGTAGCAGGGCCTCTGAGCACTCTGATGACCAGACTGCGATCCAAGAGGGTTTATGGGCATGAAAGGTAGCCAATTTTCTAGGTTACCACAGTGCTCCATAGGTATCCATATGCTCGTGGTCATCTGGCATACTTGGTCTGGTGGCTATGTTCGAAGGGTCCATGGAATGGCGTCAACAATTGAACTACATCAACTTTTCTGGTAACTACCTAAAATGCCTACGAGACCAACATGTGCTATTCAATCCAACTCTCTGTCAGACAATATCAGTGGTGGGAACAACAGCCAGACTGTTATAACTGAAGACAAAAATGACCTAGATCAGTTGAAGAGGTAACTGCACGAAACCAGTTACAACTTATGCAACATAGACCAAAATATCATACATAAAAACAACAAAAAATATTCTTTGGTGGAACACCCTCTCCAGACACGCACAAATTTCCGAGTAGGGCTAGAACAACCCACCAGATATTGGGTTAAACCTGAAGCCGTAATGTCTATCATCACTTCACGTGGCGGAGTAGTTAATATATGCTAGACAATATCTCTGGTGGGCTGCGCCTGCCAATTATAAATAACGAGGTCTAATGAGGTAGATCAACCCAAGAGGCAACCACATACAATCTGTAGCAATGTAAGTTCATGTATGTAACCCAGGTATCATGAATGAATACTGCCAGACAAATTCAGTGGTGGACAATCACATAGTTCAGATAGATCAACCCTCCATGTAACCGATTGCAATTAATTGCACTACATGTACGTTCAACATCGTTCCACCTATCACAAATTTTACACGCCAGGCAAGCTCACTGGTGGGCCGCTTCGCCGAACAAAAATACAGCGTTAAAAGTTCGAAACAATATTTTCCGTAAGGTTATGTACTAGCTGCCTGACATTAATTCAGTTATTAGGTTATTTATTGATTTGGACTACATCTATAAAACACCAACATTCTGTGAGATTCTTCTGATTAGATAACAAGTCACCAAGTCTGTCGTTTTCTGCCAGTCATTCACTCAAACTAACACCTGTGACGTTATGAGTGACACATGTGTAAGTACGCTTAAAACACTGCCGTTCATCGAGTAGGATTTAACTCCGCCATCCGAGCGTCAGGCTGTGACTCCCGGGGTTGCAGGCTCTATTCTACGCTGCATGGGCTGATCTCCAGCAGAAAACAAACGGCTCTTTCGACGACAAAATTCTTTTAAGCACATCATTGTCCTGTCCTACGTTAACTCCCAGCTTCAGTTATTTGTGGCACAACACTGTCAACACTTCCTGAAAGTCATACTTATTCCATCAACATCAACATACGCACTATCAAATATAAACTTCCCTCAACACCCATGCATAACATATTTTCACTTTTCTATGGTCTTCATAGTTAAACTTTACCAATTTTCATGCCAATTTCACCCAATCTAACACTTTCGATGCACGAGCCTGGTAAAACGAAAAGTTGGATATTTAACAGTACTTGCTGTCGCCTGTTTTGAATGCACCCCAAATGCTCATAGTTCCTCATATACCTGGATAGTCACACTATCAAATTATAGTTCTTGAATTATGATGAACTGAGAACAGGTTTTCTCTGCAAGAAATATAAAATTATCATGTACAGCATGTCTGTCAAATATCCCAATGATTTCAAAAAGGTGGTAACACATGTACATTTATGTACTCGACGACATTGATTAGGCATAGTAGATACTGGCCCAAGACATTTGATTGATAAGTGCAAATTCTCATGAGTCTTGCTGCACAAAAAAGAAGAATTATAATACACCTGTATTCACAAAAATTGTAGTCAAGGCTATAACTTATAGGAGGACATAGATGGAAAAGAAATCCGCCCCNCCCCCCCCCTCGCGACAGCCTAAACCCATCAGGGTGTACCTGCGTACGTACGAACGTAGACGAATCAAGCAGACAACGAAATGTGAGATAGGCTTTTTGTAACTCACAGTTTCGACCGCCAATTTAAATATTTCGTATAAAGCGTGTTCACAGAGAACTAAAAGACCAATTGCACCAAACATTGACTACCAATACATGTAGTTTCCTGCCAATGATAGGAGCATTAATTGTTTTGTCAGTGGTGTTTTCGGAAGGGGTCCATAGGTGGGTTGGGGGGGGGGTAATGCCTGAGATGAAGCCATCAGGATTAGTAACCGTGAACCAACAAAGTTTTGCGCAGTGTAAGAATGGGCTAGGGCCAGCGCACTGACGAGTAGCTGGGTTCCAACAGTAGATTCGATGAACTAGAGCTAATCGCTGGTCAGCTTAGCTAGGATTCACTTGAAACAGGCAGCTTACAGTAGCTCGTACCTATTCCTCTGCGCTGATTCTAAGTCCTCGTTTTTATGATCATGTTTCGAGAAAACTTCATTTTGACATAGCCTCTGTGGCTGTTTCAAAATCCCTTGATGAAACACAGGCGGTAGTCTACTTTCTTGTGGCTGAGGGAAATGATACAGAGTGTGTCCCAAAAATGTACACACTTCATATCATGGGTACGTCAGTCCTGACGTGCTCCATGTGTGTAGTATGCACAGGAATGGAAAGCAAATGATTCAGTTTTGAAGAAAATTAATTGCCAATACTATTGGAAACTAACAACATGAAGGAAGTGCAAAGAGAACCTTTCCCAGTTGATGGGCAATATGTTTAATTTTATTTATTGAAGTATTTAAACTTCTTCGATCTACGGTTTGTGAAAGTAAACCCACTAATCTATTTCCTAAGTCAATAAACAGTTTATTGTCATTTGAAATCTGAGAAAATTTTAGAACACTTTTTACAGCTGTCCGACATTCATCAATATCACTAAGACTTCTTTCAGATAGACAAATCAAATTGTTTAGTGTACTTGTATACACTGTATTTTGGGATCTGGTGATGGTTTCAACTAAGCTCGTTGAAGCATTGTTATTTCTTACCAAATTAGTTTCTAATTGCCAAAAATCATCAGTTAATCAGCTCATTTTCGTAGATACATAAGCATGTAATTCAGAAACCAACAATCGAATCCATGAGCGATACGTTTACCTTGATTTAATAACTCATGTCCTTTTTGATCCCCTGTTAGTGAATTTAAACAACAAATCTTGTACCGAAGCCAAAAAGCAATGCATTTATTGTCATTTGAATGGTGATTACATTTTTGGGAATTGTCCAAATTTCACCATTGTCTTTAAGAGTTATTTTAGATAGGCAAGAAGCGTCCAAGTGCACTTTACTATTTTGGGATCTGTTTTTTCATAATCTAAATTCACTGAAACATCATAAGTTCTTAAAATATTAGCGTCTTATTCCCAAAAATCATCTATTAACTGGTCGGTTTTCGTATATACACAAACATGTAAATCAGAAACTAACAAATTTGTTTATCAAAATGGACTGATCACAGATTTTTGACGGGTAACCCGGTGAACATGTGAAATGGGGCATTCACATTAAGGTGTATTTTTGGTCATTTCACGGTCATCACAAATCTTTTCGACCTTAGTGAATTCATTACAAACAGTTCCTAGTAACGACCCGCAAAAGAAATACTATTCTTGTGATACTATTGGAAAAAATTAACATTATTTATAACTAAGCATCGGAAGTAGCCTTTTTGTGTATTTCACAAATATTGACATTCCCCTTCCTTCAAAATTCCAACTTTTCGATGGTGGCAATTCTATTGTATTTTTCATATTTTTGGTTGTTTGGGTCGAATATTTTGATATTGCTGACCTGTTAACGGTTCTTTTGCGTTATTGATGAATTTGGAATCTCAACTTTCCCTAGTGAATATTTGGCACTGTCAGATTTACATGTATAGAGGTATACCGAACCGCCCCACTGAGAGGGGGTTTTGTCTGAAATGGCACACCTAGGATGAAAGGCTACACATCAATAAACTTGGAAAATAATGAGAGTTCATTCCATTATCGGATGACCTTGCAGGAAGTGACTTACCTCAGCATGAAAGCCGGTTGTGCGATTTCACAAAATATAGGAAAATAGAGATAATCGATTTAAACATTGGCACCTCTTTTCGTGAGCGGCCTCTTTTAAGAATTTGCCAATTAAAACACGAAAAGGGTGTCCACTTGAATGTCATCGATGGTCCTCTTCAAGAGCTGCGCCCCTAAATATGAAAAAATGTTTATTTTCAAAAGTCAGGAAATGTGCAACAATTGACGTTATCTGCCAGGCCATCAATTTTCTCAAAATTTAGAGAAAGTAAAACACAAACAATATAGCGAGAGTTCTATCCGTTATCCTTTGCTACAGAAGGGCCTCTGGAAAATATAATTTTGCGAGTATGCATTTGCAAAACTATCTTATTGAATTTAAAAATCCAATTAATTTATGTGCTCTGCAAAATCTATGCTTTACGAATTTTCTCGATTATTCGAAATACATGTGCACATTCTATTTTTCGTGTTGGCATTAACCACGCGATTGCTGCCTTTGGAAATTGTCTGAATTTTATAGGAGAACGCCACCCGATTTAATTCGTCTTTTTTACCGTCTTAATCGGTCTTTACCCACATCGCCTCGCGTGCTCTCGACCTGACCTTGCCGAAAGGTGTCGCGTTAACCTGGGAGGAAGGTGAGATACGACGCAGCGACGTCAGTGATTCATCTGCAGAGTGAATGCGCTATGTAGAGGTGCATCGTTCCCGCTTGTCCGAGCTACATGTATGCAGCTGCGAGGAAAGCGGGTAGGCCTGATGTCGTTTTTTCGACTTCTTCGAGAGTTCGTAACAGTTAGCTCCACACAATAAACCCGTTATTCAGTGGGGTAACTGGTGGGAATAACATCACGGAACGATGTCGATAGAAACTGATTGCTAAAAACTTACCAAGTAATGTTATAGGGCAAATCACAATCAAGGTCCATATTCAGTGACCACTTTTGGTGAAAACTGAAGGTAGTCATATAACTGTAAAAGCTGAGTTATTATAAAGTACCATCATTCCAGGTTTGTAACCTAAAATATTTTTGCACAAAAACCACCGAATAAAATTTTATGGCCTAATGCATCACAGTTGTATAAAAGGGTACGCACACTACAACTTGTGGTCACAGCTCATTTCTACCATGCAAAAATTCATAAGGTTGCTGTTAATTTAATAAGTTCTTGATCAAAATGAAAAAGTATATCATAATAAAGTAAGAAAAGTCATTGCTGTGCTGATCAAGTTTTTCTAGATGATGATACATTGCATATCTTAACACTGTGTAATGATAATTTTCTCTTGCAATGTAAGTTTACCAAAAGAAAATGACCAGTTGGTCAAAATAGTTAAAGCAATGAGCAATGCTACGACCAGTGTTCCACTTGTAAACAGTAAAACATGGTACTGGTTGGG
>NMRA01000594.1:4179-28481 GCA_002633005.1 Phoronis australis | reverse complement strand
GTCATTTTGTTTCCACTTGAGAATGAAACAAGTATGTATCGAAATATCATTTGTCTTTTAATCATGTCTCTTGGTCAGTTACTTTACCAATGTTCTGTTGACTTTTGCACTTTGTTCCGAGGATGCGAACGGAATGGAATAAAGATTGTTAACAGCAACGAGTGCCATGTATCGAACCAATGATAATCATGAATATATTTAGAAAATTCCCTACAATGTACTGTTGGCCTATGATACATAGGCAGATTTAGGCATGAGCCTGCCCCCCCCCCCCGGGCTGCCGCAAGCAAAAGGAAACAGCAACAGCAACAGCATGAACCGTGAGTAACTGGGACCGCTAGCGCCGGAATCGCGTTCGCTGTTTTTAGTCCACCAATACATTTGCAGAACGCAAGGTCCACATCACCTGCCCGCTTTCTTTACTCCAGGTCATGGGTTCAAGTCCCACCAGGTCATACTGCTAAACCCTTGAGCCAGGTTTCTAGCTCCTCAGCTCGGTTTTAACCATATATTTATAACGCATAAAAATATTTCCAGGTGATCAGTGCAATGGGTCCACATGCGAGGCCTGCGCACGTCTGGTACAACGTGTATCAGACCACCTGCAATTATTTTTTTACCCTTCCAACTTTCGGGTCGCCTGTGCACATACTATTGCGATTTGCCCAATTCCACGAGCGACATGTTGGACTTCCCTTATTGTATTCTAGATGCGCCACTGTGATACTAGTGACGGAAGTTTTTGACACTAGGGTTCTGCAAATGATATGTCAATGACGGTGAGCCTTTCCTCCCCACTGGAACAAAGCTGTGTGAATTACACAAATATTTATTGTGTAACATTGTAACGAATTCATTTTTGTTGGTTAATACTTTTACTTATGATTATGAGCTGATTCGTACGTTACTTAATTTAAACAAGCACTAATACTACTTGCAGCAAAAAACAGCTGATGCGACTTAAGTGTAAAAATGGAGAATGGGAAAATCAGCTGAAGACGTTTCTGGCGTTGATAATTCATAACATGTCTGAATCATCCTGTGAAGGTTTTAAATTACATGACAGAGAACAATATACGCATTTTAATTTTACAAGTTTTTAAAACTTCAAAAAATCAAGCAAGTCGACGCATTACTTAACCAAATCTTGAAACGAGGGAACGGCTGCTCCGTAAACCCGGAAGTTTTCTATCCTGCGTGTGCAGCGCCCTCTTATCGTTAATGCTTATGTCTCTTGGTCCTTGACATGCTCCTCGCGCTTTAACGGGAGTTGGTAGTCCCTATCTATAGTCTATGGTGACACAACTCTGATTCTGTGGTAGGCAGTCGTCGACAGCGAGTCCGACTAATGCCGGCTGACCAAAAAACTATCCATACATTCCGTTGCCTGTGCAATTTCACGGCGCCTCTCTAGTGTTTCTTGATCACCGTGTTCCGATTCGAACTGACAGCCTGTGAAACTTCACGTCCACCTGCGAAGCATTCGTCTCATGAACTCTCGTATAAGTCGGGATTGCAAGTTGCCATGATGACGTTTATTATTCTGCGTTCTGTTTCAAAATGAATTATTCTCACTCTAACCAATGCTTATATAAATCTGGAACAAAGTGTGTCTCATTAGATAAAATTTATAATACTGTAGCTTTGGAGTATTCGTGAATGCAAATGTTTTAAGAAGCCAGCAATGAATAAACCCAGACATATCCTCGTGTTTTCTTTGCTTGTAAGGAATGCAAGGAGGAGAGGGTACAGCTTTTCCAGACACTTGAACAATACGCCAATGTTTACAAAAAATATTCTGAAATTCCGCAATGGTAATTTATTTCTTTCGATATGGATGTCAAGAACTTAACTAAATGAAAATAAGGTTTTATTTTAAATACATGTAGTATCAGAATTTCATGATAACATTAAATTTCTTTGGTGAGTGGATAGAATTTTATACATCTGTATGAAAATGAATTATTTACATTCGTAGTCATATAACATCAGTTTCTTATTTATGTATACGTGTACAATAATTGTATACACATGTAGATTTCTTTGTATTTTTTACCCAGATCTAATGCCTCTTGGCGCTTTCTGGGTTATGTATATTCATTGTATTCTGACGATTTCGTACTCAACATTGAAAAAGTAATAATAAACCACTGCATTACCAGCTTCAGATGCAATAAAGGTACTTCTAATTGACCGGGCACAGAGGCCGTGTGAGCGTATGCTTAGTCAGCGTTTGCTAACAGAAGTCTGTTGTAAAACAAAAGCTCGATTTTACATGCTATGGTCACATGTTAGGAGAATCTTTTTTTAGATATACACTTACATTTTTCACATCATTGTTACTTGAACTGGCTTAACTTCCTGAGCAAGTTTTCGGTTATTCAGAATTTGTTAAATGCACGACACTTGTCATTGTTCACAGTCTTTATTCCGTTACGTTCGTACTTTCGGAACAAAACTATGCTCTCAACTGAACATAGATACAGTAACTGACCTAGCGAGATAATTAAAAGACACACGATATTTCGAAACATACTTGGTTTATTCTCAAATGATGGTATTGTTATTCGCCGCGCCGACATGTCTGCCCAGTATGTTATTTTAAACAAACTGATGAATATTCCGATAAACTTAGTCTATTAATATGTGACCCTTCCAAGTTTACCAGCATTAGTCGGTCACCCCTCATTGAGCTTAAAGGAGCATGCCACCCAAAAAACAACCTAATTTGTATCAATTTAGATCGAATAGTTCTACTCCATAACGACACGTGCGGTTGCGTTACCTGACACCTGACGGCAGAGGGGGGTGTTGAAATTATCCAATTACGTCATCGGTTTGACACGCGGTCTGTTCAGCAGTTCACAACACGGGTTACTGGTGTCAGCTGATCGCTTGAAGACATCGTTTAACACCAATGAATCCTCAAACTTCGATGTAAAACCCTTAAAAGTACACCGAGTTCTTATAAAAACGTGTTGTTTTATTTCGCTCTTACGGATTTATTGGTATTTGGACACACCGTAGCCTACAAAGTTCGATAGGCCAATAAACGCCACCCGATATTTCACCAACTCATATGAGAGAGTTGTTGACCATCTGCACAACCAAAGTATTATTTTGCCATATCAATTGGAAATTGTTTTTGCAAAAAGATGGTGTGAGCATAGGCTCTACTCTGGGTCCCACTTTCTCGGAATTTTATATATCTGAAGTGGAAAAGAGGGCTAGCAATGTGTGATATTCCTATCTATGTACGTTATGTAGATGATATTTTTGTTTATTGTGCCTTTGATGACTTGTTATCAGCACGTGATGAACTTGAGCGTCACTCTGTATTGAAGTTTACTCACGAGCTTCCTGTAAATGACAAGATTCCATTTTTGGACGTTCTTGTGAACCATTCTCCATCTGAATTTTCTACATCTCGGTTTACCACAAGCCTACTGATAAATGTTTCTGTCTCCACGCCAAAAGTGAGTGCCCTGAGCGGTATAAGTTCGCCGTTGTGGCCAACTTAAAGAGGGCGCATTCGGTCTCATCCAACTGGCTATTGTTCACTCAAGACGTAGATCGCATAAGACAAACACTGGTGAATAATGGGTATACCAATGCTTTTGTGGATTTCCATATTAAGGGATTTGTGTCCTCAAGAATTTATGAAGTAACTGGACTGGTGTGACCAAAAAGATATTTTACAAAAATGTCATGTCTAATAAATACCGCCAAGACGAACACGCCATTAAGAAAATTATAAGGGATAATGTTAAAGTTTGTAAGCCTGATGATTACCTCGATGTTATTATTTATTATCGAAATAAAAGCTCCTCCAACTTGGTCATGAAAAATAACATTTCTAAAGCGAAAGTCCGCCCCGTTGCACAGTGTAATGTTGTTAATGAGTTAGTATGCCCTATGAACGAGTGTCTTCGTTCAAACGTCAAACAATGTTACATTTGTCAAACGGTTTGCATTCTTTCCCGTCGGTTATCCATGCATCTTCAAAATGGCGCCATTCAAGATCATTTTCTGAAATGCCACGCACGTAAAATCACCCGTCAAGAAATTGTGGAAAACACGTCAATTCGCCACATGGAGCAAGATGTGCTGCGTTTGAAAGTTTAGAGTCCCTTTTAATTGCTTTTGAGAAGCCTGTTTTCATGAGCAGCAAACAGGGTCGCGCCGCACGTTACACTTGTTTGCGTGAGTTTCCTGTTACTCCCCTTCATTAGTCATTCTTTGCAGTATTTCACACCCGCCGTGTCTCACTGTGTGTTTCGTCAGCTTATACTCTGTGGTGGCATTATTGCGTCATTTTATCTTCACTTGAGAATAAAACAAGTACATGTATTTTTCGAAATATTGTGTGTCTTTTAATTATGTCGCTAGGTCAGTTACCGTATCTATGTTCAGTTGAGAGAAGAGTTTTGTTCCGAAAGTACGAACGTAACGGAATAAAGACGGTGCACAATGAAAAGCTTCGTGCATTTAACAAATTCTGTATAACATCATTGTTACTGTACAACTTTTCACTGACGGTTCTGTAAAAGGGCAACTTGATTTCCCCACCCCCCCCGACAAGTAAGTACATTTGCATTTGCGTTGCTAATTCACTAAAATAATTACGTGCACATTATTTCTTTGGCTCACTAGTATAGTCTTTACGTGACTGGAGGTTTACTCGTGATATCCAGTCCCGGCTGCCCCAACGGGCCTGAGGCACTGCCTGGGATAACAAGCGTTTTGTGTGTTTAGAACTGAAACAAATCGCAAGTCTAAAAGTACCACACACTATCTTTAATGTCTTTATTTCACGAAAGAAGGTTTCGAATTTATCACCAAATTGACCCAAACTTCCGCGATCGACCATTTTAAATTGGCCTATAGGGGTCTACACTACTTGACTCCTTGTAGGCTACCGCACGTTCGTATACCTATAAATCCGAAACAAGGAAATAAAATAAAACAACACGTTTGTTCATGAACCCGGTGTATTTGTAAGGGCTTTACATCGAAATTTGATGATTTACTGGTGCAAAACGATGCATTCAAACGATAAGTTGACACCAGTAAGCATGTTGTGAATGTCTGATCAGACTGCGTTCGAACCTATTATGTCATTGGTTAATTTCAATACCTCCGTCTGCCGTCAGCTGTCAGGTAAAACAACTGAACTTGCTGTAATCGAGGGGAACTAATCGATCTAAATTGATACAAAATAGGCTGTTTCTTGATTGGCATTTTCCTTTCATATTTCACAAAGAGAAAATTATGAGTTTTGAGTGATTCACTGAGGCTTTGATTAAAATTTACATCTTACCAGTAGCTTTTGTTGCTTCATCGTCAATCAGATACCGTTTTCTTTGAAAAAATGAAGTAATTTCCTTAATTGCACAGTGGAGCAGACAACAGACACAAATTGATGGTGCCTAGCGCCACTGCCGCTCCGCTGGGATGTCACGCAAATATCGACCAGGAGCGCCATTACTTAACCATAGTTCCGTTACGATTGCGCCAGCGGTCTGAAACGGACACGTGAGCCCCTCCCCCCACACGCACAAACATTGCTAATTTTGTTTCAGCCGTATAATATTAATTGTCTTGGTTAATTGAGAAACTCAACACTCCCTCACGCTCTTGCTGTTTTATTTTTTTGCGGCAGACGGGGGGGGGGTGAAGGGGGCTGCCCCCCTAAATCCACCTTTGAGTTTAGTCTCTGAATTAGTGATATCTTTCGATTGGCAAAGCTCAATTTGTGATCTAAGCAGGCGAAAGTAAAGGAAATAGTGACTTTAAGTATGTCACCATCTTTAATAATATCAATAAATCATCGTAATTTTCAGTGGATAAGAGGAGCTCTCCGTTTTGCAACTCTGGGGGGCAATCTGGAGATTGTGAACCTTATTTTGGATAAATTCCCCCACCCACCCATGGCAGACGCCGTAAGTTAATATTCCTGCATGTAAGATCACCATTTGGCCGGTTGAATTTCAGTGTTGTTCACTGTGCAGTTCTAACTAATCTGACGCTGACGCACTCACCGCCCGAGTTAGGGCAACTTGACCGGCTGGCAAATCTTAAAATCTGCCGCAATCTTCAAAGGAACCATGCAGCTGGACATATGCGTGAATCTTATGAGCTGACTAACACTTTAATAGCAAATAGCAAAAAAGTCTTATCGTGTTTAGTACGTTGCCATTTTTGGCAACTCACCTTGTGACCTAAAATAATGAAATTATCCATCCCAGGGTTGTAAAAATTTTTGGTTTTAACCTCTGAGGTTAATGTAAAACGACCGCAATTTAAATTTTGATGTTGAGTGAACCATCACCTTTATTGTCAATTTGAAAATGCTCCGTTGTATCTTTACAGAACAATGATTCCCTTTTGCATTATGCTGCGCTGGGAGGTAATCCTGAAGTGTTAACGGGATTTTTGACGAAAACAACGGATGCTTGTCAAGCTGACTCCGTAAGTATATTCAAAAGAAAACATTAGTTTGGTGTTGTGGACACACATTAATAATTACCTTCTGAGCAGCATCCAATGATAAGAAAACATCGCTTTTTAAATATGTTTTCGAGATAAATTTAAGCTGTCTCTTCTTTCATCAAAGTTCGATCTCAGGCGCTGGCTAAATCCCAGTTTCAATATACTGGCATATCACATGAAGTTTTGAGATTAACATTAGCAAAACCTCAACAAGGCTGTTCGGCCCAAAAAAATTTTGCCGTCGTTATCAAAAGATAACTTCAACCGGCGTTTTCAATGACATTGACAGAGGGTAGTAGGGTAAAGGGAGTTGCCTCTGTGTTCATTCAGGGGCTCAGGGGCGAAGCAAATTCAACACTTCAAACAATACTGTGATCCTCAGGAAGTAGGTCTCAAAGGTTTGTTGACATCATTTACCAGGACACCATTTTTATAGACTGGAAATTTTAAGTATTCTAATGCTGAAAATGTTCACACGGCTGTAAACAGGGATAGAAGATGCTTAGGCCATTTGTTGCACACTTCCCGTTTCTTGAACAAATCATGAGCGGATGCCATGAAGCTAAACGTCACCGCAGACATAAACTCAGATCAATGGCAGTCAAAAGTCGTTGCCTCATCACAACAAGTAGGATCAAATGCATCTTGAATTCCTTTGAATTTGTCAATGCCTCATCATTACCGATTCAGGAACTTTGGTGCATCTACTGACAGAAAGCAAATATGCACAACAGCAAAACTTTTTGGAGGGATTTTGCGGGATGGGTAAATGTACAAGGGAATTCCTCCAATGGCTTGTGGAGCCTTATGGTGGCGATACTTTTACATAAGTTGTATTAGAGTTTCGTGGAACCATCAAAGCAGAGATTTGCGCAATGATTCCACGTCAAGTACAGCGTGCTCCAGGTGACGTAAAACAATTAATTTAAAATGACACATGCAGGCAAGCTCGGGGATACACCTTTCTCCCTACTTCAACTAATTGCTATGGAGCTTCAATCTGAATTATTGTTTACAAATATTTTATCTCTTTGAGGGCAGTCTGTAGTATGTAGTAAAGAACTTGGTGTGAACTGAAGAGTGTTGTTCGTTCCACCAAGTACCAAAATAAGGAAACAAACTTTGAGAACTCGGTCTTTGCATGACCGTCTCGTTATGAAATTGGATTTTTACGAATTCAGTCACTATTTAAATGCTTTCAGCTACTACATTGCATCTGATTTCGACGCCCTGGTTGTCCTTCACTGTTCCGGATTTTCTGCACCTGGTCATACGCGATATTAAATATCATTCAAAAGCAGATTTAATTTAAGAATTGAAATTAAACGTTGAAGCTTTATTTTCCCATTCACGTTTGTTGTGATAATGAATTTTTGGGAAACACCTTGTGTAGTATCAATTTGCCTTTTGGTTTAAGAGAACGCCTTTACATTATGCATCCTTGGGAGGTCACCTTGATATTGTCAAGTTGTTGTTGGTTGAAGGAGCAAGTGTTCACCCACAAGACAGAGTGAGTATATTCTACCCCTCTCGTTTTGCATGGTATTCCAGTGACGCCAAGCTTGACGCGGGTTTTTTCTAGTTTGCAAAGGAACACATTGCCATGCTCTTTTATTGCATGTTTAGATAGAATACGTTTCGGCCGTGGGTTCTAAATTTTTATGGGAATCGATTTTTTGACACATTTCCTTTCTACTCTGATTCAAACTCTGTGCTCCAGGATGTCAAAAATAATTTGGAATTTAGACATCAGGCCCCATTGTTTTGAAAGGTTTTGTAATTCTTAAATGTTTTTTTCTTAGCAAAAACGCCACTGTGGTTCTCTGATCTCCGTACCACACTTAAGCTTTGGAGCACCCCAAATTGGCATTATATATAAAAACTTTCAGAATGTTGATTGAGGAGAAGAACTGCCACCTACTGAATAACCACAGAATCACTACCTCATTCAAAGAACATATGCTTTAGAAGGGCGTTTTGATCTCTCACGTAAACTTCCTAGTAATGCAACAAAAATGCAGTAATCAGTTTGGTTGAATTCATAAATGTGAACGTTTTAAATTGAATAAGATACTTCTTATAGGGGAAGAGAACAGTTCTGCATTTTGCTGCATTGGGAGGAAATATTGATACAGTGGATTTGCTTCGAAGTAATGGATTAGATGAACGCGAAAAGGATGAAGTAAGTAAACAGATAACTCGCATATACAGTACATGTAGATGGTTCAGGCTGATAAGGACTAATCTTGAGGTGTGCCAAACAAAAATCCAAACCTTCAGAGGATAGCTGTACATTACTTTTCGTTAATTTCGCGATTGATATAGAAAATTCTCTTTGATTAGTGTCGGCAACTGAAAACAGTATGGTCTCTTATTCGAAAAATGTGTTTATTTGCAGTGACCAAATGATCACCTTGGTTAATAATCTCTCTTAACAATGTTTGGCACAGTTTTAACTTATCGCCGATTTTATACATTTAGGTGATGTTTGTGTGTGTGTGTGTGTATGTGTGCGTGTGCGTGTGTGTGTTTGTTTTGTGTGTGTATGTGTGGGTGAGTGTGTGTGTGTGTGTATGTGTGTGTGTGCGCCTAAAACAGGTCCTTCAAAAATGTGAAGTTGAGATAGGTTACCAAGAGGCTACCTCTAACTAAATTAATAATGCTTTGAAAAAGAGAGTTATATTGTTTTAAAATTTCAGTTTCCCAGATTATGAGCTTTAAATGTATGATGCAGGTTTGCTAATTTTTTACTTCGGCGTAAACAAACGTTTTTTGTAAGTCACGAGTACATGTACCTTGAGCGTTTTGGCTCCGTCACTCAAGTAACGTCATTGAATGTGTTCTAAGACTTATGTTGATGCTCAACGTGTTTTCTTTGAAATACGCTGTGAGAAAAAAGGGAGCCACGAGCATTTTTGACCTTTTTTAGCTCAAATGTCGTCACACAAAAAGGTCCAATTTGATTTTTGCATAACCTCACATTACCCCGTTTCGTTTCACTGGGTGGCCATAATGTGTTCGGGTTGTGGTTGCAAAAGAATTAAGTTAATATGAATAATCTAGAACCAGATTTTTTAACTACATGTAATTCAAATTTGTATCTTGAATAAATGATAAAAATAATGCTTACATTTGAGTTTTCATTTCAATAGGTGGCGATTTGACTAGACGGCGCGGCATTGACGTCAGAACGCCATCCCACACGTGTGACAAATCAAATAAAAAAGGCACCTTGCTTATTTAACTTACATGTACAACATCGTTAAACATGTTAACAGTATTTTGTCCCTCCTGTCGGGAACAACCCAATCATGTTGTGAACACTAAAGTTTTTGGGAACAAACTAAAGTACTTTGCTCTGAAACCGGATGAGATTATAACGTCGTTTACATGTTAGTGTCCTGTTTACTGGCATTCCTTCTCAAGATCCTCCGTCCATTGCTGAGGGTTTAATCTCCAAAGATCCAGAGCTCGATTCAACACGTTCCCTGTCAGTTGATCAAGTCTGCGACCTTTTGCCGTTACATGTATGTCTGAAAAGTACTTATTTTGTGTTTAACCAGTTGCAGTACATTTAATAGCATGGATGTGCAATGGGCTCACCGGTATCTCCCATATAAAAAACCTACATATGGTGTCTTCGAACAGCTCATTCTTACTCAGTACCCTGGCCACCCCCCTAGATTGTGGTTGAGATATGTGGACGACACGTTTGTTATTATTCGCAAGAATGAACTCTCTGCTCTCTTCAAGTTCATTAATGAGTTTGACCATAACATCAAATTCACTTAGGTACCCTGCAAAGACGACAAGCTACCTATTCTGGACTGTTTGTAGTCTCCATTAAACAGGACAGATCATTTGGCACCAAGGTTCACCGCAAGAGTACACCCTCTGATCAATATCTCCAATTTGACTCGAACCATCCTCTCATCCAAAAGCTGGATGTCATTTGCATTTTGAAAAACAAAGCTAACACTATCATTTGTGATCCTTCGACCATTTCTGAGGAACTGAATTACACTAAGGACGCCCTTAACAAGTGCCGTTATACAGGTTGGTCGTTCACCGAAGCGGAAAGATCAAAGAGGAGAAAAGTAAAGACTCAGACAACACCTACTGCGAGTCATACTTCTTGTGTGGTGATTCCCTTTGTCCAGGGTCTTTCTAACCGCCGCATGAGGATATTCAAACAGTTTGACTTTTAGATAATCCAAGAACCGTTTAATTCTCTCTACAGCCAACTGGTTAATGTCAAGGACAAGACCCCCAAGGGTCATAAATCATGTGTTGTTTATTGCGTTCAGTGTAGGGATCCCGAGTGCTCAGAAAGCTACGTTGGTGAAACAAATCGTCCATTAAAATGCGTATGTCACAACATCGCCATGCTGGTTACGGGGACACTTACGATTCGGTTATTTTTAGCCACCTGTACGCCCCTGGACACATGATTTCAATACTAAGGATTTCACGATATATCCTAGACTGTGAAGAAGACTTTTTCAAAACACAGGCGTCATCAGCTTCTGATCGTCCTCAATAGACTACATATTATACAACAAGTTATGACACTCTCATCAAGGACTTCCAAATTCGCTTCACTTCAACCGTTCATATCTAACACAAAACTCAATAAATTTGCACAAAACTGAGTTTCGTCCTGCTCCAGCGAGCTCGCAACAAATTTGCGGTCAAAGCAAACATTGTTCCCAAAACCTCATGCATACTCCCTACTTTGGAGCGTTGATAGTCTCTCTTTAAAGAAACGAGGTGGTTTAAGATTCAATTTTGTCACACGTATGAGATAGCGTTCTGGCGTCAGTGCCGCGCCGTCTAGACAAAACGCCACCTATTCGCCAGAATAATGGTAACGTCACAAGCCAAGCTGAAGTTGGTGAGAAACGGACCCAAACGTTGCTAGTTTTAGTATTTTTTTGTTCCAGTGTTAGACTCAAATTTTATCTGTTTTCCCAAATAGATGTCTCAAACTTTTCATGGTTTTATAAAACCTGAATGTTATTGAATAGAAGTGTTGGAAGCTTGACGTAAGTTTCGCTCTAAAATCGTGTTTAATATACAGAAGTTACTCCTTCATTCCTCTGGGTATTTGTTATCAAGTGAAAAGAACACTGTTCAGAACAATAATTAATCATAAAAACTTGTAAAACATACAACGCACTTCATAAGAACAGGCATCAGCAAGACAGCGGCCGGTCTGCACTCTGCCCTTCTTGAATAAGTGCAGATTTTAAACAAATGCAGGTTTGGAATAAGTGCCACGACAAGGTATGCCTTGAAAATAAAAAAAACACCCTGACGCCAGTACGCGGGACCGCAGAAAAAGTAATTGTGATTCAGTCCAGGAAAACATAAGTTGCATCTGCGGGTAAGCTTAATGTATTCTTGTAGGATGGAATGTTCCCGCTGCATTACGCTGCTTTTGGAGGTAACCATGGCGTGTTTCACTTGTTAAAAGAGGCAGCACCTAATACAGATGTATGTAACGAGGTGAGTACACTGCAAGCTACAGGGCGAGGAAAGGTTATCAGACTGAACTTTTTTCCGCTACATTTGCTGAATGTATCGAGTTTCGTCAGTTACGGAAATGAGATTAGAAAATTGGACAATTGTAACTACGGGGAGTAGTAAATGAAAACAAATGGCCATATCTTCATTTGTGTGCGCATATCTGGGTGAATATTCCTATCATCTGTTTGTGTGCTTTCGGAGTCTGGGCATCCGGCTTCGTGGGTTGATGAACACTGCTGGCTGTTGCAGGATCTTAGAGAGACGTGACATGCAGTAGTGATTCTATAAAGTTTTCGATGGATGAAGACGAGTTTTGGAACGAGGCGATTGTCGCTCTGCTTCCTTGTGGCAATTTTATATGTTTACGTTTGATGTATCTTTGGAGCTCCTCAGATGTATTTCTATTCTACATGTAACGATACCTTACCATTTCGACCACATGTTATTTTCTACGACTTGTATGCTACTTAGTCGCCATTTTTACAAATGTTTTGTCATCGTTCTCTCTATCCTCTCTAAGGATTAATATGAGCATTGAAATACGTGCATGTCTAGCTACTTGGAAGACCGCAGCTGAGAATAGTTTTCGAACGGAAATGACTAATTTGGCACCCTCTATTGGAAGTTTTGCAGCCATATCTCTTAAACCTCTTGCAGGATCTTTGCTGACTTTAACTGGCATACATTAACATATTGTACATGTATCTGTAGGGAGGTGCGTAACAGCAGGTGATGAGTTTCTGATGGAGCCGATTACCTGTGTTCCCCCATTGGCAAATGTTTACGTTTCTCTATGTAGCTTCGAAAGGTGTTAAATATGCATTTCAATTAAAATACGTCAAAATCTTCACAATCTCATACCATTTTTAACCATTTTTTATTTTCTTATTTTTTGTCTGTTTCCTTTATTGGCGACTGTCTCACTATCGGCCATTTCACAGTATGGGTGCATGAAGTATCAAGAGCATTGGCATACATGTACATATCACTACTGGAAATTGCATGGCTGACTATCATTTTTGAGAAGGACAGATTCCTGTGGAACTCTCTTGTGGCAAAAAACTTATTATTTTCATTTTGACTCAATGCAAATCTTGAGATGGATCTCCAACAGATGCCTTTTTATTTTGGAATGAACAATTGAATTCGATAAGTTACATTTACTAAACAGCACGTGTATTTGACTAAACGTTGAGCTCCGAAAAGACTTTTAAAGTGTTTTTGTATCAGTTGTCGTGTGCGTCTCTTTCCTCTGTAAGTCTTAGATTCATGATGACAGGTATGTTCCTATCTAGGATAGTAAATTTGCTAACATTGGTTTTTGTTGTGGGAGTGGTCACATCTGTTATGCTCACTGCATGCGACTCACCTAGTGCGCGCATATGGATGTTCCACGTTGATTTGTTATTAGTTGTTTTGGCTGACTGTCCGCACTACTGTGCTCCAAAGTGGTAATTTTGTTTTTGTGTCTGCGAATGTATTTCCTAAATTATTTCATTGGTGGAACTTTGGTAAAATTTCGGCAGTGCTTTCCTGTGCATGTGAAACTGGATAACGACAATGTTAAGACGGATCTGAATAACGTTGGGCCATCGAGGGTCAATTATATTTTACATTAGCTTCTTTGTAAGTTTTTCGAGAAATTTTGCAACTAGGTTTCTGTTATCTGGACAACAGCACATCTTAATATCCGGATGGATTCGACCCATTGTGAGTCATCTTGTGGATGTTTTCCAGCTTATTTTCACCCCTGCATCTGACGAACCACTCAAGTGTCATGACGACAAGTGGTTGGTCTGACATCCGACTGACTGCAAACTCATTTTGAAATTTAACAGCTGTGTTATTATTTAATTGAAAGAGGTTGTGTCTTATCTTGTATATGAACAAAAACAGCATAGAGGCTTTCTGAAAATTCGATTTGTTTACTTTCTGAGTTTGTTGATAGGTTTGTATGACTTCAAGGTTTTATTTGTCAGTTTTCTTCTAAGACACGTGTAATATACCCTGCACCATTCAGTGGCCATTAGTTTGGTACCAATAAACACACCCTACCAAAACAACTTTTGTGGAGCCTCCATTGGCTCATTACATTCTGTTTGCTTATGGTTGAACGCTGTCTGGCGACTAATTTTGGTAACACGCCTTGTCGAGTCCAAATGTAGTTCATTCTTGGTACTTGAGGACCTAAGATTACTACCATTATTAATTTCACCCCACGAAATGGTGCTGGCACCTGCTATTGAAGAAATACCTCTCGCGATACATAAAAACATCATTGAACCCAAAGACCATTTCTCAATGGCAGTGAGTAAATTGGGACCTTCTCATGAAAACAAACAGTGCAACAATCAGGGGCAGATCCACGATTGGGGGGCCAACGCACGGTAATATCCCGAGTTTCGACAGATGCGAGCGCCCAGCCTATAATGTGGGGACGCAGAGGCCTCGAAAGCTTGGGGTTGCCGACCTGTTGACTTAAAAAAGGTAAACGGAGTTTGTTCACTCTGTTCAGGGCCTATGCTTTGTTTATTCACCCCCGACGAGCCCCTGCTTGCTCGCACCCAAACATTCAAACGGTGTCTGGCGGATTTAGGGGGGACANCCCTTGCCCCCCCCCCCTAAATCCGCCACTGACAATGTGCGTATGTCGTGTAGCTCATGCGGGACTGTATTTTTACAGTCGTTGGTTAAAGCGGCATAAAATCGGTGCTTTCAGTTTAAACTTTTATAAATTCGTCGTTGTCCTAAAACTTACATGTACAATGTAGTCAGTTCGGAAGTGAAATTCGGAAAATGAAAACTCGTTATTTCTTCAGAACATGCTCGTTAAAGATGTAGGTTTGATCTTAACAAGTAAAGAACTGCCAGTACTTCCCAAGATTCTCACCTACTGCGACTATGAAACGAGTTCACCACGGTATTAGTTTATGTTTGTGACAGGAAACTTGGGTTTAATACCGCCTTTAATCGCTTCAACTGATGGACAAACTTGTCTTACCTTGGGATTTGTCGGGAGATTTCAAATTTCTCCCTTGCTTTGAGTTTTGAAGTTTCATAAACTTTAGCTACTTTGTGGCAGAAACTACTTGTAGGAGCCTTGCGGCAACTTCCCAATCAAACAATTACAGGTTCAAACCGTACTTGATTATTCTGGTAGAGGTCTCTTATTTCACAAGTGTATTTTTGTTTGTTCATTCCATATAGTGTTAAGTGTGTGCTATACCTTCATTGAAACATTAATTCATGCACTATGCATTTGTATGTCTATAATTTTTGTATCTACATGTCAGTATAAAGTGTTATATACATTGCCAAGATATCACTACTTGGCAGGTAATGTATAGTTATGTTACACCTGACCATATGAAAACAAAAGTAGAGTTTCCTTTTATTGCTGAACTTTTGCTTGTTTTAGGAGAGTGTCAATCCATCAGACATTTTGTGTGAGTTTCGTAAAGTGAGCAGCTCAATTGGCAACCTGATGATTTACAAGTTACAGGTGAGCAAAATACAAACGTATATGGACTGCGCTTTCTTATATATTTAGCTTTTCTCGTAGTTGAACTCAAACACATGCTTGGTTTAATAAACTTTATGAAAGCTATTTCAAATTCAATGTTTAAATTTTGTGAGCGAGATTTCAGGAGCAATGATCGTTCTATTCAAGTGAGCGTCGGAGAAAATTTCTTATTCGGCGAGTTGCAGAGTTTAGTTTGCTGTGCAAACCTTCACACAATTTTGAATGTTCTCGGCAAAATGCACGCTTAAAGACGAGCTACATTAGGATATTTTCTTAACCTGTCTGCTTGCATATCAAGTAAGTGTATGATAAGAAATAATGGCATGTCCTATTAACAACATCCGGAAGTATCAATCGGCTGGCCAAAGCTTGATAGGTCTTCTAAATAAAGTTCTGAAAGGAGTCATGTTAGAGCAAAACAACACACGCCACAATCACCCAACACGTTCACTTATCACTGCTTGAAAGGATGGCCCAGCTCAAAGTTTCGAATTAAAAGAGTTATTGACATTCAAGTTGGGATGATACTTTTTAAGCTTGTTTCAAGATAATGACGTAACTAAATAGGTCATTGAGTAAGCATTTGTTAATGTTAGTTTACACTAGCTAATGAAATATAACGTCATCTTTCAAGAACGGCTATCAAAAACAAGAAAAATACTCGAGAATACAACGATCCAGAATAATTTCATGTCTATAAGCTTGTATTTGACTTTAGTATCATAGCATTTCTCGGATGTAAGACCAGTCGATAACTGTCTTGAGTTTTCTGCCAAGGAGCCACCATATGTACTATCCCTATTACTGAATTATTGCAAAGGTTACATTAGATTGCAAAGATCGAAATAACATTTTTCCTAAGAAAAATCAAAGTTGGATGGCCTTCAATTTCAATGTACATGTAAGCGTTACTGGTCGGAATTCCTGATATGCACGGGCAAGTTTGAAGTTATTCAATGTGGTGTGTATGACAGACAACATAGGTTAAATCAGCAGCACTATACATCGGGCTTGTTGTTTTACAAAGTTTCCCATTTCAGTCCAGTACCTTGGAGGAACGTATTATGCTTACATTAGAGGCTTATATAATCATTCCTTAACTGAAAGTGAAATTATTCCCAATGCCAGCGTAATCAACAATTCCCGAAAAGCAAAGCAAGAAAATCAAATATCAACAGTAATATAAGTATCATCCATTCATCAGTTGTTATACTTGCTTGAGAAGCATGGAAGAGGGGTTTCGAAATAGCAGCAAGCAATATGAATAGTTTAGGGAAATTGAAAAAGTATTTTTTATTCCTAATTGTTCAACAATCTTTTCTGAATAACTTAAAATATTTTGAATATCCGCTATGGTACTATTTTACCTGTTTTAAGAATTGTATTACCCTGCTAGCTAAAGTGCATATGCCAAGAAATTTTGTTACTGAAAAGCTTGTTTGTAACTGTACTACACATAGTGTACCTAATTATCGGACGGAACCTAAATAGGACATTTCAAAAAATCTTACTTGAAGCATAATCTGAGAATTAAATGACACCAATTTTTGTTCCGTTGTAATGCATTCAATGTTCGGCACTGTCTCGTTTTTTTACAGCGTTGCCTCGTTTTGATTTCACCGAGAGAGGGTGCAATTTAGACCCCCAAGTCGGCCTAAAATGGACGATCGCAAAAAATCGGTTATAAAAGTTGAAAATAAAATGTTGAAACCATCTCGTTGAACTGACAATATGTCACTGTTCCATTTTTTCATTTGTTTTTAAACTCAAGTCAAACCCCGACCGCGCACGTGCGGGTGTCATATCAAGAATCCAAACAGATACTAAAAACTGCAGTGAGTTTGCACGTGCTTTAGTCGTCTGCACTAATTCATCGAAACGACTTGGCGCCGTCACCAGATTTCATTTTATGGATAATTTTGTTGGGAATGGACCTGTGTTCTAGCAGCATATATGTCAAAACAGTCGAGTTGAAATTTGGCTACAAGGGGCCCTCGGCCATTACGTGGTTAGTCAGTTTTCCGCGGTGTGGCGTATGGGGAAACATGGTGTCCGATATTTAGGTTCTCCGAAGGTTTGCTAGTTGTGTTTTTTAAAGATCAGTCGGAACATAAATGTGGCTTTCAGTGACAAGATATAGTAACAGAAAAATTCTGTTAAGGTAAGCCTTTATATCAGCAAAGAATCTACAACAGTCCGTAGTATTTTTAATTAAATATAATACAAAATGTGCCAAAACGTCCGATAATTAGGTCACTTGACTGTACGTATGAACAAATTATAAACGTCTCTCTGTACAAAAAACTTGGAAAGAAGGAACTTTTACGTCAAACGTTTGACTGAAAAAACGTGTGTTTCTATGCACCCAAAAACATGAGCAGCATAGTAATACCATCGGCCTTGCACTAAAAGCTTGTAATGAATATGTGCATCCACTGTCATGGTAACTCATTTTCGGATTTGTGAATTTATGCTTCAAGTGCTTGTTGTTATGACTCACATGTGATTACGCAAACCAGAAGTACTTGATATATTAATTCCATTTGGTTGTATGTGTTTTATGCATTTTTATGTTGTTGAATGCTAATTGTGGTAATTCACATAGCAATTTGTTTGATTTTTCAAAATAGTGCTGCTTGACCTGATTTTCCAGTGCAGTGCTTGGCGTAAGTTATTAAATGATCTAAATCTCCTGCTTTAGACATACACAGCTAATTCCATGTTTGTGTTTTTGTCTTCTCAAACTTGTTATATTTTCTCACGCGTCGCGCTGTTGCTGTTTCATTTTGCTTGCGGCAGCCCCTGCCCCTCAAATCCGCCTTTGTGTTCCAATTGGTGATATAATTAAAGGTAATTATCAAGTAGTGTATGCTAACCCTGAGGCTCTGGCATTAACAATTGATGGTGTGAAACACTTGAAAAACAAGGAACTAGCTTCCAAAACAAGGAATTAGCTTACAACGTGGCAATTGTGGTAATCAACGAAGGACATATTGTGTTAGAATGGTGAGTTTAATGCAGACAAAAATACTTTCAATAAAATCTATTCGTATCAGGTTTCACAGCACCAATTTTTATCCCTTTTCTAATTCCCAGAATTTCCAAATCTGAGCCTGGACGTTTTATGGAAATTTGGGAAAGCCGCCAAAAATAATCAAAAACATAAATTTCTTCAATGCAGATGCACTAAATAAAAATGCCTCCCAAGAGCCACGACAACCTGGAATTACCAAGGAACCCAGCAGCCCTTTTAGGTCACCCTGAAGTACAAAAATTGGGACAGAGTCGGAAATCCACATCATTAAAATAAGATTTTCATGGGTGATCTTACTGTCAAAATTGCTCTTTAATTTTTGATTTTTGATAGAGTAACCCCATCAGTGATGGTGTTACCAAAACAACAAATGCGCAGAGAACATGATGTAGGCATGCATTCTTAATCTTAACTATATACAGGAAATCCAAAATCTATGACATTTTAAATGTTTATGTAAAAGTAATCCTGTATTATACGTTGACGTTAGATGCTAAAGACGTAATTGTAACGTTTCATTATCTCGTTTAACCATTTATTTTTTCCAAAACACATGTAAACAATAACATTTTATCACGTGGCGCAATTTCCCTTGTTAAGCATCAGTCTAACCAATAAAAATAGTATTATTTGATCAAAACCCCCTTAAGCATAGTAAGCACTGAGATCATTCAGTGGCTAACTCACTATACAACTGATTTTANACACACACACACATCATTTCTTGTGAAAAAAACATTCTTAGCTTACATATCAGAAAGTCCCTCAAGATTTTTAAATCGAAAGCATTATGTCATGACTCTTTAACCACATGGGTACTGCCACTATTATCTGCTTCAGAGTCATTAACTGAAATGGACTATTGATATCTGTTGTCGTTTATGATTTCTACCTTTCGTCACTGACATTTTTAAAGCTGTTGTACAGTATCACACCATCACTAAAGATAAAAACTAAGCAGTAAATCGTCCTCATTTTTACATTTTTTTCTTAAAGCAGATCCTGTCATAAACAAGAACAGTCATCCATCAGTTTTACAGTTAACTACACACTGAATTTCAAAAATTGATTACACAAAAATTCTCTAGTTTGGGACAGTGAATAATTATTTTGATCGAAGTCGGAGCTTGTGCCAATTTTTAGAAATTCACACAATTGTCTGTCAGAAATTCAAGGGGAATGGTAACAATTTATTAAATGTTTGTCATGAGAGTCACTTTTTATGAACTTACAGGAGTATTTTTGGAACCTGTTATGCTACAACATAGCGTTAGGAATTTGAAAAGTACGAAAATATACAAATCACTCACGCCTTAAACTTAAGGATGAAAACATTAAATTTCAGCCTTGATTTCTGTGTTCTGATTTTATGAGACTGTCTCAATCTGGAAAATGTTTAATGTAATATATCACCGATCTAATTGCTATCATCAACTATGTCTCAACTTTGCTAAAAATCTTTGTTAAAAACAATAATAAGCTATAAATGTGATCCATCTGAAAAATGTTCGTACACCATTGCAAGAATGAGGACGAATACACGCAGCAGACAATAGCCTCTGTGTGGCACAGAGTTGAGGATTTTTGGCAAACATCTACATGTATCCTATACATTATGGCTACAAGGAAGTCACTCTTAGTCACAGCAATATGAAGTGAATGGCACACAGAAGTGGAAGCCCATGTGGACAATTTTCCATTTCTTTCACAATTGTCCATATAAGCGGCTTGTTTTCCAGGTCCCTCATGGGAAATCTAAGCACACTTTTTTCTGAAGTCTTGCAAAGATCATCCAAACATGTACTGATTTTAAACAACATTTTCCGATCAAGTTGTGCAGTTTAGTCTTTAGACAGGTTTCACAGGAAAGGGTTGTATTGTTGATATACCTCAGATACTGAATACCCATAGTCAACCATATCGGACTCAAAATTTAACAATCTCTTTACTCCTGTTGGCGTCTTAGAAACAGGTGGCGAATCAATTATTGCATGTTTTTGTCGATCTTCAGACTGAGCAATGAGAATGCTGACATCCATTCTTGCGGATTTCTGCAGCTGTGTGCGTTTTGAACAAAACGTACATGTAATGCTTGAGATGCAGATAAACACAGGCCTAGTGTCCAGCAAATCATTGTTGAATTGAATGTACATGTGAACGAGTAAAAAAAAACAGTATCTCTGTCTTAATGCAGCCTTTTTAACTTTGTGTGTGAGAGTCAGAGTATGAGAGTTTTCCACATAATATGCATGTCTTTGACTTTGCCTTTTTTCACTGGAGTATTACAGTTCACAATCTGAAATTAAAAATACGTAAATAGCAAAGGCTTTCAATTTTTACTAGCATGACTGATGTGTCCCCTAGAATTATATTATATCTGTTCAAGTGAGTTGACTTATGGCTATAAAATTTTAACCAACCTGATCAATTTTAGAAATGCAGAAGAAAAATATGTTTAGTTAACCTTTTGCAAAAATTCTATAGTTACAGAATTACAAAATATGACTCTGCTCGGATATTATGGTCCCTGACACGGACAACGAGTTTCATCCACTGATAGTAACATAAGTCGGAAGGTTTAAGACGAATTGTGCCTCACTCTGGCGGGCGCAGTAAATATAGGTGGGCGCGCAGTGTAAAACTGGCCATTTGACAATTTGGGCAACTGAACGAAGGACTGATTGTAGAAAAAGTTACATTACAGGAGTATTTGTTTGAGGTGGAAGAAATTAAAGATACCGATGGGTACCTAAGGTGTCTCTCTATGAGCAAGAGGTACTGAAACTTCATGACTTTGATGTTTCAATCGGTGTGAGGCATGCCATAAGTCATCAAAAATCTATCAATGTATGAAACTCTCAGAGGCGCTGCAGTACTGGGGCCAGCTAGAGACGGTGGTCACTATCTAATCCACCGAATAATAGGAATGTTATTCAGTTGTTACATTCATCAATTTGTTTCGACCATGTCCTTGTCCTGTCGTTCGTTTCCCATTTTCCCTAGTATAAAGTGACCAAAAACACATGTATTCGCCTGGTCAAGTCTAGACCTTTGCTGTCACTGACCGTGTTCCATCTGGCTAAACCAGGGAACATTGTATCCGACTTGTTTTCAAAGTAGTTAGGTGTGATAAGACTGAACTCTGAAGTTGAAGTCAAAGCGACCATACAGTGATGACCCCTTTTAACTCACTTTTTAAGCAAATACTACCGTGCAGGTGTACATGGCTGGTCCAGGTTAGATTTCCGGTTCGGACATTGATCCGAGTCAGCATTTACAACAGTTGTTCAGTAACATTTACATTGATTCAAAAACGCGATAGGTCTACTGCCTAAACCAGAAATCGCGAGCCACCATGTTTACAAAAGCGCCGTCTACCGAACAAAATGATAGAAGTGAACTACTTTCGCGCAGGCAAATGTATTCCATATGAGTAAGATAATACACGCAGTGTTGGCTTACGTAAATGAAAAAATAGTGAATAAGGACTATTCACGTTTCACTGCAAACATTCACCCTCCTATCAAAGTTGTATATATAAACAAAATGTATAGCTACAACGAAACTAACTGTTTGAAATCTTCACATGCAATTATTTATCATATGACCTCAAGGGAGAACGGGATGAAATGCAATGACTAAGCGACAAAAGACAAATTAAAATAAAATCAAAGGGCCTCAGGTGATAGCAAATCTTTAACAAAAGAACCACTTAATCAATGTCAGACATATTTTACGGCGCAGAAGTCCATAAGTCTCCAAAAAGACGTCACAATTACCTTGTGTTTATTGATGCTCCAAAACGAAACATAGCTACCTTTATTGTTTCATTTTGAGTCAGTCCTAGCTTGAATAAATCGACAATATGCTTGTTTCGGTCATCCTTTATATATTGAAACCAAGGTAGCAACCTCGAAATCGTAACTGTGTCGATAGTGTTAATAAGTCTATCGATAGAGATAGTAACTCTATCGATAGAGTTAATAAGTCTATCAATAGAGTTAATAAGTCTATCGATGGAGATAATAAGTTTATCGATGTAGTTAACAAGTATATAGATAGAGATAGTAACTCTATCGATAGAGTTCATAAGTCTATTGATAGACTTAATAATAGAGTTAGCAAAGGAGAAAAATGTTGCTGTGCCGTGCTGTCCTTTTTAGAGCCACCGTAGAAATGTATCAACCACAAACCAAAAATGATAATTGGTTTTACACTGGAAGGTTTTTGCAAATTGGGAAAAATCGGTTATTCTTAAATCTCAATTTGTCTTATTTAGCTACATCTGTACGTGTTACCATGTGTAACAACGCGTTAAGCTCTGAAATTGTGGCTGTGTGTGATGGGTGGGGGTTTCGACGTCCGCGTTGACTAATTTCAATTACATTTCCACATTTGTGAATTTGTAGAAAAAGAGGACAGAGCAAAGACTAAAGGAACCTGGAAAGACATCATCGAAGGCAAAATTTACATCGTTTACTAGTATGGATTTTATGAATTTATCTTTGTTCTGTGCATTTCCGTTAGATATGTGGTTAACCTCAAAAACGTGTGTGCTTGTTTGTGGGTGTCTAAAAGTGTACTACTTAATAATCAATTCTAAATTAGTTTTAAAGCGTTTTCCTATGGTAGGCACATTGCACCATCCAGATTTTCCGAAGACTATTCAAGTCCTAGCAGCGACATAGCGACTCTAGGGGGCGTGAATTAAATAGTCAAACGCAAGGAGTAGCTTTCACGCACCATATTGCATTACCGCGACAAAAAAGCATAGAATTGACAATTGTTGTTTCCGTTTCCAACGAGTCACTAAGTACATTCTATCTGCCGCGAGTACCAGGGTGTGGTAAGCAGATTGCCATTATGTTGTCGTGTTGTCGAAGAATTTTCGCCATGGTCAGACGAGTAAATGTAAAGGCTTTACAGTCAAGGTTGACTTTAAACAGTGTGTTGTTTTAAAGACTAATTTTCAGGCTATTTGTCCATAATCTGCAGTTAGTATACAGCGGGTCTGTGATATTTTATTAACACTAACACAGATAAAACCTTCACAGTCCACCACATGTAAAAGTCCTTGAGTCAGAGCTTCAATCCTCTCTTCCTGTGATATTGTCGGGGAGCAACTTCACTTTTTTAGATATTGCTTCAAGCATGTGGTATATTCGAAAAGTTCCCTTAGCCAATCAAGACTTTCTGTCATTCACCACTGGTCATTTTTAACATGGTCTGTATATTTGTTTTTAATTCTGCATACTTTTGGTTTCTTACCACAATACATACATACGTTTTTTAAATGATTTCTCACACTGTCACATTTTTGTCAACGTTTGATGTAGCATGTTCAATTTAAGAACAGCTCTAGTAATGGAAGAATTCTTTTTGTGCATCCATGTTGGCCTTTTTAGTGCTCTAACACTTGCGTAGACTTATGAAAACACTGTTACCAACATCTGTGGAATACAAAGTGCGCCATACTTTCATTAACATATTACAAGGTCAATTAACATCTTGGTTACCTTTACTGGTTAATAGCAATTTTATACACAACCATAAATCTTGCTCTGTAGACTACTGTTGTTTTCTGTACACAATATTCCCCTGTCTTGATGTTCCTCCGACTTGACCTTCCCCTGGTTCAAAAATCCGTTGTTCGGTCATTACAATACCTGGTTCAGCTCTAATTAGGAAGACACTCCAAATTCTTTTTATACAGGAAGGTCAGAC
>NMRA01000593.1:244361-258879 GCA_002633005.1 Phoronis australis | reverse complement strand
AGCGTGCTCAGCGAGAGCTGGAGGAGCTTAAGAAGGTGTGCTGGTTTTTAAGAAGTGGTTATCATTAAGTACTATTGAAAAAGTTGGCTGACCTCTCCGACTTGATCAGGAAGTCATCCGTGTTTCTGTTTACAAGTGTCCATGCTCATTTGAAAGCTAATCTATTTCATAGCTGTTGTGTGGTTTATATTTTGGTGAAGTGCTATAGGGATAAAGTTGAAACGAGATGTCTGGGTTTGTATAAAATGATGAGTGTTACAGCAGTCATTTGGGGCAGAACAGGCATGCTGCGTCACTGTTGTCAGCTTGAAAGAACGACTGTTCCTTATGTGAAAATAATTATAACTTTTGGATGGTATCTGGGTGTCAACTTTACATTGTATTCTTGTCGATTTCAGTGATGTGCTTACAGAGACATTCAGCAATTAGGTCAACTTGCCTGATGGAAAGTGATGCAGTGAATGTTTTGTACAGATAATGATAGATTTTGAATTTGAGTACCACTGATGCAAACATTGTAAAGTTTGTATATTACTTTTAGCCACAGTGCGTAGAGAAAAATTGTTTAACTCAATGTTTATTATATAACTGTGCTTGTCTGTTTGTTATTGTACTTTGGGGCTCTGTCCTCGAATGCAAATAAAGTTTGGTATGGAGTATGAATCACTACACACAGTTACGTTGCTGAAAAATTCACAAGATTTTGTCTGACGAAGGTCGTAATCCTCAGTAAAACAATACACTTCATGTTGTCTGCTGTAATTGTGTTTCAGAAAGAAGAAGAGGAGAAAAGACAGCAGACGGCGAGAGAAGCAGAAGATAAAAGAATGGCAGACAGCGAGCAGCTGGAGTCTGTAGAAAAGGCGGAATCTCAGGAGGCAGGAGAAGAGAAACAGAGTACAGCTGATGAAGGGATAGACCCTGTGATGCAGAAGTATATGAGCATGGTACAGCAGCAGAAACAGCAGGAGAAAAAGGTAAGACAGCATGAGAGGGCGCCGGTAGTATAGTGACTCAACATTTGTGGATATCGTATCTTCTTCATGGGTTACTTCCCACTAGTCAGTGGTGTGTCACATGACCTGTGGCCCTGATATTTATGCGTACCATAGATTTGATGGCAAACGATAAGGCACACAACGAGGCAAAGTTTTGTGGCAATGCTGGTTTTAATTAAAGTACAAATGTCTGGTTTCCGCAGAAATATCTCAGTATTACTTAATGTTTCTTTTTCCTGGATGAACTGTGCATGCAACATTACTGAGGTGATGTGATGCTGTCTTGTTTCTGCTGCGTATTTCACACTAAGCCTTGAGCATTGAGCAACTTGATCTCAGTCCGAGTTGAGTTGGTCATTGAGTTTTCTCAGTGAAATAGATTGCAGTTTGGCCAACGGGTGTCATCTTACTATAGTTGCATGTATCGTTAATAAGAATCAGAAGAATAGTATATAATGTTTAAAAGTTGACTGAGGTAAAAACTGTTTTGTATTCTTAGTGAAAATTATCCGAAAAAGGTTATCTTTGTCCCTTGCATTGTTGGGTAAGAACATCTCTGTCATTTCTTATGTTTGATACTTGAATTCTGTGTGACTGAACAGTTACTGGGTATTTCCAATTATAGCCCCTGCAAGTGCTCTTTCAGAAACAAGGCTTGGAATCATTTTGCATGTCTATAACATGTGGAGAATGTTGGCAAGGTGACAATATTCCTCAATTTTTGGGCTTTCAAAGGACTGTCAAAATATATCAAGTGAAACCTTTCTCTTGGAACTAATAACCCATGATTGAGTGGGTGGCAATTTAAGTTTCCAAAAGAACTTTTATCCTCATTTTTTCTGAAAATCCCCTTGGGCTCTTTTGGACTCAGAGTACTTTTTGTCAATAGGTGGCACTTTATTCCACTAAGCAAGACCTCAGGAGGTGGCACTGTGTTCAGTCAAATTAGGTTTTTTACATCATTTTAGACGGGAAGTTTATCATTCGGAATTAAATTTTACTGCATTGTTTACATTTAACAATCCACACCATAGTTGAAGCAATTTAAACGAGCTTCTATTGATTTTTATGCGCCCACATATTTATATGTGAACGCATTATGCCGTCATCTCTGTCCGTCCGTCCGTCCGGGCGGCGTCCGGCGTCTGGCGTCCGGCGTCCGCTGCTCTATCTCCAAAACACTTTGACATACGTTCATGAAATTTGGCACATATGTTCCATTCATGAATGGGACGGCATGTGCGAACTTTCGGACGGATCCGACTACCGGTGCGCCCCCAAGTGGCAATTTTAGTTTTTTACGCTTACCTTTGTATCTCCAAAAGTCCTGAACGGATTTTCATGAAATTTGGTATGTTGTTAACAACGAAAGATGACGACTTTTGGATGGATCCGATTACCGTTGTGCCCCCTAGTGGCAATTTTAATTTTTTTACGCTTACCTTTGTATCTTCACAAGTCCGTAACGGATTTTCATGAAATTTTGTATGTAGGCACCTATTAGTGAGATGACGCTATCCTCCCGTTTTCAGATGGATTTGCCATAGTTTGCGCCACCTAGTGGCCATTTTTAGTGTTTTTGAGTCTGTTGTTGTGCGTCCACCCCTCTATCAACCAAACCGCTCAAAGGATGATTGTGAAAATTGGCATGTATATGCTTACTATGTAGAGGACGGTTGACGATGATTTTCCGACGATTTTGGCTACTGTGGCGCTCCTAGTGGCAGTTTTGTTTTTTTTGCGCCTATGGCTGTATCTCCTAAACCTTTCGCAGGATCTTTACGAAATTGTGTAAATATATTTATATGATGTTAACAACGGAAGATGACGACTTTTGGACGGATCCGACTACCAGTGTGCCCCCTAGTGGCAATTTTATTTTGTTACGCTTATCTTTGTATCTTCAAAAGTCCTGAACGGATTTACATGAAATTTGGTATGTAGGCACCTATTAGTGAGATGACGCTATCCTCCCGTTTTCAGATGGATTCGACATAGTTTGCGCCACCTAGTGGCCATTTGTACTGTTTTCGAGTCTGTATTTTTGCGTCCACCCCTCTGTCAACCAAACCGCTCAAAGGATGATTGTGAAAATTGCTGGTGAATTCCGCTTGTGCTCAGTTCTCAAAATGGGATAGAATGGATCATTTCATCCGGTTGTTGCTTATGGCAAATATCTCAGTTGATGCTTTCGCTGTCAGTCTCTCCAAACATTCCCCCTCCTCTTTGCATTGACTACAGGAATTTCACTTAGTTTCTTTTGTCAACATTATGAATACGCCAGATAAGCCCAGCATGATAATTGTTGGAAATGATAATGAATGTTCTGAACAGGGTGTAATGTATCACTCTTAGAGTTGTGAATGGATGTGGGAACGTAGGGGCACCCCGGATATGAATATTGATCAGCAAAATCATGTGGGCCGAGTATAATCACTGTATTTCTTCGGATACTGAAAGAAAAGAGTTATCGCCCGGGGGGGGGGGAGGTAGGGGCAGATAAAACACCCCATAATTTCCATTTTGTTGGAAGCTTTGATTAATGTAACTTAATGTTAATCCCAGTGAACAGGTGTGCTCCCATTTACCTTTGATCTATTTGTATATTTGCATTTTTGGTTGTATGAATTACAAATTTGACGAGTTGTTTTTGTATAACATGCATTTTTCCATTCATATCTGGTGTATGGCCTGAAGACTTTGCCAGTTAGTATGGTACTTAACTCAAAATATGGCCGACAAGCGAAATTTTGTGTTCTTGAATTCTGAACATTTTAGAAAAACGTGGATCTCTGTGGAAGGACTGTTTGTCTAACAATCTGATTATGACATGTGTGACTATATTTAAGATTCCAGTGTGAATGGGGTGTGTATGTTCTTTATTAAAATACACTTGTGTACTTACATCCCAGCTGTAGGGTTGATGTTTATAACACGGATTAACGGATTAAATTGTTCTTCTGTAAGCTGCGGTTCGGAATACCAGAAACGTATTAAGTCTCAAAAAATTGTTTTCAAAACATGGGAATAAAATCAGAGATTAAGATAAGTCTGTTGTTTGCTTGGTTATTACTGTGTGGATATAGAAAACATTTTGGTTTCCATTGTTTGGGACATTGTACACAAATAATTTTGTCTGTTATTTTTGTGAGAAAGTTAGAAATGATGGAATAATTTCCTCAACTATCATATATGCAAATTGTTTTGGCTTTCAGTGGTCTTATAGTTTTGTTTTTCAGTACCCAAAATGACCGAGTTTGAGCCACTTCTTTTTCTCATTTGGGTGACCAATCTATAATAACAGGACCCTCAATCCTTTGATTGTGGGGCCGAATATCGACCCTATTGCCCTCTGAAAAATATTGAAAAATCACTAGAAATTACCCTCACAAGGCCCAAAAATCCCCCTCAAGTGATTGAAAAACTCCCATCTTAGTTCGAATCACTTGTAACTCACGCAGGTGACAATTTATTTGAAGAGCATAAGTTGGTTTTCGCTATTTGAGGCAGAGCCTATGAGAGCTTGCAACAGGATGGGAGGGTGCTACTGATGGTGATCAGGAGGTCAGGGCTTGGAATTTTCCGCGGAAACGCGGATTTCCACTTTTTTCAAATGTGCTTTCCGCGTAAAAAAATCGGATTTGATATAAAATTTCCGCGGCAAATTCCTTTCTTACCTCGGCGTTGCAGACGACGTTCATCTCGAAAAGCGGAAGTTGCTCTTTATGTTTCGGAGGAACGTAAATTGTCAACATTGCCGGGGCATCTGGGACAGCGTGGTGGGATTTTCAAGAGCGTCTCATGTTATTGTTAAGCGCGGCGACAAATACTACCGCTCTGCAGCCAAAAATGTGTGGGTTGGGAGTGGACGGGTGAGCTAAAAGGACGCAGACGCATGCTACTGATGGTAGTAACGTTTTTTTTTTTTTTTTAAAGTCCTCCCGATTTTTGTCGCGGAAAGGTTCACATTGACCAATTCAAAGCTGGTTATCGGGCATGATTTGGGCCGTAAAAGTTTCAAAGTTTCCGCGTTTTTTGTCATTGGTCATTCCAAGCCCTGGGAGGTAGAATTTCCCCATCACCCGAAAGAAGACACGGGCACTTTCCCCCTTGGATGAACGAGGTACCATTGTCTGATGGTGGCTGTGGTATAGATCTTTTAAATGTCTTGGCATGTGGTCATTATGGTGTTACTTAATCTTTTATGAAAAAATGAAAAATAAACAAATTTTCACTTTTCATAAATTGATAAGATGTTACCACAGTAACAAGAGTAACAAGATTTCAGCCACAGCCCATCAAGACTTCACTATTTTCTTATTAATAAAGTGTTCCATAATTTGAGGTAGTCAAAGAGGTCATATCCTATTTTGTCCCGACATTTGTTCGACTTGGTAAAAATCGTTCATGATACTAGACCCACATACAACTCGACTGCATAGGACATCAATCTCACCGGGTACACCTAGAAGAGGTATCGATGTGCAGCTCACAGGGGGGTGACTTTTTCACAGCTTTCCTGCAAAAGCTTGCCTAGTGTTCCAGTAAACTCTCCTCACCGTTGAAAGTTAGAAGCTCTGCAAAAACAGTCCTACCAAAGGTTTTTATTATTGTCTGTAAAACTTGGGATACAAAAAATGCACTCATGTTTGAAAATGTGTTATCTCTTCTTCCTTATATTAATGAGTTTAAAAGACAACATTATGTAGGTTTATTTAATTTTCAGGCTGTGTTTCTGTATCAAAACTCTTTGAAGGTGTCCTTTTCATTGAAGCTCCCTACAAATGGGTGGGTATCCTAATTTTCCATCTCTTTTCGCATCAACTTTTGATTCTTTTTTTGAAACTTCCACCTTTTTATTTGCTTGATACTAATTCTTTCCTTAGGACAGTTGAATTATTATCCAATAAAGCCTAAAATAGTGCTAGACGCTACATTATCTAACATAAACCTATCACCTGTATGTGCGCTGTTCCACCAGCGTAACGCAGATGACCCCTTCCACCTTGCCCCAGTTTGTGTTGAGACACTGGAGCTGCTGTACGTGAACTTGGAATTCTGCTTAATCTCGAGGTTAAGCGGAAGTGTGTTGCGTGAACTTGGAATATGTAAGGCAATTTGAAAAGTTCACTCAAATAATCACGTTCATGTTCATAAAAATTTGCACTGCACTTAATCAAGTTACATTTGAATAAAATAATGTCAATTTTTACCAACCTTTTCAGCTACGGGCGATCAGTTTCACCAAACAATAATCGATTTAGCCATTCACGTATCTCTCCACTTCAGCGACATTAGTTACAGTAAAGGAGAAAATGGTTGATCGCGAGGCCAATAATTTCAAAAATTCTTTTCACGGAAGAAAAAATTTTTTTTTGCCTAGAATATTCAATTCCAAGTTCATGCACAGCAGAGCAACTGATCAAGTGCTACTTGCTCTACCACTCTAAACCAGTGTCAGAAAGGGCATTAGGTGTTTCATGGCAGTGTTGGCACACATGTTTGTGCCACATCAGCTGTTGCTTATGCCATTTGCTGCTTGTCAACTAGTATGGGCCTTAATGATAGGAGAGGGGAGTGAGTGCACCTTAAAATTCAGAGCAAACACAATACATGTACCTCAGGGCAAATCAGTAATAAGTGACTACCTCAGGCCCTATAAGGTCAGTGTCCAATTATTGTTGGCACAGTTCTCCTAATAATGACCTTTTGTCAGCCTTATGTAAGACCAACTCACCAGTTGTGTCAGGTATAGTTCATTGCTTAGTGTTTAGTGAACCTCTGAGAGGTTGATCTACATCAGGCAGTTCTGTTTGTAGACCAGAGACTTCTGTGACCTGTGTGCTGCAACTAGGTTAGTATGGTGAATTCTAGCACAATTAACGTATGGTCAATTTTCCACATGTTTCCACTGAGTTTTTAAAAATTGAGAAATGCAAACTTTTGAACTAAATCGTAAACATTTGAAAAGGCACATTGTTCCTGACAGATGCACACTAGGTTTCTTCCACATGTATCCACTGTATGGGATAACCAAAATGCAGACTTTTGAAAATGCTTTTCACTGAGTTGATGATGATTGTTGGGCAGATCTGTGCCACGTAGTACCCGTATCTTCGGAGTTCCTTGAAATTTAGCAAATGGGTTTCTATTGAGTAAGTAACATATTTCTTTTTTTTTTGACATTTTCTCCGCTACTTAGCGGCCATTTTTATTATTTTTGAATATTTTTCCGTGTCAGCCTCTACCACCAACTGAAACTGCTCAAGGTTCATTAAGAAAATTAACAAAAGGTTTTCCTACTGACAATACTATGACTTAGATGTTCATTGTCGGAGGGGTTTGACAGCTGTGGTCCCCTGGGTGGCAATTTTTTGCATCCACAGTTATGTCTCCTAAACCCCTTGCAGGATCTAAGTGAAATATGACAATTGCATTCATATCAACTTGGCAGCAGGTGACGACGTCTTTCAGACATATCTGACTACTGCTGTGCCTCATAAGTCCTGTCCACTCACTGCCTACACTAGAACAACTTGCACAAACCCAGCTTTAAGTGGGGCGTTGACACACACATATCGATAACTAGGCTAAGGCAGAAGTTGTCGTTCTGTGCGTGACATTGAACACCTAATGTGAATACGACACGCAAGACAAAACCCTCGTGCATTTAACCGAAGGTGATAATTACTTCCACCTTGCCCCAGGTTTGAGGCCTCACGAGAATTAGATGTGGCGCATTAGTTACCCTGGAACTAATTGCCCTACCTCGATAAATTGGGGTAAGTCATCACAAGTGGGACAAGTTGCGCCAGTTTAAATAGCATCCACACAGCGCTCAACACCTATCGACAGTTCCTTTGCAGGAGTAACTTGTTCTGGGGCAAGTCTGTATGTGGCCTGTGCAATAGTAGCAATTCTATTTGTTGTGTTGGACTCAGCATCTTTTAAGCTCCTGGGTAGATTTTCATGAAATTTGCAAAAAGGTTTTTGTGAGGAAGACATTACAAAGCCTTTCCAATTTCAGACATGTTCAATTCATTCTGCGCCACCTAGAGTCTTTTTCAAACTGTTTGCAATGCAGTCGATGCAGTCGTGTGTGCATGTTCAATGCTTCGGATTGCCCACATTACCATAATTGCTTTAATCTTCTACAAGATCGTGTCTAGCCTAACTGGGCTGTGCTGTTAAAAATAAAAGTTAAGTTACCTAACATATTTTAATTAACATAAACCAATAGCATTTCTGAATTCCTCATCAAATGCTGATCAAGTTTAGTTTTTGAATTGCCAAAATTCCAAACCTAGCAATTCCCTCTGGATTTGATTGTGATCACAAATGGTCTGTAGTAAGCCTGGTAGATAATTGGCCTGCCTGTTGTCCTACCTGACAAAAGAATGTGCTTGGCAGTTAACAAAGGAGCTAGATGTTATATCACAGGCTCACAACCCCCTACATCTAGTAAAGTCACTGAACCTGAACAGAACACAGTCATGCTTGTTACTGATGTTGAAGTTAAAAGGATTTATACCTGAAAAAATATATAATGTGAACATAAAACTGAAGTAGATTTGAAGTATTAATTTGAATTGTGCAAGAATGGATAGTAGTTCCTAGTTTCTTGTCGGTTAGTTGCAATGTGACACATTTCATTTTCATTGATTAATTTATGTTTCCAGTTAACAAAACTACTAAATTTTAATTGTATTCAGAAATAACAACAGGTGCTGAAAAGGTAAATTTACAGATGTACTTTTTTATAGAATTTAAGTTTTGTGTACGGTAATTAGAATAAGTAATAAATTTCTTTTTTGCATTTTCTTTTTTCTTGCAAGCATGTTTGGTTGCTAATGTATTTTTTATTGAAAAATTCAACAGATGCATGCAATAATTAGAGAAACATGATGCGAACGCTATCTTAGACTATGTGGAATCAGCAAGAGGGTTGTACACTAAATGAACTCGTACTTTTACGAAAAAAATTGACCTATTGATTACTATTTCGTCATTGTTTTGGATCTGTTTAAATTATAATATATGTCCATGACACAAGGACTGTGAAATGCTTCTGTTTATAATGAACTACAATTGTCACAGAGATTGAATGCAGGATAAAACCTGTATGAAAGTGCTGAGGCATAAGAACATGGTCATTGAGTGTATTGGTGGCACTCATGCATACAAAGCAATTAGGTGTACCATTGACTGTAAGGTAAAGTCTCACCAACTTGTGAAAAGCAATATGGCGGACAAGTGGAATTTTACTTTTTCATTTATACATATAATAGATACAAACGTAGTACTAAATGAATACTTTTAACATTTTTAAGTTCTACACAGTAATGACTATCGGACAATGTTTTAAGTAATTGCGAGCATTTGCAATGAAATTAGCTTTTCAAAATTGAAAAACAACCAATTTTAGCGATTACTTGTTCTTGAAATTGGGAATATTTGATCATAATTATACCTCAATTGGCAAGCCATAGCATTGAAACCTGTCTTGTCTGTGTTTGGGGAACTTCTGAAAATAAATATGAGACTCTGGTTGAAATTAATACTGTAGTGGGGCAGAGGTTTCGAAATGAGTCTGACTACCAGAACGAACTGTTATAAAGAAATATATATGATGCGGCGAGTTATGTGAATGTCCCTTGTATATTTTTACTCAGGCCATTGGTATTTTGCCTTTATTTGCTTTTTAAAGTTATTTGCAACCTTAGCAACATGTCTGTGTATTGAACAAAATATTTATAAAACTTGCAACACGTAACTTGGTAAAAAGATATATTTTCTGAACGAAATAATCCTGCAGTGTTTGATTTTGTCTTCATACCAATATGGCATTAATTGGACATGTGGTCCTGTCATTTTAGTAAAATTTAGCTTGAAAGAAAGGTACCGTATTTGGCGTAATAAGTGCTCATGCCCCTTCAAGCACTCCTGTTTTCAGACTTTGCTGAAATAAGTGCCCAGACCATGAGCGTGTACATGTGAAAAATGCCTTACCTACAGTCCTGAAATTCTAGAGTAATGTCTTCAATTTATCAACAAGATCCAACAGTCCTGAAAAAAATTGTGCACAGAATTTCTAGACCACCAGCCTCGCCACTGTGTTGGTATATAGCCGTGGCTACACTTCAACCTTACGCCGTGCTTCAAAAACAATGCAACAGTTTTGCTAATCTCCCGAGGAATGTCTCCCACTATGGTCTGGTCGTTCAGAACAGACACGGCGTACTTGTCAACGGGATTGAATCTTTCACGTATAGTTTCCAATTCTTTTCGTTCAACGTGATTCTAAGTTTCTTTGTACACGCGAAAACCGCGAATCGAAGACTGGTACTCAAAGCGTGCCATTCAGCTGACGACTGTCTCACGAGTAAAAAAAAATTGGTGATAAAAGCATTCCAGTCAAAAGAAACGTCATGTGATAACGTGTTTTCCGAGGAGTTTGTCCAGATTTTTCTTGTGTTGTGGGGTACAATCTTGCACAGATTTGGACTTAACCTGCTGTTAATCCCGACTCCACAGGAACTTAAAAATCTTAGGACCCTATTTGAAAAACTTAAGTGAGGATTTCAGGTTATTTGTTAAGTCGTATTTTTATTCAAGTTGCCTTATCGGCAATCGTGACACATCGGCGAGTTGTTGCCCTCGGATTTCAGCACAATTTTCTGTAAAATGATCGTAATTTAACAATGAAGTTTGATATACACCACAGTTTTGTAGAAAGTCTGTGATAGGTTACAGATACATCACAGAGCGTAAATTTGATGAATCCCAACTTCCGATTTCACCCGTTTTGGAGAATGGGTTTCAACTGCCTCAAGTTACAATAAGCACCCCCCCAAACGGAATTTTTCTGAGCACCCGAACACTTATTCAGGACGAATACGGTACATTCATTCATTGTAGAGCAACAGTATCAATGGCGAAGACCAAATTTTATTTGATCCAAATGTTCAAGATGAACACTCAACAATGCTGACATGACACCTTTCTAAAATATGTTAGACAGTGATTTTGACATGAGTTTGAGGTAAAAAGTCATATACAACAGTCATAATATGCAGACAGTGGTCCCCGAGTCACATATGAAATTGAAAACGAAAAATCGTACTGTTTAGGTCGAAGGTGCATTTTGCCCCGTTACTCTGACTGAAAGCAAAAATTATTTGGTCTGTTTGCTCTCATAAAATCAATCTCATAACATTCCCTAGGACACATTCTATTTTGGTTGCCAACATGAACAACATGCATTGGGCGGAACTAGATCCCTAACAGTTAGGAATGTTACTTTCTGGACTTACTTCATATAAAGGATAACATAGCGTCCCCATCTCCAGGACTTCTCTGTGGAGACTTCTGCAGAGATCGTCCAGAAATTGATTCATTTTTTGTTTTGTTTTGCATTATGCCCT
The DNA here is from genome assembly GCA_002633005.1 of Phoronis australis. Lineage (NCBI taxonomy): Eukaryota > Metazoa > Phoronida > Phoronidae > Phoronis > Phoronis australis. Next base: position 247,457 of record NMRA01000593.1, on the reverse strand, counting down.
AACAGGATGAGTAACATACATTCAATTAGTTAGGAATGTTATGAGACCAATTTTATGAAAGTAAAATTCCTAATTTAATTTTTGTTTCTTAGTCAGCCAAACAGTGTGAAATAGATCTTTTCCTAGTCAGTAAGGTCCTCAGACATGTGTCTTGCTTCCTTTGAAAAGAACTTGGTGATACTGCGAACAGATGTAATTTCTTGTTCATTTCCTGTTACGGGTTAACCGTTTTCTTTTTTACCATATGCGTTCTCTGATAGATGAATGAATATTAAAGGCTGCTGGTACTTGTGATTTAGAATTGAGAGAAAAAAGGAGTTTTTTGCAGTTTCAATTTGGGTTAAGTTCTCATGGTGGCTCATTTATAGCGATAAAGTCTCTATGATTAAATATAATGGTACCTTTTTGTTGTTTTGTTTTTATTCATGGTCAAATGTGCAAATGTAGCATGAGCCAGTGGATCGTGTGTTTGCATTGATCCTTTTTAAAAATTAGTTTTGAATTATTTACAGCATGAATAAAAATGTTGCATCGATACACATAAAAAATGAAGCCGTTTAATTGCTGATTGACTTCTCAAGTTATATTAAAGGAATAAAAATGCAGTCACTTGCATTGTTCCACAGAAAAATAGTTGTACATTATTTACAGATTGGTGCTTTCATCTCGCAACAAAGGAATAAGAAACAATAGAATGTGTTGTTTTTGCAATCACAGAAAGATGCAATAGTCAGTCATTGTTTATATCATGTCACTCTCATTTTATAACAATTGAATAAAAATAATAATAATAAATTTTTTTTCATTGATCCACAGAAAAAAATAGTTTGACATTATTTTCAGCATGTCACTCTTCTTCCACAGCAAAGGAATGAAAATTTCAAAAAACAGCTCCAATCTTTTGGAGCATGGTTTTGTGTATATTTTTATGTAATCTGATTACTGGTGAGTTGAATTGGCAATGGGAGGTGTCAAAGGTCAAAGGTCGCCCCAGTACTTTGCAGAATAATCCTTTGTTTTGGTTGATAATGGTCAGAATTTGAACAACTTATTAATAATTTTGTCAGTGTTACATCCAGGTGAAGATTCATTCACTGACAGTACTATTTCTATCACTCATGCCACCGCCATGACTGTTGTGAGAATGTGAATACTAATTATGAGGGACAATTCTTACTGAGGGTTTATATAGCAAGATAGGCCTGAAAGTTGCCAGAAACTTGAGTTTCTACTTCCTGTCGGCACAATGAGCATCCTGGATGTCAAGTTTTCGGAAATCTTGCAAGCGATCTATTGCAATGAAGTAAGATAACATTTTTTGTTAATTGCTCGTTTATTGTTTAACTAAGTTATCTCCTAGTGATTTTTCTGTGGTTTCATTTTGTTTTTCTCTGTTATATTAGTTTACATTTTCTGAAAATTACAGTGGCTCATCTGTTGAATTTTTCACTACAGTAGTTCTGCACAGCCCTTGACTAATATATTCCTATGGTTTGGTACTTGTATAGCTTTATGAAATTCAGGAAAATATTTTATTCATTTTTTTTGTATGTGAAGGCATTGTGTAAGTTTCAATCAATCTGTGTGAATCATCTACACATATTTATATACACTAGTCGCAAAGGTTCCAACAGTATGGTTCATCATTTATAGCTCATTAACATACTTTTAGTAGTTGTTTTTCAAAGAAATATGATATCGTCAAAATTCACCTGGTTCATCAAATTTTGTGACGGGAATCGAACAAAAAATAACACTGTTCATTTGAAAATTATCCAGAAAATTTTCCTTCTAAATTTTCCTCGATTCTCAACGACAAAAAAAACTCATCAATTGTTTGTGGAAAGCTCTTGTAGTATACTTTAGAATTAGTTACTCTATTTTTGTTTAATAGTTTTCTTAGGTACCAAGTTAAAGCTACATTCTGCAATGTCTGGTAATGTCCAAAAACGAAAATTGAATTGGGTCTACTACTCACATAAAATCGGTCGCCTAATATTCTTTACTGTGACAAGATTCCATTTTTGTTGCCAACATGAACACCAAAACCATCTGTGACACACGGAAACGCTTCAGAGTTTATTCTCTTCAGAGTTTATTTGCTTCAGAGTTTATTCGTTTCAGAGTTTATTCGCTTCAGAGTTTATTTGGGTTGATTTTGGTGTTCATGTTGGCAGCAAAAATAGAATCCTTTCAAAATAAAGACTATCATGAGTCTAATTTCATGACAGTTGAGACCCTAATTCTATTATTGTTTTTTAGCCTTTTGAACAGGACGAAATACACATTTGTTAAACAGTACAAAGGTTGATGAACTGGTTTTGTTTTGGATAACCGAGTTAATTGTTAAAATATTTAGTATTTAGTTGCTTCGAAATGTTGATAAAAGACACTAAAAATTACAAAATAGTTTTTGTAACTATAAATGCCGTTAAATCTAAACGATGTTTTTCTTACCAAGTTCTAGTATTATGGATTAAACTACTAGACTACGACTATATGGCTGCCTTCTTTAAAGATACCTTTTTCCGTTAGACGTTTAATCATTTTAATACTGGTATCATTTTGTCCCTTCCTCAGATTAGAGCTGATTTGGAGGTTACGAGAACTGACAGTTATTGCTTGAGACCTGAGGTTGCGAGTTGAATTGTCATGGTGGGCTGTTTTATGCACCGAGTAGTTTCAAGAGTTAGCCAGCTCTTTCTGAGCCCAGAAATCAGCCCAGTTTTGTAGCTATAAATGTTCTTATCAAAAGTTGGTTTTGTTGTTTTACCATGGTCAAGTCTGCTTCTCTGGTGTTGAGGTTTCATATCTCTCTTATGTTTTTATGTCTGATTCACTGTTTGTGTCCTGTCCGTTCAGCTCTAGAATGTATCAAACACTGCTGTTTTTACTTTTTGTGCTTCATTTTCAATGAGATCTCTCTTAATTAAACAGTTGCTAATAAAGTGTAGTTGGTACTTTCGTTATTTCCCTAAAACCAACAAGAGGAAGTAGTCGTTCTGTGAAAGTAAAACTTGATAAATTATTTGTTTTTTCTCTGTACCTCCTTCTGTCTGTTATTTTAATTTTTTATCTCCTCCCTCCCAATATCCA
>NMRA01000593.1:185347-244021 GCA_002633005.1 Phoronis australis | reverse complement strand
CCCTCCCTCCCCCCTACTCCCTCCCTCCCTCTCCTTTATTTATTTGAGATTGAATGTGTCATGCGTGCAAGGTACCAGTTCATTTGCTAACAGGGTTCTGTGTGCACTGATGATTGAATAGAACTGTTTCTTGTTATCACTGTGAAATAATCTTCAGTTTGGGGCACAATATGGTGGACATTCAAATTTTATTTTGTGAAATTTCACTTAAAAGAATTTTTCTTTCCATGGTAGGACATTTTTCCCTTGTCACGAAGAACTTTCAGAGCTTTACAAGTCAAAAAACATTCACAAAATCACAAGACTACCCAGTGACATTCCACTTTGTGAATACTTCAGTTGAATCGAAAGTTATCGTGAGTCCGACTAAGTGTTGAAAACAAGGTTATCAATGGCAAGGAATTTTTTAAAGTCCTGTTTGAGAGTCTTAATGTGCATTGTCTGACTGTTGAACTATAAAATTAATAAAGCAGACATTGCAGTGATCTCCACTTTTTTGCATTCATAAAAATATTGCCAAAGTTGTCATTTTTACTTTTTTCAAAGGCCGATTACCACAAATAAGGGAAAAGTTACCAAAAGTTGGTTTATGATATCTGCACAGTAGAAACTACATTTTGTGGACAAATTTAATAAAACAGAATTTCAACGTCGCCCCATTTTTTGTGCTAAATAAGTGAAAAATTATCATATTAAATTTTATTTTTACAAAGAAAAAAATGAAAGTTCACTTGTCCACCAAAATGAATCTGAATATGGCGAGATGTTATGGAAATTGAAAAAGGACCTCAGCTTCACTTTGTTCATGTATTTCCCAGGTGCCTGGTCTGACCAGCTACATTGACCCTACACCCTATATTCCTGAGCTCTCATATCTGGCGTCCATGGAAGTGGACAGCGTAGGGTCCGTCTCGGATGAGTCCTATGTGCAGACTCCTGATACACCACGAACGGTAAGTAGAATTGAAAAGTATAGTGAAGTGGTTTCCAAAAAAGTTGACGTATTTCGATGAAGTTATAGTCCAGGAGCCGGGGGGTTGAACCTGGTTTTGCCCGAAAGTTTTTTTTTGCTGTTTCATGTAGCCTAGGGTTAAGTAACCATGATTTAGGGGGATGACCGTTTGCAACCCTTGAGCATTTTTTTAAATATGCAAATTAAGGTCGCCATTATGCAAAATTCTATTTTTTCATATAATTTCCTTACCAAGCGCTGCACCCAGATAATTTTGACGTTTTTACCGATGTTTCCATGGTCAACGAATTTAATAGTGGCAGTTTTTTCGTGAATGCATTGTCAATTTGCATAATTTATACAAATTAAGGCCGTCATTATTCAAAATTCTTCTCGTGCTTATAGCTACTGTACCAGGCACCACAGATGAACTATCATGATTTTTGCACCTATATTCTTTTGGTCAATTAGTTTAATGAAATCGGTTTGCACGTTGTTGCGTGATAAATTTGCATATGCATAACTAATGCAAATTAAGGGCATCATTATTCAAAATTCTACTTGTGCTTATAGCTGCGGTACCAAGCATCACAGTTAAACTCTCATGATATTTGAACCTATGTTCCTATGGTCAATTAGGTTAATGAAATCAGTTTGCAAGTTGCATGATAAATTATCATAATTTATTAAAAATTCTATTTCTGCTCGTAACTTTCTTACGGGGGGAGGGCGCACTACATGTAGATTATTTTGGTATTTTTACTGATGAATTTAATGTAATCTGTCATTACATCATAAATGATCTGTCAGTATTTTTTTACACAACATTACAAATTCTAGTTTTGTCTGATACCCAGGGTATATGTAGTAGACATAAACCCAGGACATAACCTATCTTATGGAGACCAGTCACAAGACGTTTCAAATGCTAATTCAACACTTGGAATGTGAGCACACTACAGTATAGGGTGCCCAAAATATTGTGCAGGGTAGAAAGTTGACACTGCGATAGTATGTTCTTCATGAAATCTGACCTTTGCAGTCACACCTAATCATCGCCAGTATGCAATAGTACACCATGCAGAATTATAGATGGTGAGAGTGATTTGTTTATGGCATCTTTCTTCCATCCATAGTCCTCTGGGTCTAGTGCTGGTGACATTCCACCACGTGACTGACTGGTAATGGGCTCTGTTAACATTTACATTGTCTGTGAAATGCTTCTGTTGTCATCTTCCTGATTCTCTATCATTCCATAACAGCCACATATACATTTAGTTTCCTGTTTTATCAGAAAAATGTGCATTAATAAGCCGAGTGCCCATGCCAGACAGCTCATGTCCAGCCTTCAATATTTTAACGATGGATTCCTTTCCAACTCCATAGTAGCATGCCAATGTGTTACACCCCTACAGCGCATGGGCAGAGATCAGGAGACTTTCATAATATCGCTACATGTTTCCAGTGTTAACTTTATGTCTCCGACTGTTCTACGCTTTTTGTTATTTCATGGTTATGGTATTTGAAGCTGACAAACACATTTTTGTCATCCGAAACAACCTGAAATTTGTTAAATTCATAATATGCACATTTCACGTCATGTGGCACAATAATGGAGCTAACTTCTTCATGGGATGTCTCCATTGTCCTTGTACTATATCAAGGGACAAGGATCTTCATCAGTGATTACCTACTTGTGTTTTTAACATACTGCTAGCCTTTCTGATAACATTGCTTGTCCCATGCTTATTGTTTTACATAGTTCTACATTAGCTGTTTGAGTAGCAATCCTGTCCCTGCTAATGTTCACTACTGCCTCTTTGGGATGGACCTAGTGAACCAATAGATCGATGCTGGTATCTACTTTTGATAGATTCGTGCAATATCCTGGGTTTGTGCATCAAGACGTGCCTTACTTTCTTCCGTGTGATAGGTTTTAGTACAAGATCTAATGTTGACCGCTCTCCATCTTTCCAAGATCAGTTTCAATTTTGTAGGACAAATGGCAACTTGTGTCCAATGCTTAAGAGTCTCATCTACTATACCCTCACTAATGTTTTCGTACCTCATGAATGGGGTCCCTGTAAACTGATCGCTCCGAGCCCCATTCTAGCATTCACCCAAGTCATTAACCTAATCTGTGTTTTTTCTATGGTCTCTGGGAGCGTAGGGAAATACGTCGTAGGCAACATCTTTCTTGGAATTTGAAGTCTCAAACTGCAGAACACACGCTACACCAAATATTTTCTTATTTCATCATGAAAAAGGAGATTCTGCAAATTTACCATGCTACAACCTGCAAGCAGATTTCATTAAATTCATTGACCACTGAAACATGTGTGCAAATATTTTTAACTAACCTCTGGGGTCTGATGCAGCAGTTATTAGCACAAGCAGAATTTTGAATATGACAGTTGTTATTTGTGTAATTCATCAATTATGCAAATTCACGAAAACTTGAGAAAAAATTGAAAATAATCTACATTTAATGCCCGTAAGGAAATTATATGCAGAAACAGTATTTGGAATACTGGTGTTCTTTATTTGTATGAAAATTCATCAACTTGCCAATTGATTTCACTGAAACATTGGGTAGACATTAAAATAGTTAACTTGGGGTGCCTGGTACTTCAGCTATAAGCAAAAGTAGAATTTTGAATAATGGCAACCTTAATTTGCAGATATTATGCAAATTCACGATGTATCCTGCAGTAAACGAGGTCCATTAAATTCACTGACCATGGAAGTACAGGTGAAAACATTAAAATAAGTTGTCTGAGGTGCTTGGTAAGGCTTTTTTTACACAAAATATAAGTTTGAATAATGGTGGCCTTAATTTGCATTAATTATGCAAATTTATCATACAACAACATGCATGATTTCGCTAAACTAATTGACCATAGAAACAGATGCAAATATCATGATAATTCACGTGTGGTGATTGGTGCCATGGCTATTAGAACAAGTAAAATTTTTAATAACGACGGCTTTAATTTGCATAAATTATGCAAATTGACGATGTATCCACCCAAAAACTTTCACTATTAAATTTGTTGACCATGGAAACATGGGTGAAAGCATCAAAATAACCTGCCTGCAGTGCTTGGTAAGGAAATTATAAGCAAAAATAGAATTTTGCATAATGACGGCCTTAATTTGCATAAATTATGCAAACTGACAATGTATTCACGAAAACACTTGTACTATTAAACTCATTGACTATGAAAACATAGGTAAAAACGTCAAAATTATCTGGCTACAGTGCTTGGTAGGGAAATCATAAGTAAAAATAGAATTTTGCATAATGGCGATCTTAATTTGCATATTTTAAAAAATTCTCAAGGGTTGCGATCAGTCACCCCCCCTAAATCATGATTTACTATGCCTAGGCTACATGAAACAGCAAAGAAAAAACTTTATCCGACAAATCCAGGTTAAGTAAAAAAACAGCATTTGGCTCCCGGACTATTATGGCGAAAACCCAAAACGAAACCATGATGAAAATTACTTTTGTTATGAAAGCAGTCAGAAGAATATTTTCACTGATTTTCGACAAGATGAATTTTCGTCAACTTTTTATTAACCCACTTAGTTCTGTGTATGCTATGTCATATTACCGTCCATCTGCAATTACCTTTCTTTGGTACTGAATATCTACCAACTTCCTTGATGGGTTTTCTTGAAATTCCATATGTGTTCCTATTGAGAAGGGTACAACTGGCATGAATTTTGGGACATATTCCACTATAGGTCTTCATTTATAAGGTGTCCAGGGTGTCCACTTGGACTCTCTGTTCAGCATTTGGACGCCCTGCCTGTCTTAATCATGTCATTTTTTTCATTGTCGTAAATACTCTCATTGTCTAGAATCATCTTAATTTATTTCATCTGTCTTAGTTAAATTTTTACCATTATTTGTCATTTAGTTATTGTCTTAATTCTCAACCTGTTTTAATTGTATCTTTGTTCTGTATATTTCATTGTTGTTTTATTACTTTATTGTATTATATTACTATTTTTCTTGTTGAGGGCCCTCTTGGAAAGCAGTGCTATCACTGAAGAGGCCACCCTCATTTTAAATGTCACATTAATAATACGGTAACAAGTAAAGTATGCAAGTGAGTACTGGTGTTTCTACCCACTTGGTAGCAACAGGTCTGGGGGCTCATTGGCCTGTCCAGATTAAAAAAAGATTTTGAAATGGTGTAAGGTATGAAAGCTTTACAAAACCATGTTGCGGCCACACTATAATATATTGGATTTGAGTTCACGCAAATGTAGTTACATGCGTTAATCATGTATTCCCTGAGATATTGGGAAATCCATTTCGGATGTCCCGTTTTTGAAATCTAATGGATAAACCCCTGGTGGAAAGGTTTATTACGCAGAGCTTAACACAGTTTTTATATTGAAATCTATCATAATATGATGACTAAAATATATCTGTTGTTTGAGGGAAAATCATAAGTAAGACAAGTTTCCCTCAGGCATAAAATAACTTCTACCTGCATGCCATAGAAAAATTGATTGTCCTCACTGCAATAAAACAAGTCAAATGGTATTAAAGTGGCAGCTGAAATGATCTGCAACAACTAGAAATTGTGCGCGTGAAATGCATTACAAAATTTCAATCAAAGAAATGCAATACAAGAATGCTGCATGAAACTGGAGTTATCTTTTTACTGATAAGGTTGCCAACTAATCTTAAAAATGACATTGTTAGAAAAAAATAGAAGTTTTTTTTATTATTTAGAAGTGTTCAGCAACCATCCATTGAATTTTAGTCAACCATACTTAAAATTCTCCATTAACTTTTTGCTGCATGTGGATTTCCTTTAGGTCAAAAGAGCACAGACAGTTCTGATCAGTTTCACGATTTTTTTGAGTTGCTCACATTTTCAAAACAGAGTCCACTGGAGATGAACAAAAATGATGCTGGATTTTTAACCAATTTGGGGTGGGGCAAGGCTGCCAGAGGGAGGTAGTCTTGGCGACAACACATGCCTGTAGCATTCCTCCTGTAGTGATAGATGGGCTAGTACTTAACTGACAGTAGGCACCCTTAAAAACTGCTTTCGTTTACAAACCATCTGGTGTTGCTGCCTAGGTACCCTTGCACCCAAGTGCATTGAATATTTCTATGGCTACTTATGGTGATTTGTCAACAATCATTTATGCAGCTGTCTTACAGGTGGCTGCGTAAATTTTCTGTATTTGTTATAGATTGTCATACAGAATGCTCTGTACAGTATTTTGTGTGGAAAAATACAAATTATTCAGCTCAAATTTATTCTTGAAATTTATTTTCATTCGCCAAAGTTCTCTTTCACATCGTTTTTAACCAGCGGCATCATAAATGGACGTACAAAAGCCTGCCAAAGTTTCTCAGGTATTGGGTCAGGGCAGTATTAGCCAATAATAACTTTGAAGTTGTTCTCTTTTAAATTCAAAGACAATTTGAGTACGTTATCTGAAGCTTCTGGTAAAGAATTAGGGAAGATATGCTCAACATTCCGTGATAACAAGAATCTAGGATTCGAAACGTTTAAAACATTATTGAATTCGTGTGTGACACCAATTTTGGATTACGAGTCATCTGTTTGGGGTTACAAAAATTTTGGTAATGACGAAAATATTCAAAAGAGAGCTATGCGTTTTGTATTTAGGGGTCAACCGATTTACAGCCACTCATGCTGTTAGTGGCGATATGGGGTGGAACTCCACCAGAAATAGATTTAAATTGAACATGCTGCGTCTTTGGAACAAACTAGTAACCACAGGTGGTGATAGGTTACTGAAGAAGGTATTTTTTCTATGGGACTACTCTGTTGGTTGAAAGGGTTGGATAGACGGAATCAAAAATTTGTTTAACATAACTGGCATGCAATCCTGTTTTCAAAATTTGACTACTTGTAATATAGTAGACGCTAGAAACAAACTAATTGAATACGCGAAACATGCTTGAACTGAGTCTTTTGTAAAAATACCCAAGTTAAGAAACTACATTTTATTTTAGCACGAGTTTCTAACTGAGCCGTATGTAAAGATTAATTTATTTTGTTCTGAGCGACCTCCTCTGGCTCAACTTAGAGCAGGAAATCTCCCATGGCACTTGGAAACTAGTCGTTATGTAAACATTCCTGTAAGTGAAAGACTTTGCTTGTGTTGTGACTCTGGTTCTGTGGAGGATGAGCTACACTTTGTGTTTGATTGTTCTCTTTATAACGCACGGAGGTCTATTTTGTTTAATAATGTTTCACTTTAAATCCCGAACTCAGTTGGCAGATTTCAGTAGATTAGACATGTTAAAACTCCTATTTCAGTATTTCCGTAGGCAATTTGCTAAATATATCAAGTCTGCTTTTGAACTTAGAAACCGACGCATTTATGGTAGGCCTACATCTGCGTTGTGTGGTTAAAGTAACTAATAAGCCCAACTGGGCTGGGTACTTGTCTTTCTTAAAGGAATGTTATATACCTATAACTATTTGAATTAATTGTACTTGTCACTATAATAAATAAATACTACTACTACTGCAGTGAGTCAACCTACACTATGCCATATATGGAAAAACTAGGTCATTTGCACAGTTTCTCGTGACCCTACCATACCTGTCTGCAACTTTGGAACAGAGTAAATGAGGCCAGGAATTGGCCATCAAAATTGCCACGAAAGACAGGATTCTTTTTGTAAATTTGTGGCACTGAATGAAAGTCTGTGACTGAACAATGTTTTGATATGCTTCGTTTCCAAAAATGTGACTGCAGAAGCTACCAGTTGGATGTAATGTCAAGTGTGGCTTAAAATCAATTTAGCAAAAAATTTTCCAATTTGGGACAGTCTCTAAAACTTGGGACACCGATGTTCCAGCAGAAATTGAATTTTCTTGATTCTGCAGATTGGGACATCATTTTTCTCAAATTTCAGACACAGTATTTTTTATCAGCAGAGTCTGAAAATAAGATTTGGCAGTTAATTATTATTTTACCGTATTTATGGTAATTCTTGAATTTGGGATGGCCAGTATTGCCTGTTTCTAAAATTTGGTACAAGCTCTGGCCTTGAGAGCAAATTAATTAATCTTTCACAGTCACAAATTTGAGAATGTTTACCTTTTAATAATTTTTTGACATTCAAAAGCATGCCTTTATCGTTTTGACAATAAACTGAGAAGCAGATCACGCTGGGTGGTGGTAAGGAATAGCTTGGGAGACGGGTCAGTCCAAGGTGGCTCCACGGTAAGTTTGCTCAAATCACAGGAGAGGGCAGCAAAAACAACCGACAGGAGCCGCAAAGAAAGAAATGAACTGGAGCAGGGTGGAATGGAGTAATTTATTATACATAACTGACAGAAGCATAAATGTAGTCGGCTAGTGGTGAAAGTCACGTTAATAAGTATTGCAATGTGTAGCAGTATAATGATAACGATGCCTTTCAAATGTTCCAGTACATGTGATTAGCTAAAATAAGCTCTGTTAACTTTTCGAGCACTACCCCGTGCATTACTTGGCAAATGATGGCGTTTCAAATCTTGCTTACCTTTGCTGCAGTGGGCACAGGTCTCAAAAAAGGAGTCAGATATAGACGAGAACCAGTTGCTTTTTTGGCTTGAAAACTGCAATATTCGTCCTAATAACCGTCCATGCCCCTGTAAACGCCCCCCACGCATTTTCAGACTTTGCTAAAATAAGCACCCAGCCCATGAACGTGTACGTGCGAAAAATGCCTTACCTACGGTTCTAAAATTCTACAGTAACGTCTTCAATTTATCAATAATATCCGACAGTCCTGAAAAAATCATTGTGTGCAGAATTTGTAGACTTCAAACTTCAGCGCTGCCTCAAACGAACACAAAAGTTTTGCTGATCTTGCGACGAATGTGTCCCACTATGGTCCGGCTTTTCAGAACAGACGTAGTGTACTTGTCTTTGTACATGTAAAAACCACAAATCGAAGATTATTAAAAAGCTTGGCCAGCGTTAAAAGCACTGGCCAGGAAGCGCGCGCTACATTGTATCTGTCATCAAAGACATTAGCCGGGAACTATCCATTCATGAAACGGGTAGCATAGCATTCGCTAGAAATGAATATTGGCACTAATTTCCAACAATTTCTACACTATAAAATATGTTTTGCGTTATTTTTAAGGATTGTTTGATTTAATTCATAATTAGTGTTTTTAAGCCAAATATCCGATAAAATGACCACTGACAGTGAATGCACCTTACACTGAAAAATAACTGTCAGATAGTCACGCACGCATCCAGCCGCATAGGCAATTACATCACCCTGGATGCCGTAGGCATACAGAGGCAATAGTACATCACTACAAAAAGTTACGAATTTCAAAATACAGGAAATGAAATCAAATGAAACATACATATTTGCACATGGAGTTATAATTAACACACACCGTAAGTCTGGAGATGTTTCAGTCAAGATAATTTGAACAAATCAATACAAATCTGTTGCGGTTTGCTCAAGTTTCTCTTACCGGGTGCCATTTTGAGGAAGTTAGTTGAAATCGCACATTTTGAATAAAAAGTCCAAGGGACACGAATCTTACAAATTTCACTTGATACCTTCCTATGATATTTTGCAAGTGTCACGTGCCAGCGTCACGCGCTTCACTCAGTCTCGCGCTAGCCTTTGCCTAACTCATGTGACTCAGTTGAAATACTTTGTGGCCATCGCGCGCGTGGGGAAAAAGTTAACGGTGACCAAAAAGTGGAGTTGGAATTCTTCGCCAAAGTCATCTTAATTCTCGTAACTAAGTTCATCGAAGATATGTGTAGAAGTAGAAATGACCACTAAAGAAAGTAAGCACTTTTTTAAGTGATAGTTTTAAGTGTGGAATGTATTTTGGACGAGGTAAAAACTCCTAATCGGTGGCCGGATTTGGCCTACTGCCCGTTTAAAGTACATGGGTTTCAACCGCCTTGGGTTACAATAAGTGCCCACCCTGAAATGAATTTTTGTAAGTGTCCTGGGTGGTTATTAGGGTGAATATGGTACTTGATGTTTCCGTGTAAACGAAAAGTATTTTTTTATAAAGTCCTTACTCCATAGTAGCCTCTTCTTGTACTGTTCTAGAGAGTGCACTGCCATCCGTGAGGTCAATCTGGTATTAAACTAAACAGATTCAGAGCTTTTCACCACCTGCCTCTTTGTCACCCCATATCCCATCTTCACAAAAGAGTTTGAATACCTACTAAATTATCAAAAGTTTTCATGGATCAGTGGTTGGTGAGGGCAGGATGAAACTGCCCTTGTTGAACCTCTTTCATAAAATGGAACAAATCATTATGTATTTCACATAAGAGAGAAGAGACAAAAGGAAAAGTTAGGAGGAAATTACAGCCCCTCATCCATGCAAATTAAGTAACTGAAAGTGCCCATGTGCTCAAGGTGTTTGGCTATGAATCTGGCTGAATTGTTATTCTATATCCTGGCTCCATGCCTGCATCATGTTAATTCATCTCATTATCAATGCAGGCGTAATTATCTTGTTATAAGGTGTCAAGTTGCTTGTAAATATTCCTTCCTCTTTTGATTTTTTTGCAAAATTCTCAGTTAGCAGGTGCTCGTTAAAACATTTTGTGAGGTATAAGTTGACCTATTTCGATAGACTTAATTAGGACTATCAAAACTGAAGGTAATGATGGGCAAGCCATCGTGCACCGCATCAAAAATACTAATGATTTGCTGTGAATACTAATGATTTGCTGTAAATACTAATGATTTGCTGTAAATGTAATCATCTCTTGGTCATGCGCTTTTTTCACAAAAGTTGCATTTTAAAAAAGTTCTAAGGGCTTAGGTACAAGGGTCACTATTTTGGTACTATCTGTCACTTATGAAAAAGTGATAAAATAAAATTTCACTTGTCGGCCGTATTGTGTCATCAATTGGTTAGATTTTAACGTAATCAACTTCACAAATTACTCCGTAAATACGTTTGTCCAAATGTGGTGTATAAAATCTTCCTCAATGGCTGTCCAGGTGCTGCTGGTTTGCTTCACAAGGTTATATGTCCCATTGTTAAGTAGGAATTAAAAGTCGTAAAATGAAGTTGACAAAAGTTGATGATTTTTACAACTTCTAAATCACGAAACAGGCAGCTTTCCTTAGAATCCCTGAAGTTATGTGAGATTGGGAAAGTTTTTGCTCTTGCGCGGAAATTCATTTATCGATTAGACGCTACATTTCATTGCCCTGCAGACAACTACAGGTGTTTCTCACAGGTTTAGATAACCTGCCTGAGCATTATGCAATAGGGCGACTTCACTTTTGTACATCACCCCTTAGCAGAGTGATCTTAATGCTGTGAAGTTTGAATGAGGGACCATGTCATGAAACATCGCATATACAGAAAGTGTTCACCATATTTGCACATAGTTCGACCCATGAGTCTGCATTCAAAATAATTTGCTTTTTTGAAGAAAATGTTTGCTCTAGTGTTTCTCAAGCGCTTACACTGAGGCTCTGTACCTTATCCACAACTCCATCCAGTCATTCAAATATCTACAAAACTTGAAATTTAAGTGTGTAAAGGTATTTATTTTCTGAAAGTAAAAAGTCTGTAGAATTTAATTTTTGACTTTATACCAATTGTCTTTTTAGTAAAATTTAGGAAAAAAGAATTAAGATACATTTGTAGGTGAACGAGATGTAAGTAACCACTAAATTGAGTTTCATACAAATGTTCATGGAGATGAAATATAAAAAGCAGTGATTGGTTCTTTAAATAATTGTTTTTATTTATATAACCTGAGCTTTTTATAAAAATTATGAAACTCCTATTTGTGATAGTCTCTCCTACAAAAGTGAATCATTTTAAAACTAATTCCTAACATTGTTTTAGAGAACACTGCATATAGCGCAATATCTGAAATTTTCACGTGAATCCGACCCATGTTTTTCGAGGATCTTGCATAAAATTAATGTTAAACCAAATACCTATCGACGTCTGTTATTGTCTAACAGTTTCATCAAATTTCACTCAAATAATATTTAGAAATTTTTTTTTTGGTTTTGCTCAAGTGTTTCACACATAGCAAATTTGATTTTTATTGTAGAATATTTAAATAACAAAATAGTATGAAGACCTGAGAATTAGAATGTTACCTAGAATATATTGGACCAATGCCACTAATCGTGGATTTCAAAGGTTAATGAAAACTTCTGATCCCTGTGTGCTTAAAACCTAATCAAATTTGTATATCAGGCTTCTGTTTTAAGACAAAAACTACTTGACGTTTGAAGCTACTACACATGCGTATTTACTGTATTTTATTGTTGTGTTTGATATGTAAGTACTGTGGGCCGATGGCCTCGGGTATGAACAAACGTATTTCTCTTTATAACAAAATGGTTATGTTACTATTTATAGCAGAGAAACTGCTTTCTCAAAATACCTTAGCACATTCTTCTTTCCAATGAATGACAGTTTGGTGACAATGCACATACTGAGGCCTGCATGCCTATATGGGAAATACTATTCCTTTTTCAAAAATTTTTCGGCTCAAGTGTGTCGCATACAGGAATATGTACTGATGCCTCACTAAGGTATACAAGCGACTTCCTTATACGCGCTTGTCACAGTAAATATGTTCTGTATGTCTTTTGTTCATCCTTAGTACAATTCATAAATGACTAAATACCATATTGAATAATATTGAATTAAATACGATTCAATGATTTGTAGCCGTCATCGTTGCCACTGAAAAATGTCGAATTAAACGTGATTCCATGACTGTAAAATCGTTTCTGCGATATCGCCAAAAAATTTAAAATTCACATAGATGAGGCAATGAGAGCATGGCCGCACGCAAATCTTTGTTCAACATTGCTAATAAATATAAAATGTCAGGTAAGCAGGGCAAAGTTACAGTGGCCACACGTACATTTCCTTCTGGTAACTAAGGACAGCACCTTCTGTTGTTTAGGTGTTCTGGTCTGGTCTCATTGCCCTTCAAAGCAAACTACCTTGTCCCTGTGCTTAGTAAGAATGTCAGAACCGAGCATCGAATCTGGAATGGTTTCCGTTTCATCAATTCTGAACAATTTTCCAATTCCCTCTACTATTAGAAACTCGTGTTGCACGCAATATGGTGGACGTTTTATCAAATTTCTCAATAGAAATAAAGATTAAGATATTCTCAGTTCATTATTAGGCTGGTTTGTTGTATAGAGATGTTATAAAGTTTTTTATTTGTCGCAAAGTTAAGTCAGCATCAAAAATTCGTAAAATGACAATTTTTGGTAGTTATTGTTGTGTAAAAAGTGAATAATCTACATATCACTTTGTACAGAATATTTTTTTACTTTGTTTAAAATTAATTGCCAAAATTGTCATTTTCCGTTTTTCAATTTAGGTTACTTATCATGATAACAGTAGACAACAAAAATGTTCCCGTTGTTTATTTTTGTGGAGAATTTGTCAAAATACAATTGCGCTTGTCAGCTTGGCCATATTTTGTGCTAAAGAAGTGCTGAATCACCGTAACAGGTAATTTTTTTTAAAACATCAATAATTAACGAAGTATGACTAAGCTTCACCTGCCTCCTTTTTATGGTAAAATGCCGCCAATTTTCACACAACATGGTGGACAGGTGAAATTTTTCATAAAATGCAAAAATGATGGTTTGGTGTATTCAAACAATATTTTGAAAATTATTCACAACAGTGTTAGAAGACTTTGAAAAGTGCTGTTATTTTTGTCCGAAATTGGTGAGATTTTACCGCAAAACTTGTTTTTGGTCATTGCTCACGTGTTTTTGCTTGAAGCGGAATACAAAATTCCTGATGTAGGTGCAATTTCATGTACAGCCATTTTACAGTAAAGCCAATATTGATACCTACAATTTTCTGGTTTTGCAAATACCAGTTTTGCTTTGTGGCTCTGATTTAAATTGCGTAGTCACTTTCTGTTAATGTTCCTCATGAGTTGAATGCAGGTTTTGTTTGGCTTCACGAACCAGTTTATCAGTATTGGTGTTTTCATAGCAACTACTTATTTTTACTTTCTGCCTTTGGGTGATAACTCCACACTGTATCTGGTAGTTCAAGGACTTTAATGAATTCTGTCTGGTTTCTTTGTAAGCATATTTGATGGTTGTTGTAGGGGTGTTTAATTATGAGTCCCTGTGCACTTTGCATGGATGTTTGTTACAATAATGTCACCATGTAACTCCGCCCAGCCACGGGTAATTGTTTTTCTGTGATAATGTGTGCTATACATTCATCAACAATTTGAAAGATCACTGTTTTTGTATTTTTAGCTATCTACTAACATCTATTTTTGCTATTTTAAAATTGTCCAAAAACATTAATGATACACTCTTACCAATTTAGGATGCATTTTTTTCATAAACAACAAATATTTTGAAAACTCGTGAGCATTCACAACAAGTCAGAAGCTTATGAAAAATTAAAAATAGGTCGACAAAGGTCTTTCTGACAATTGCTGTAGTCTGAGATTCCTGAGATTTCACGGTATAGATTTTGATACACAAAATTGTTCTCAAATGCCATGTTTTTTGAGTTGGGATTTCTAACGGGCTGTTCTAGTATTCTGGTTGGAATGCTGGTAAGCAGATGTAGTTGAACGACCTTTCGTTTATAATATTGGACAGTTCTCTCAATGCTTTTCCCAGTTTGAAGATTTTGTGGTGTGTCATAATGTCATAGATCCTTTACAGGTGATTGCGTAGTAAATTATTCAGTAGTAAACTATGCAGTGAACAGTACTGTGGGGTTGTGGACAGATATGCAAGTCCTGCTAACTTTGGACCATCATATTTCAGAAATGGAGGATTGGATTCAAATGAAACTGATGCTCTGTTCAACAAAACTCTGTTAAGAATGGTGTTTGGAATTATTCTGAAGCAGGGATCATCAAAAATGTTTGTCTAGGGAAAAATTCGCATAAAACGAGAACAAAATGATAATTTAGAATACTGTAACATGTTATTGAAATTTGCTGCCATACTGTAACGTGTTATTGAAATTTGCTGCCATACTGTAACATGTTATTGAAATTTGCTGTCAATGTGTTGGGATGAACGCACTTTTTTGTTTTTTCTTAATTTTTATTTAAAAGACTGTATTGTCGCCGGACTCAATCAATGGCAGATTGGTATCAAGTCCTAACATTGAATTATACAGGTTTGCATTTCTATTAATATAATTTTACCGAATTGTATTTAAAAGTAAATTATTGTACAGATTTATTTACATAGTTAGCCTTTGTCGGTTAATGTACTATTCTTGTTGCGTATGTCAGACATTTCGCACATTTAAAAATTTTTTTCTGTTTTCATCAATGAAGACATTGTATGATCTGTTTAGTATTATCCCTGTTTTACTGGATATTGGCAATCTCTTGAAAATCATAAATACAGAAAAAAATTGAACTATTGAGAGGTTTGGAAAATCGGTGTCGAAACTACTCGATTTAACAAAAAGTAGGTGGTGTGCTGAAATCTGTTTACAGTGGGTCACGCAGCAAGGTATTAAATCACATTGGTGATTTAATATTCAGAATATTAAATAATTATTACACTATTTCTGTTTCTTTAAATTTTAACAGCCGCAATGTTAGATATGTAATAACTTCTAAAAATTCTTCGGATTGATTTGATTGGACGGTATTTGGACATCCAGGAAGGAGAATGGAACATTCAAACTAACTCGTAGGGTGCGCATTTTTTATTACCGGGGTTGTTTTTCATGCCGTGTACATTTTCGAGGAATTGAAGAAAAATTAAATGAACTTTGTGTTGAAAAATATCATAGAGGTAAAAGGTAATGTACCGTTGATACGTTTTGTTTGCAGTAAAATCTCACCAATTTCAAATAAAAAAAAATTTATGTGCCCAGTTATATGTTCAGTTTTAAAGGGTTACCAACATTGTTACTGTCCTTAATTTTTCAAAAATGCTGTTTGACGGTAGCTAGTGTACAGAACTTGAAAATAGTCTAGCATTCATTCTATCATACTTATCCTTTATGAAAAAATTTTAGAAATTAAATTTCATCGTATCAAGTTGACAGTGTTGGCATATTCACTTAACCCTTATCCTGCTAAGCCTCTATTCAGACAACTTTCCCTGTGTGCTGAGCTAAGTAGGTCACCACTACTCCTGTACACTGGGCTGTTATGAAGGTCACTCAGATTAATGACCTAACATTTTTAAATTGGAAATTTGAAAGGAAAATGTCAACTTCACAGAAAAGTAGTCTGTATGAAAGTTGTTCAGAATTTAATGGAGATTTTAACCATATGCATATCATTATCATAGCCTTGCTGTAAATNATTTCGTCGCCCTCTGTCAATGTTCATCGACAACAACTTCGGCAGATGGCGACGAAATTTTTTGCAGGAACCAGAATGTCATCAAGCCCCTGCGGTTGTCATGACTTTGTATTTTTTAATCTATTTATGATGAATGATAACATCCATCGTCTAGTACACTCTACATTTTTGTGTTCTTCAGATTGACTCATTGGGCTCATTAGAAGAGTCTCGTCATGTCGCACAGAAAAGGAAGCTACGCAGTAAAGAGAGCAAAATCTGCCGGGTCTGCGGCGACAGAGCTCTTGGCTATAACTTTGACGCCATCACGTGTGAATCGTGCAAAGCATTCTTTCGACGGAATGCCTTAAAATCAAAGGTACGTGAATTAGCCATCTGGATGTGCAAGGTTTTGTAGTACCCTAGGAAAATGTCTCAGTTTGGCTAACTCCAGAACATCATGTCTCATTAATGGCTGATACGATTCATGTGAAACCTTCAGGCACTGTGGTTTATTCACCGCTCTTTAAAATGCTGGTAGGAATTATTTTTAAGATGTTCCACTTTTGCACGAGAGGCTATCAAAAAACGGGACTTTTCATGAAAAAAATGAAACTTCCATGTTACAAAAATGAAACAGTATTTTAGAAAATGTTTTCCGATACATCATCTTGAACATTTATATAAAACAAAATTTGATCATGTTTTTGATACTGTTGCTTTATTATCGATAAACCTTTTTGTGCTAAATTTTGTTGTCAAGACATGGTCATGTGGTACAATTAATTGCAGATTCAAAAAATCAAAAATCAAATTCTACTATCGTTCTATGTTGAAAAGATATATGCTTTTACTAAGCTAAAATCTAGATATTTGGCTAACTATGCAGAGTTGTCAATAAAGTGTTACGTATTTATAGTAAATCTATATTTCTGTTTCGCATACATTGTCTTAAATCTTGAGCACATGTATTTATGGACTAGCAGTTAATGTGGTCTCCATGTTGGAATACTGGTCTTGTGTGTGTCTGTACATGTAAGAGGGCAAATCAGTCTTTTCCTTATGATTTTTTTTTTGAAAAATATGAGCTTGGGTGATGGATGTTGTCATGTTAGTAAATATTTTGAATGCACGATTGTTAACTACCTAATGATTTGATTTTTATGTATCTGAACTTAACCTCCTAAGTGTTGAGAAAAGTATCAATTTTTAGTGTTTGAAATTGAGAATTGTGTACTGTTACTGCCTACTGTACTAATGAGCGTGAGACAGAGTTTTGAAATGCACTACATATTGTTCCCTGGTGTCTGATTGCCATGAAGACCTATACCGTAGCTCAATTGTATGGTAATTGGTGAAATATTTTTATTTTCTGTGCAAATTCACTCTAGCTTTTTGTCTTCTTTAGTCCCACAGTGGACTTCAGGAACCAAAAAACCACCAAACTGTGCTTGAGAATCAAATGAAAAATTGATGAAATATTTGATCTTTAGTAAGATAATTAATTTCAATTTTTACTTTACATGCTATTGGTCAATTGGCAAATTGAGTCTTTGGTAAAGTTTGGTGGGTAAAGGATAGGTCAAGAGCAGTCAAAGGAATTCTGTCACACGTTGTGTCTAAACAAATGGGCAGTGATATGTGGTTGGAATGTGAATGCAGTGTGGCCTAGTGATACAAGTGTCCGCTTTCTTTACTAAAGGTCGTGGAACTGAGTCCCGCTGGGGCACACTGCTAGACCCTTGAGTCAGGTCTCAGGTCCTCAGTTTGGTTTTAACTATACATTCATAAAGCATAAAAATGGTTCCAGGTGCTCACTGCAATGGGTACAACGTGTATCAGACTGCCTGCAATTATTTGCATATTTTCGGACACTTTTAGAATGTACGGGTTCCGTGAAAGGTTGTGTGCTAAGAAAGTAGTATGATTTATCTAACATTTGATGTTATTACATTACAGCCTCTCGCATGTATGTTCTCAAAAGACTGCAAGATTGACATCAATACGAGACGGTTCTGCTCTGCCTGTAGACTGCAGAAGTGTTTAGATGTTGGTATGAAGAAAGACATGATTCTTGGTAAGACAGGTGACGGTCTTAACGCGAACTGGTCGCATTTTGTGGCCCATTTTCTCTTTCATTTTGAGCAGATTTCTGTCACGGTTTGAATTTCTTGGACTTCACGTACTGTGGGTCATTGAGGTCAGGAAATGTGGCCAACAGATGGCGTATTGACCAGATTGGTAAATATTAACCAAAGTATGTCTCCATGACTTCTTGTAACTACAAAGTAACAGAATTTTTGTGGATCTAACTTCTTTTTAACCTTTGGAATCACTTAATTATGTTAAAGTCAATCATGCAAATGATAGGAGTTATGTAGCATTGACGGCTCTGCTTAATTCTTTTTTAGTGGAAGCTTAAATTTTGTCACAGTGGTATTTGCCAATGTATGCTCTGTGGTAAGTCACGTGATGACTGGGCATTGGCTGTCTTTACAGATGACACAGAGCGACAGAAACGTACAATGAAGGTAAAAATGAATAGGGAGCGTCGACAGGTGCTGGTGGCCATCAAATCGGAGACTAGTGAATCCATGGGGCCAGCATGTGAGA
The DNA here is from genome assembly GCA_002633005.1 of Phoronis australis. Lineage (NCBI taxonomy): Eukaryota > Metazoa > Phoronida > Phoronidae > Phoronis > Phoronis australis. The sequence continues at coordinate 225,156 of NMRA01000593.1, read as the reverse complement.
ACGCTTCGTCATCTACTCTACCTCAGCGTAATGTCCCCATGACCTTCCCATGGAGTGAGTAAGACAGTATTTTTCTGTCATTTAGTTTTATTCAGACGAGGCTCAGTGAACTGGTATTCACGCATTTTGCCAATCCTGTGCTGGAGAACTGACCATTTACTCTGAGTACGCGTGAATTTAGGTACGGTCGAACTTTGGTCTTCATGAAAAGCAGCATGCTAACAAAATGAAACGAATACGTTAGTTGAAATTAACATTTTGCTAAACATGATTCTTATTCAACTCATCCATCATTTAATGGCAAATCTTGAAAAAAAATCAGTCTATGGTTTGATTTTGGTCAATTTCTGCTTCAGAACTCACCCTATCATGTTCTTTACTCTGATGCTAGGGATTCATTTCTTGGCTTGAAAAAAACTGACGCAGCGTTCATGCTGGTTCCTATTCTCCTTGTGCGACCCTATATTAGCTGCCAACATATTGTACCAAGGAAATAACAAACTTACCATTCTCCCCTAACCTAAAAATCACTTCTAATCTGAGTAAGGAGCAAGTTATGACCAGTTCTGTAATAGTTTTTTGACGGGGAGTGTTTTTATTGCCACTTTAAGACAGTGATAGTCTCTTGTTGCGACCTTGATTTAAAGGTGGGATGTCCAATAAACTCAGCCCACAATCTTTTACTGAAAGTTCCCATATAAACAGTTGGGTCTTTCTCCTAAGTTTTTGGGTAATTATATTTTGAGATTTTGTGTAGAAAACATTCTTTTGTTTTTTTCAAACTGACACTATTCTGAGCAACCTACAAACGTGCATTTGAAGCTGTATGCCACTTATCGTTTTTTTAAGTTTATGTTCAGATAGATCAGTTTTAATGTTTAGTTTCGAGGCCGACAACTGGACACTGGTCCTTTAATGACTTGTTTAGAGAGACATTTAACCTGAATGAATCAGCCATAGGCCTAACTGATCACATCTGCAACAATACTCAAAAATACTCAGAAATACTCAAAAGTTTGTGGTCTTTTCTTGATTGAACCAAAGTATGTATCTTGCCATCTATTCTACTTCCTTGTCATTCCTTGCAGACGATCCCCATGACTCTGATGAAAGTCATAGACAACTCACGCCGGAGGAGAATTCATTGATCCGTCAGTTTGAGCAGCTGTATATGGTAACCGTTGGCAACACAGAGGAGGACATACACCCCCCTGACATGACAGAAGAGATCAACCTCAACGTTCTTATAAACAGTATGGGAGCAGTTGTACGTCGTCTGATACGATTTGCAAAAAAAATCGATGACTTTATCTCGTTAGAGCAAGTCGATCAGATCAACATCCTGAAGGGGATGACACTCACGTGCCTTTTTATTCGCTCAGCCCAGTTGTTCTCGGTGGAAAAGGATGCGTGGATCACCCCCCGTGGTGAGACTCCGTCAACTGTGCTCCACGATGCTGTGCAAGATTTCAACAAGACCCTTCACATGGAGCACCTCAAGTTTGTCAAAGAACTTCGCAAACTGTTGCGGGACGACACATTCACTATTGCCTTGTTACAGATCACATGTTTGTTCACGCCCATATTTGCATCCGTCGGCTCTAAAGCCTATGTATCTAATCTTCAGGATCGCTATTCAGCTTTGCTGAAGCACTATTTGGAAGCAACGTATGGATACGCCGAGGCCTTCTCCATACACACAGCATTGATGATGAAATTGTCGGAAATTCGCGTACTCTCTGAAAATCACGGCAAAGTTTTGCTGTCTTGTGACCCGGACGCACTCGAGCCATTGTTGCTTGAAATATTTGACTTTCATGATATCGGAAAGGCTAAGCTACAGAAATGTAATACAGTCGGCAGTATTTAAACGTTGAATATTTTCTTTGTGTTCAATATTACGTGTAATTGTTTGTGATTGTTCCTCATCATGTATACATCGTTTGACTTTCATCAATTTTTGATCGTTAAACATGTTTTACCTGTCATAAAGATTTCAGAAATAATTTGTGACCTAGATCTGATGTTATTATAATTTTATGGTGTTAATTTATTTAGTATTAGATATTAGACTGATTGATCAAATATTGTTACCAGTATAACAGATTAGTTAAAGCAGACTATTATCTATTACCCATTTGTGTTGGTGCCTGCTGTCATGGGTGTTATTATATTTTGTTTCTGTGTGAATTATGACTTTTAAGTTAGAATGTTTATGTACAAATCATTGTAGTGTAGATTCTGCTGTCAGACTACCTGCTAATCTTCTTATTCACAATAACCCTAACTTAACCGTAGAGTTTTGCTAGTAAAGCAGACAAACTTAGTGATACTGTCAACATAGTGGTAAACAGCTTAGCAGTCTTACGTTGACGAAGGTGATGACAGGTCTTTATTGGAGCAGCACTGTAGTGCGTGGGATTCACATTGAATCTAGGGTGACTCATTGTAGTCTTAAACAGATTATAATCACCATAGCGACCTTTGCTGCTCACGGATGTAGTGCTTGTAGCTGCCTGTTTCGCCACGGTTTGCTCCAATTTCCAGCACCATAGCTTACCACAGTCTGGCTCATAATTTTGACTGTCTGGTTGAGGCTTAAATTTGGTTTTGATTTCCAATGGATTACTTTTAAATTGAAGTTGCATTTTGCCTTCTTGCCGCAGGCAATGCGTTGTATATATGCCATTTTTGCAGTTTTAGGGTTGATGAACCCCTGAATTTTTCCATGTTCGTGTTAGGATTGAAAATGGAATCCTGTCTGTGTCGCAGTTAGTAATCTTATGGGAGTAAAGGGCTTAATTCCATTTTCGTTTTTTAGCCAGCTAAACAAAGCATAATGCAGTTTTAAGCTTTCTCAGTTGTCTATCTTGGTCTAGTCATTCTTAGTCTCGTAGTGATTTTGTATCTGTTTTTATCCTAATTTCTATTACAGTATGATTGTGAAAGTTGACTGTTCATGAAATGGGTTAATTTTACAGGGTTCATTTGACCAAAATAGTATTTGTGTATGTCGCGCAATTCGAGGTAATTGACTGGAAGCTAGTTTTCGTTGTGCTCTTGTTGAATTTTCACATTGATTTGTGTGCATATTTTTGACTTGATAGTTTCAGGAGAAGGTATTTGATATATTAAGGATCATGATCAACAAATTACGGAATAATCCGTGAGTAGGCCAAAATATGGCAGAATGGGAATTTTATTTTTTAACTCATTTATTGGCTCAGACAGCTATTGCCTAATTTTTTGCATGAAATCAAATTTTTTACTGTTCAAGTGTATCTTAGGCAGATCAAGGGGAGTTTAATGTCCTTTGGGCCTGTTCTATTAGAAAACCTCCATTTCCCTGGTTGTGAATAACGCCATAAGATGAGGACAAAAATACCAGAACACTGTTGTTTTGAAAGCCTGAAGTCACCCCGTGTATGTGATGTATTGTAAAGAGACTTTACAGCGTATGTTTCAATGTTCCAATGTTTTTAATTGTTTGTGAATTGCACCTGAGAATAACGTATGTTTTTGTGCACCGTTGATGGATTGCTCAATTCAAGCCATTTGTTTTGGCCAAAAGCGTGCCATTGTTTGCTTCAAAACGTGAGTTGATTTATGTAGAAGTACATTCCAGTCCTTGTCGTTGCAGTGCATTTTAGAGGGAAACTTCTTAACTCAAAGAGGAGTTGGCGAGACTTTCTGTGCAACAATTGTGTTTGAGAAGCCTATTTCAGTAACTGGGTGTTACAGTGGGACGGTATCAATCTGCATTCCATCCAACTTTTGATTTAGACTGCTTACCGCTATAAATTTGATTTTAACTCTTACCTTACACAGATGAGAATTGATTTCGGGGTTTGCCAAAAAGTGATGTTTCGTTATTAGTTCACTTTGGACAATGCTCAGCGCATAAACTGACACGCCCTGAGAAGATAACGTGTAGCGCCTAATGTCAATAGCGATAATTATTTTTTGTTCTTCCAAAACCCTGAAATCATATCCACTTCGTCTAAGGAACCGTTCAAGATCTATTGCATTCTGGTAAGTGGTCTAAATTAGAAGTTGTTTTTTGGTGGAAAACTGGTTTATAACCACGTTAAATGAAAACTGAGCATAAACGCTGTTTTTTTTTTTGCATATATCAATGTGGGAAATAAAATACACAGACACCATGAAAGTAGAAGTAGCGCAATTGAGCTGTTATTTAGTGTTAAAAGTCTTTCTTATGAAAGATTTTTATTTTACTTTTTATATACTGGAGAATACAGGAAAGTATTGTTTGCAGTCAGCTGCTTTTGCGCCACTTTTTGCCATTGTCTTGTAAAATATTTGTTGATGTAATTCATTGCTTTACTGTTTTCTTCTTGTTTTTTGTACATTTGGTTCACCTCATTTTGGAGAATGTTAGTGTGAAGATTAATTCTTGACTTAGATAATGTTTAAAATCAAAATGAAAGAGAAGCTATATTTGCCTGTTCCCCACGCCTATTTATGGAATGGTCAAGACTGGTTTTTATTGCGACTATTCATGTTGAAGCACAGTCTTTGGTATGTGGTGTTATTTTTGCAATAAAAGTGTCGTTACTTCACAAGCTGTAATGTTTAAACATCTAATATAAGCATGTAAATTTTGAGACATCCAGTTTCATATAGAAGAAATACTGGAACACTTAACTCACATTTAGCGATGTTGCGCTCTCATCCCATGGGCTTCAGCTTGGCAATTGTTATGTTTGGACCTTACCAACAGGTGGCATCATAGCAAGAGTTCTATCCCATATATGGGACCGGTGAAACCTGAGGCCGCCATGTTTATTCAATGACAATTGAAACCATCATTGACTAGACATGGTGGTCTCAGGTTTCTGTTGTCCCATGTATGGGATAGAACCTCAGTACTGATTTGACACATTGTCGAGGACGCCTCCTGTTGGTCAGGCCCATCATAACATCACCTTACAAGCTGAAGCCTGCTGGATGTAGGCGCAATGTTGCTAAAATGTGAGTAACAGTTCAAATACTTGGTTTAATTTTTTTTTTCATTAAACATTTAAATTAATATTGCAAAAATTGTGGCTACAAAATCTTGAACATGTTTCAGTCAAATGCGTAATTTAACAAGTGACCACTATTTTTTGGACAATCTTATCCTTTATGTTAGCTAGTAATTCATTTTATATCAACTGACAGTAGTTTTCTGGAATAAGTCATTCAAATTAAACAAAATCAGTACCTACATCTCTTAGCGTTGTCATGACGATGCACGTGGACGAACAACCACCTCAAAATTAAGTCGTACATTATAATTATACAAAGATGTATTTGCATGCTCCTAATTATGCTAATGTATAACATAGTTTGCTATTTTAACATAATCAACACTAAACAAAGTGTAATTGTATTCAATGACAAAAGGCCATTCAGTTATTTGTATCAAGTACCAAAGTAACAAATCATTTCCCATAAAACAGGCAATATGGCATGATAAATAGCCACAACACCCAATGTCATCATAAAGTCTGCAAAATGGATTTTCACCTGCTCATTAGCATATCAAGTAAATTAGCTTTTCTAATTAAAAATCAACCAGTCGTTGGCCTGGTGGTGAAGGTAGCAAACTGTGACAGACGGGGACGTGTATTTGATTCCTGGCTGGACAGAAAACTAAGTGATAGTTCTAAAACAATTTTTCTCTGAGTGTTGCCGAATGTAAGATATTTTGAAACTGACGGCTAGTACACAAAATTTACCCATGCAGTGGGTGTTAATCAATAAACGGCATGGCGTTTTCTTTAAGTTAATCATCAATAAGAATGCCTTACTTGGGCTAATTTTTAAAATAACATGCCCCTGTGGCTGTGTACCCCATCGTCACCTAGGGTAATGGGAATACCCGCCTAAGTTTGAACGTTAATATATGTATATTCAAATGTACACAAAAGTATTTCAAAATAACTTAGTGCCTTGTGATTTATATTTAATATATTTCATTTGTAACTTAAAACTTGACCATGGCCTTGAGACTAGTCTAGCAGTGCATAGTCTATACAAGGAAGGCATAGAAACAAAACATAATACCAGTGGTTAGGTTTCTAAACAGGAAATGAAGTGAATGCCTGGCTTTATACATTACTAGAGGGGGGTAAACATAAGCAAAACACAAAGGAAAAGCATGCAAATAATGCAATAAAACCTCGCAAATGTATGAATGGCAGGCAGAAATTGATGACCCATAGATCTTCAAAATTGAATCATAGATTTGAGGCCCTGTGGATCAAGTCACGTTTTACTAAAATGAACCATGAAATTGCAACGCAAATGTACAAAAAACTGAATGAATGAAAATTCAATTGAAGGTATTCATAAAATGGAAAATGCACTTTTATAAACCAAATAATATCCAATATTCCAGGCAATCTCTATCCGCTTTATGTTAATGAGTGAAGGGTGAACATGTGATCAGTTTTAACACCCTTGTTTCAAGCAACCTTTCTCGAAATACCAGTGTCAAAGAGGACCCATTGTTCAATGCAACAGCTTGAAAACTCTAACTGATACAGTTAGCACAGTTGTCAAATAGTTCTGATAAATTGATACTTCAATCGTTGTTTCAAGAAATTTACTCATCGACAAATCTCTACAAAAAAGTAGAAAAACGTAAAAAGTAGGAAAAAACAGGAATACCTCCAAAACAATAGGAAAAATTGGGAAAAAGTTAAACTTTGAGAGGTCTGAATCATGATGTGCTAACGCACTAAAAAGCATGGAAGCCCGTAAATGCATTCTGCATATAATAGACTGTGCGTCTCAAAAAGAGTGAATGCCTTGCAACGAAACAATGCTGTATCAAAACTTCATAGAAACAACGAACTTTATTATACATATCTTGCATTACATAATGCTCACAACTGACCTTTAACACAATAATTTTTGATTGATAGAATATTAATTAAAACCAATTGATTGTTTTGCACTTTGAACATCAATAGATGAAGACAGTGATATCTCACACAGCAGAGAGTAGTGCTGTTCACAGCCAAAAGATGTCAGTAATAAATATTGATAAAACATAATCAGCAAGAGTTCATGTGTGGTTAATTGTTCCAGAGATTAAGACACCCCTTTAGTTGCCTTCAAGTTAAATCCCCCTCCGGTGAATCTGGCAGCATCTGTCCTTTGAGGTTGTATGGCTGCCTGACCTGCTTGAGCGATAGCTCGTTCACGTTCCCTGAAAAGAAAATTTAAGTCATTACATAATATGTACTTACCACATAGAGGAAAACTTAAAGAAGAAGCATTAGTTAGACAACAACTTTCACACAAAGATTGTCCTGATATTTGGCTGATTATTGAAACAAAATCTTTCTCACAATGACTGGACCCAAAATAACACCTATTACATACATAGTATTTTCATTAGTTTATTCCAAAATGAACGTCTTGGGGCTTAACTCAGAAATTCAGGTTAAACGGTCCACATCACCACTTCTAAAAAATAAATTAATCTCGATGCAGCAAAGTACATAGTCTTTGAGAATATTCTCAAATTTTGCTAGTTATTTACAAAATTTTGTATAAATTATTACTTAACTGTAAACAATTACATTCAAAAATCTTTACTTTACAAATAGCACAGAGGGAGTGTAACACCAAATTTCTGACTTAAGTGTGACAACACTTTTCCCCAGATGACTATACTTTGTGAAATTCCTCCAGGATTGAGGAAGGCCGTATCTCCAATATCTGACAACCAACTTTTAAATTACATTGACGCTGCATAATACAATCCGATGGAGCCTGTTTACTCACTTCTGCTGTTGCTCCTTCCTCCGCTGCATGTAGTACTTCTTCTTTACCTCCTGCAGTTCACGCGCCAGTCGTTCGATCTCATACTTGTACTCCTGCACCTGTGACTCGTACATGTTCAACTCCGACGCCATGCCCTGCGCAAATTAAAGCACGCTATTAAATATGAACCTTCCAAGAAACCACAAGGGACCATTTTATGAAACTTTTGTCTTCGGTCTTAGCTCCTCGTAAAAATGTCACGAAACAAACACCGATACTAATTCAAGACAGTCTAAATACAAGTTGTTCAATTGGTAACTGGTTTTTGACAGACAAAAGAAATATGGTAAGAGCTCAATTGGAGGTTCAGGACCAGTTAAGCAAAAAAGTGACCGTGACCTATACAGACACTCAGATCAAATTATTGAACCAAGCTTTTGTTCCTGATCTTCAACAGCAATCTTGATTCAAACATCTAAACTGAAAATTAAAATGCATAATAACTACAGTAAACCAATCAATTTGACAAAACTAACATGTTTTTTATTCCAGTCAACAAACAGACATATTTACCTACTGTGGGTCTATAGTTCACATATTATACAACTATCATCTCCTTGCTTCTGACAAACATTGCAACCTGACTCATCCACCTACCTTCATTTGTTTCGTTTTCTCCTTGAGCGTCTGCTGATAGATCTGCAGCTGTTCTGCCACCTCTGGGCCTGGCTGCCTTGCCAAGATGTGCTTCAGTTCCACGTACAGCTTCTCTTTCTCCTGAATGAGCAGCTCTTTCTCGACAACTTCCTCGGTTTTGGCGATCAGTCTCTTCTGCAGCGTCTGTATCTTCTGAATCATTTCATAGGTGCTTGGGTCACTGCCCTGGAATACAAGGACAAACAGTAAGTTCCCGATGAATGAACACACTAGAGAATCAAAAGTAACCTCGACTGACCGCAGAGAAGCTTTTAGATTTAGTCTTGGCTGAACCAATCACTGACCGAAGAGTAAATCATCGTGATTTCTAAAGTGACAACAACTTTTATCAGATTCATGTGCCTGATTCAAAACTAACCATGAGAGCTCTCAGGCATTTTATTTCTCAATTACAGGATTAATAGAATTAAAGCATATGGATTTAGAAATACTACCATTTGATAAAAAAACATTCAAATAGCCATGAATGGTGCTTGTTTCAGTCTCACTGTATGTAGCATATGTCAATGTTTCCAGTCATTACAGTCAGTTGAAAAATTACCTCTAGTTTCCTCCATCTGTGAATATTCATGGGATTCTCCAATTCTTCCTCAAGTGCCTTGCAACGAGTACGCTCCCGTAGCAGTTCACGCTGGATGTGGTACACTTCACGTCTGTAAACACACAATACATTATACACTTCACTGGTCACAGCACTTAAGGGTGGTTAACACAGCTACCTAAAGAGTGATATGACCAGCCAAAAATTGCATGAGATGGTCAAACAGTGACATGATTTGTGCTTAACATGGAAAAGCTAAATGACTCTCTTGAGAAAACAAGTAATGACACCTTGACAATGAAGCCACTAATAGGGGACTTTTATATTGGTGCTCTCTAGAGTAATGAGAGCAAGAAAGTGACTTTGGATTGATTCCAACTCAGATTTAGTGGACAGAAATTCAACAACTACACAATGGTTCATCAATATAAAAGGAGAGGACATAATTCCACTGTCAGCGCCTCCTATTGTTTGATTAGTTAAAGTTGGCTAATTTATTTTAGCCTTTTGACACCAGCTGGGACCAAAATTCTCTCGCTTTATCAGCAGCAACCACTGGCTTTGTCGCAGCCTGATACATCTTTAAAGTTAGAAATGTATGGAACAGGACACCCTTGCTCATCAATTTATATTTCAAAAGATTTGGCTTTTTCGTAAGGCATCTCACCACACAGCACTGGAAATTTCCAGGATTGTAATAGCAGGTTCAGTGTTCAGGGCTTGGAATGACCAATGACAAAAAACGCGGAAACTTTTACGGCCCAAATCATGGCCGATAACCAGCCTTTGAAATGGTCAATGTGAACCTTTCCGCGACAAAAATTGGGAGGACTAAAAAAAAAAAAATGTTACCACCATCAGTAGCATGCGTCTGTGTCCTTTTAGCTCGCCCGTCCACTCCCAACCCACACAATTTTGGCTGCAGAGCGGTAGTATTTGTCGCCGCGCTTAACAATAACACGAGCCGCCACTGAAAATCACACCACGCTTTACCCAGATGCCCCGGCAATGTTGACAATTTACGTTCCTCCGAAACATAAAGAGCAACTTCCGCTTTCCGAGGTGAACGTCGTCTGCAACGCCGCGGTAAGAAAGGAATTTGCCGCGGAAATTTCATATCAAATCCGATTTTTTACGCGGAAATATTATAAAAAAGCGGAAAGCACATTTCAAAAAAGCGGAAATCCGCGTTTCCGCGGAAAATTCCAAGCCCTGAGTGTTGAAAGGCATCGGTACGTTTGAACCTCCCATCCGCACTACATGGGCTCTGAAGGTGGCGCTGAATGCCTGTCCACCCAAGACCTGATTGCCGTCTGGCGGGTTAGTGAATTTCAATATGGTGCGGCTATTTTGAAAGTCAGCTATTACCACTAAAACATCATTCTTCCTCATCCTAAGCTTGTCTGTAACCACATTTATCTCAAATAATACCTATTAAGTAAAAGCTAATGGAAATACACTACATTTCCCCTCACCTCAGATCGTCTACATTAGCCACGCTCTTCTGCAGTATCGACTTCTCCCGTCGCAGTTTCTTAATCTCCAGCTTCAACACACGGATATCCTCCAGACGTTGGTTGTACTGTATCTCGCCTTTGTTCAGTGTCGATTGCTGTATTTTGATCTTCTCGTACAGGAGAGCTAACTCGTCATTGCGGCGCACCAGCTGCGTGCCCAAGATGTCGCGCTCGCTGATCACCTGATCGAGCTCCTTCTTCTGACGTACACGCTCAGCGTCGGCTTCAGCAATGATCTTTAGCAGTTTACGTTCTTCAGCTTCTTGAGCCTCAATGTATGCCTTGCTCTCTGACGCCTGTGAACAATCAAGGTATTTTACAAGGAAAAGCCTTTAACACTATCCATTTAGTTGATTGTGTATGCTATGGAGTTATATACACACACAGGTACTGATTGGCAACAAACAGATGACGCTTTTCCATTGAACAAACTCTCAGGAAGAAGCTAACAAAACACGCTGCAAACTTTTGAAAGATTTTGTTTTAGATAAAAAATCCTTCAATATGCTAAACTCAGTATCGGATCTTTAATAATATCGAAACTTCAACCTATGACATCCCAGCTCGCTTGTTCCACTGACCTGTTGTTTCATCCTCTGCAACTCCATCTTCAGGCTTTCTTTCTCCTTGTCCACACGTTGGCGCTCCAGCTGCTCCTTGACAAGTGCTGCCTCCTTTGAGGAGATCTCCTCCTTCAGCTGATCAATCTGGTGGTTCATGATCTTCAGCTTGCGCTTCATCTCCGTAATCTCATCCTATCACCGAGACAAAAATTGCATATTGTAAACAGTGACACAAAAATCATAATTGCGGACACCAATTTTGGTTCGTTTTTTCAACACATATCTGTCCCAAAAAGAAAGTATGATTTTTATGTTGATGTATTTGCACAAGTTAGCAAAGTTTCTTAATTTCAGCACATTACCAATAATGCATTCTTATGAGCAGTCTCACCTCATATTACTCTAATTACGAAACTGACCTTCTCTTAGCCAGATTCAATTAAAGTAAAACTTGTTCACACCAGAAACTCCTAAAATCTCAATTGATTATCATAAACGTCTCTCCAAGAGCTGACCCACACCTACAGACCCCACAGACAGAGGGCCCTCATGGTCTCACCTGTGATTCAATCAGGTTCTTGCTGTACAGGTTCCGGTCACTCCTGACGGCCTCATACAGGTTCTGCTGTTGTTTCAGCTTGGTCTCTGCCTCGGCGATCTTCTTCTTGTAGTCAAAGATCTGCATCTCTCTAACTTTCACATCTTCCATGTGTTGCAGAACCTGAGGATGAAGACGATTTAGTAATTATAGCGATAACAAGCACAAAATCACAAAAACGCCAACAAATGACTCAACTTCTGTCAGAAATTTCTGAATTTCGAAAACTTCTGACATATTGGTAATATACAGGTAGGAGCCAAAAACGTAGCAATCTACAGCTCACACAATAACAACAACAATTACAACAAATCTACCATAGATCAATAGCAAAACGTGTCTAAGTACGACACACATAAGTCGAATCGTTGCCGAACTTGGACCCGTTCGATCCGAGCTATGCAAGTTTTACCCCATTTTCTTTTCTCTCCTTCCTCTTGCCCCTCAACTCACCTTCTGGGTGAGGTCGCTAGCCTCGTTGATGTAGCGATCCCGCTCCTTCTCCAGCTGGTAGATGATCTTCCTCTGTTTCTGCGCCTCCTCTTTGTAATTCTGAATCTCCTGCTCCAGGTTCTTCTTGGACTGCTCGTGCAGTTTCACCAAATTCAGCTGCTTCTGGGTGGCACCTGCCGCCTTCAGCATGTTCTACAAAACGAGAGATATACGCGATGAGTGACAGGTGGAATTAACTCAATGGCAAGACAGGACATGATCAGAAAATTGTTTATTGAGACAATGAAAGCTTTTGTTTTAGTCTTCAGTTTGGTTGTTTTGACAGTATAATTGGCACGTTATCTAAAGGCTCCAACAGGTAAACAGTGGAGTAGGTTCACTGAGCGGATTGCGCACATCTGGTACAACGCGTACCAGCCCACTTGCAATTATTTTTTAAAGGCTGTACATGACAAGATGCAACGGTATGTCAGAGGTAGCATTTGACTTAACAAGGAGGGAACAAAGAAAAAACTCTGTGGAGTGACAAATGCAGCTGAACAATGGGTGAGGAGCGCCATCTACCACTGTGGCAACATTTGCTAAATCAGTCAAAACTAGACAAAGTACTCTTGTTTAAAGCGGGAGCCAGAAGCTGGATCAGTTCATATTGTGACAACACGTATGATAAACGCACACGTTTCCTCTGTGACTGTGTACTACATTACCTTATTAAGAATGTCCCTCTCTCTCACAAGATCATCAATGGCCTTTCTGTCAGCTTCGGCTTGCTTCTTGGCAGCATCAAGCTCTGTCAACCAATTAAAACCGCATTACATTTTTGCTAATTAAGGTACACGATAAAAAATTAACAGATGCTGCAGTAAAAATTAACACATTCTGAGGCTCAAATGCAAAAAAGATATCAAAACACAAGCCAAACTTATTGGAGAATTTGATATGGTGACAACTGACAGTTTATTTCACACATCCATGTGTGCTGAATTAGAACAGTTTCAAAAACATTATTTTATAAATTAAATACTGAAATTCCAGATTACTGTCTGTTTCTTAAATATTCTGCAATGATGTTCAAGTAAGCCTACCATCTTTTTGTCAAACGTCATTGATACAGATCAAAGCGCACATGCCAAAAATCTTGAAACATTTTCTGTTTTTGCTTGCCAAGACTGGCTTAAGGGGTTTGATTGAGAATGTGTTCATTTGCCTAACTATTAAATATTAAATGCTGTACCTCGCTCTAAGCCAGTAATCTGGCTCTTCAGTGTCTCCCTCTGTTGTTCTACGTCTGCCTTCTGATCCTCTACAGTGCGCAGCTTGCGCTGGACAGTCTCTCTCATCTTAGACATGCGCTGTGCCTCCGATTTGAGCGCGCCCACCTCATCTTCTTTTTGCTACAGAAGAATACACCAAATAGGTAAGTGGGTAATTGACAATGCAACATGTGGACAGTGTAAGTTTTATACAATAGATGGCACTATCACAAGAATTAATTAGAAGATGGCATCAATGAAATGAAGCAAATATTTTCATTCAATTTAAAGGTGCACTTTGCCCAGGTTAGTTTGCTAAAAAAATCAAATTAGCCATTTTACTGTCACAAAATTCGTCTCACACTAGTTCTAACCACGATAGAATTCTATTTCCATTACCAACAAGAAGATTAAAACCATCAGCGACTTAAGAAAATACTTCAGAGTTTATTGGGGGTTGCCAGCCCTAAATTGCAAATTCGAAAATGGTGCAACAATCCACGAGTGTGGTAATGTTTGAGCCCCCAAAGCGCTTCACCACGAGACAACCCTTCAAATGCTTTAAATTTTTTTTTTGTCTCAGATTGGCTGAAGAATTAACATCAATAAACAAATAATTATTAATTTGTTTCCACTCAAGTTGCCTGTAATGTAAACATAGTAGCGTCATACCTTTAGTTCCGACACTTTGGCCTGGTTCTCTCCGTGCAGACTGTCTGTGGCGACGATTTGAGCTTCAAAGTCTCCCTGTAGCTTCTGGAAACGCTGATTTAAGATATCCGAGTCCTTGGTGATTCGCTCATTCATCACCTGAACAATGGGGGAACACATAGAATTCATAAGAGTCTTTAGATATCAACCTGACCATAGCGGCCATATTGTAGGAACAACCTTTCAAATAAGCAATGCAGACATTGATCTTCTGCAACAAAAGCTAAAGCTTATTTTTTAAAAAAAATTCTGACTAAAACTAATACATTAATTTTCAGCCATCATAGCGGTTGATATAAAACAGAAGGTACAACTATGAAAGATGGCACCACTGCTTTGCAATATTTTGGTGGGACTTTCATTTCCATGTGACCTGTTGATACAATAGTTCACCTACACTAGATAACTGGCACACTAGCTGTGCTTGATTGACTTTGCCAGCTTTGCCTGTGGTCAAGCAGAGAAGTCATTGGTCTGTAAGCCAAAAGTCCTCATCAAGAACCAATCAGGTATCTCACCTGGTTGACTCGGCTGAACCAGCGAAGTCAATCATGTGTATCAAATCATGACACCTATTTATGAATAGTATGAATTTTACCAATTCACTATTTTTCACAGGGTACAAATCATGATAAATTTTTCATTGGTTAGGCAACATATTCACAGTGCTCCAACACTAAAAATCTAACACGCATATAGTGCACTGGTGCCAACCCACCCTTTGTTCTTTGAGCTGTGATTCTAGTTTGGCAACATCTTGTTTGTAGCGCTCGATCTGGGTCGTCATTGACTTAATGTCAGAGGAGCGCGCGTCAAGATCGGCGCGCGCTTGCTTGAGCTCACGCTCCATCTTTTCCTTTTTACGCGTCTCCCGCTGAGCCTCGTTGTTCCTCATCTGGATATCTTGTTTCAGCTGGAATGTGATTGGACAGCATTAGCGAACAATTCACCACAGTGCCAAGCTACTATGGACGTTCTTACAGTTCAAAATGGAGTAGCAAAGCAGCAACACTACCTTCAGCCAGTGGCATTAACACATATTTGGTTACGAAATTATAACACAAGAAATGAACTAAAATAGCATAAATTGAACCAATCTAAATTATATACTTGCAAGAAAGATTGAAAATGAGGATGTAGCACGAATTTTTATCTCACTTATAACAGAAAGAACGTATAAAATGTAATTTTCTTCTCCTGCACAAAGTAAGAGCTAGTCTGACCACCACATAATGGGTAAGTCACACCTGTGCCTCAATAAATGTTTAGCAACGTTCCTGTCGCTCTGAATGAGGCTTGAATGTGTAAGCCCTCAGATGACTTCTTGGACCAGCCAGTACACTGAGACATTGAGTGTATGTAGTTCTCAGCACAAATTCTGTATCATAAACAAGAAACTAAACACACAGATTTTAGGCCGACAGGAGTTGGGGAGCCCAGCAGTTGACATTGATTATTTTTTTACAGGCATGGGGAAACCTCGTATCAGCAGTGGATATACCAAGCCACCAGATCTACTGATTGGCAGAAACCGAAAAAATGCAAATAGCCATGTAGCAAGATTGTTAGATATCCTACGAACTACTGTTCTGGGAGACTGGGATGCACATGCATCAGTGTTTCTGTCTATCAAGAAAAGCCAATTGTTAAAATGTGCACGATTTTCTACTATCTTATGGTGCCAAGATTTTCCTCAGCTCTCACAAAACGGTGACTAGAGCTGCTATAGTTACTTGTATTACTGGTTAACATCTGAAGCCACCAGATGGCGATCTACCTCAGATATCTTCATTTCAGCATCTGCTCTGTCTTGCTCCAATTTGCCTTGCTGGTCTTGGGCATTAGTCATTTGTTCACGTAGTTTGACAACCTCACCTAGCGCGTCATCACGCTCCTTGGTTAGGTCTTCCTTCTGTTTCAACAGCTCGTTAACACTAGGGGGGAACAAACAGTCATTGGCACCAATAAACAAAATTGATTGAAAAAACAATCTTAATGACGACCTGAATTTCATTGAAATCGTAACAAAGTAAGAACGGCAGCACGTGTACAGATCCATTAATTCTAACTTCANTGGATTTTGAAAATGCGACTTGGGATTTTGGCTAGGTCGCAAAATGCGACCTGGCGATTTTAATAGCGTCGAGCCCTGTTAATTCTAACTTCAGTTCAATGTTAGTTAAAAACACCGTCCACATACTGTACCATTAAACACAAATTGCTTCTATGTCAGAGTGCACCTAAACAAACTGAACAAAACAAATTTATTTTATAAACATACTTTTGCAATCCAATGCCCTACCTGTGCTCCTGGCCCATGGTTAAGCCAGCTCCCTGTTCCACCAGTTTTGTTAGATTAGAGATCTCAAGCTTCAGAGACTGGATTGTCTCTCTTGCCCGTGTCTCCTTCTCGTGGGCAGCATCCACCATCTTCCATGCCTTTTCTATCTCCTTCTTGAGAGAGGCGATAGTAGCTTGGTCTTCCTGTGATAATTTCAGCGCCGTGGCGACTTTTGCAGAGTTGGCAACAATTTCTGCATTGAGCTCGCGACATTTCTGCATCAGTCTCTTCTCACTGTCGTGGGACTTCTTCAAGGCACGGTGAAGCTTTTCGTACTCCACACGGAACTTCTCCAAACTTCTGTCACCTTTGAGTTCAGCCAAAGCATCTTGGAAGTCCTTCTCCAGAGATTCGAATGCACTGTCATTGATCGACAGTGCATCTTTGGTTGGGTCCACTTTTGTTTCTTTCTTTTCCTAAAATTATGCCACAGTCCAAGTTTAGTTCAAATAAAACACACTTAACAATAGCAAAGCCAATTACTTTCAATTATTACAGGTAAGCAAATGGTCATTCATTGTCTGGAGAAGTTAAATCTGGGTACTTTATTACAATTTTTAAAACAATTCAGTCAAGCTTCAATTCATGCAGTCCAAACAAAAGTTTCTGACAATATTATGGCAAATTTAATTAAAACTCCACCTGCACTGCAAAAGGTAAATTTTGGGACTCTTGATTAAACCCATAAGTATAAAGCAAGATATTCGACAGAGGATTGCTTTAGCGTAATGATCGGATACAATTAAAATAACGTGCCCGATTTTTGAGAACCAGTTTTCTCCACTGAAAAACAAGCATCAAACTGGCTCTCAAAATACAGGCATGTTATATCAGACTATTTCCTTGATTTAGTTATAACTACAAGAAGTGAAGGGCATGCATCGTGTCAGAATGAGACGAATGAACAGTGCACAATATAAGATTGGTCGCTACTATTTTTGGAGGAGACGAATGCTGCTAGTGAACAGACAAGAGGCTATAGTTGTTGTGTTGTTTACCAGCAACACTTGCATATTGGGTATCTTAGGTTTATAGTCGGATACATGATGTGTTCCTGATTTGATAACGATAACTACGACGGAATAATGCCCATTACTCAGTGAAGTAACTCAGGTTCTCAATTCAATTTTAAATCATGGACCCACTGCCGGTCACCCACCTATGCAACTACAACCGATATCTTATATTGTTGTGTGCAATTAGCTATGGAGCACTTCGGCGGATTCACCTCATTAAAGTCACGCAATAGCCACCTCAACAAACCGATTGTGAGGTAGCCCTCTGATGCCATGGAGGTTCAATGTGCAACACTACAAAGATGACTCGTATGTAGTATAATTATTTTCTTTTGACAGCACTCATTTGCTACAACGTATCATCAAGAAGCCTAACAGTAACAAGACGACATTACAATAGGAGATTCACCGTCTTTACTGGCAGCTAGAGACGGTGGTTACTGAATACTGTCAACCCTGCCCTGCCCCTGAACCATGAGTGGTGGTTGTCTTTGCCTCACTCTAATAAGCACCTGGACGTAGAACTCAGGTCCACTAAACTTAAGTCTGACCGTAAGTATTCATACCTCTGTCATTATGATATATCCTCTTGATCACTTCAAATCGTAAAAATGTCAATCAAGTTGCAAATTGAACCATCAGCACCCAACAAGAATATTGTCTGTTCGTCCAGTTATTTTCACGTCTCCATGGAGCCAGGGAACAGAATATAGTTCGTTGTAAAAAGACTATTTTCATGGATAAAATGAATATTTTAAAATTTATCTCAGGAACTTTCCAGATTCAAACAAAGGGATTTTGTTTTCAAATTAATAAAGATTTATTTTTGGATTAGTATAAATTATTAGACGGTTAACATTTTCCCAGTCGCGGAGTAATTCCACCTTTCAAAGTCAATTATATTTCGATTCTAGACTATTGGAAAAACCTAACATTTGGTTATGAGACTATATCCGCTCAATCTTGTTGATATCGAAGTTTGGGAAATTCCAGCGGAGCCGAGTCGTCAGTGGGCTTTTACCGTCAGTGGTGCATAAATTGTGAGTTATCGCCTTGGTTTGTGTTGGTAAAATTGTTCACGCTATAGCGGTCACTGTGTTAGGCCTATGGGCGGATTTAGCAGGATAGCATGAAGCACCGTATGTTAGTTGTCAGTTGGCAATGAATCATGAATCATGAATGATGGAGTCTAGCTGGCCCAATACTCAGTAGTACTGAGTAGTACAAGTGTAGTAGGCAGTTACATCGCCCTGAGTGAATGCTGCAGGCATACAGGGGCGATAGTACATCCCCATAAAAATTTACTCATTCAAAAACACAACAAACAAAATCGAATGAAACATGCATGTTTGCTCATAGAGTTATAATGAACAGTTAAGCCTAGCCTTGGTAGACTTGGTACATAGGTGTATGTTCTGTATACTAGTAAATATACAGCTTTGCACAGATGTGGGTAAAAAAGTGGTAAGATAAAATGTGACACAGAATTAGTGTCATTAAAAACTGCAGTCTTCCTTGTGTAAACTAAATTATTTGACGGTGTTGGAAAAAATGGCGTTCTACCGTTATTCTGCTGCTGAAGTTGTGGAGCGATCTTTAGTGACGGCTTTCGGTGCCATGAAATATTGCGTCACCTATTGGCCAGTTCATTTTTTTGCCGATTCTGCAATCAACTGTTCTTCTTTCACGAGGTTGCGTACACGTCACAACAAATTATCAGAACTGGTTTCACTTCATTACAAGTTTTTAGAATTTTGATACCGAAAAACCGAATTTCAGAAGAAATTTTGCTGCTGTCAAACTACCATCATCTCCCGAGAGATGTCGCAAAAAAATTCGGAAATAGCACATGCGCGTGACATGAGCGTACTGTTTTCAAAACAAAGACATACTTTTCATTGTTAGAAAAGGCGGAGAGTTATGCAAGAAAATGACATTTATTGCATTGTTTTTCACTTAAACGGCTGTAACGGGCAAGGTGAGTGTCGGTTGATTCCCAGATTTTGCATGCACCCCGTCCGGTCTTTAGCTTTACATATTGATACAGGCTTCACAGCGAGTTGACGAGCAGATCTACCCCGGCTGTGTGCAATTTCGGGGTTTTCGGAAGAAATACACACAGTGGTACCTAGCTGTATTTTGACGACGGTCTTCATACAGCTAGCTGGCTGGCTAACAGGTACCATGACTCTCTCACCGGGTGCCATTTTGAGGAAGTTACATGAAATCATGCCTGTTGATGAACAAATAGTCCAAGGGACGCAAATCTAACACATTTGCAAGTTTCATTGCCATGTCACACGTTTCGCTCAGTCTCGCACTAGCCTTTGCCTAGCCCACGTGACTCAAGTTAAAAAATTTGTGGTTATCACGCACACAGTCAAAAACTTAACGATGACCAAAAAAGTGGAGTTGGAGTTCTTCACCAAAGTCACCTTAATTCTCATAGCTATGCTTCATTAAAGATTTGTGTAGAAGCAAAAAGGATCAATGAAGAAAGTAAGCGTCTTTTTAAGTGATAGTTATCAGTGTAGATATTTTTAAAATGGTGAAAACTCTTAATCGGTGTGTGGATTTCGCCTACCGCCCATTGAAAATACACGAGACGAAATTAGTACAGAAAGCGATGGGAAGTATTGCACTAGTAACATCTAACTGGCCAACGGAGGGGCTACGTGTTGCCTAGCTCAGTAGAGACGGCGGAACTCCTACAGGAGCTTCATACGCCGGAAGCTTTTCGGCGAATTATGCCTCACACTTACTTAAACATCAAAGTCATGTTGTTATAAATACCTTTTGCACATAGAAGGACACCTTATTAGGCCGTCGATGTATTTAATTACTTTTAACTCGAAGAAATACTGCCGTTATCAAACTTTTTCTTCAATCAGTCTCCCGTTCAGTTCCCAAAAATCGGTAACTTGCCATTTTTACACCCGCATGGCAGGAGATATGACGTCATACCACCTGCCGTGCCCAGTGTTAAAAATGGCGAGTTACCGATTTTGGGTTCACTGAACGAGGGACAGTTTGAAGAAAAAGTTTGATAACGGGAGCATTTCTTCGAGCCTGAAGGAATTAAATACATCGACAACTTCCTAAAGTGTCCCTCTATGTGCAAAAGGTATTTATAACGTGACTTTGATTTTTTAGTCAGTATGAAGCATAATTCACCGAAAAGCTTTTGGCGTATGCAGCTCCTATAGGAGCTCCACTGTCTCTACTGGGCTACTCAGCTAGAGACGGTGATCACTGTCTATCAGCCAGGCTGACTAGTCTAGGAGACACAGTGACCACTGTCTCTACCTGGTTCAGTAGAGACGATGACGATCCTATAGGCACTTCATACTCCGGAAGCTTTTTGGCGAGTTATGCTTCACACTGATTAAAATCATCAAAATCATGTTATAATTTAGTACGTTTTGCTCATAGAGGGACAGCTTAGGAGGCCGTAGATGCCTTTAATTCCTTCCAACTCAAACAAATACTTTCATTATCAAACTTTTTATTCGAGCAGTCCATCGTTCAGTTCCCAAAATTGGAAACTGGCCATTTTTAACACTGCGCACAGCAGGTGGTATGACGTTATATCCCCTGAATCCAGGGATTTCCTCAAAATGCTGATATCTCGTAATGGGCTGCTGTCCTCGATCAATGACAAAAATGGCACTTATGCCGCCAACACAGAAGGGGCTCCAAGTCTAAGCAAGTGACACCGCCAACAGCAATGATCTATCTTGCCCAAATGACAAGTTGAGGATGATTATGCGATATGAAATGGTTCNTTATAAATACCTTTTGCACATAGAGGGACACCTTATTAGGCCGTCGATGTATTTAATTACTTTTAACTCGAAGAAATACTGCCGTTATCAAACTTTTTTTTCAATCAGTCCCCAGTTCAGTTCCCAAAAATCGGTAACTTGCCATTTTTACACCCGCATGGCAGGAGATATGACGTCATACCACCTGCCGTGTCCAGTGTTAAAAATGGCGAGTTACCGATTTTGGGTTCACTGAACGAGGGACAGTTTGAAGAAAAAGTTTGATAACGGGAGTATATCTTCGAGTTGGTAGGAATTCAATACATCGACGACTTCCTAAGGTGTCTGTCTATGTGCAAAAGGTATTTATAACGTGACTTTGATTTTTTAGTCAGTGTGAAGCATAATTCACCGAAAAGCTTTTGGCGTATGCAGCTCCACTGTCTCTACTGGGCTACTCAGCTAGAGACGGTGATCACTGTCTATCAGCCAGGCTGACTAGGCTAGGAGACCACCGGACAGTGACCACCGTCTCTACCTGGTTCAGTAGAGACGGTGAAGCTCCTGTAGGCACTTCATACTCCGGAAGCTTTTTGGCGAGTTATGCTTCACACTGATTAAAATCCTCAAAATCATGTTATAAGTTAGTAGGTTTTGCTCATAGAGGGACAGCTTAGGAGGCCGTAGATGCCTTTAATTCCTTCCAACTCAAACAAATTCTTTCGTTATCAAACTTTTTATTAGAGTAGTCCATCGTTCAGTTCCCAAAATTTGAAACTGGCCATTTTTAACACTGCGCACAGCAGGTGGTATGACGTTATATCCCCTGAATCCAGGGATTTCCTCAAAATGCTGATATCTCGTAATGGGCTGCTGTCCTCGATCAATGACAAAAATGGCACTGATACCGCCAACACAGAAGGGGCTCCAAGTCTAAGCAAGTGACACCGCCAACAGCAATGATCTATCTTGCCCAAATGACAAGTTGAGGATGATTATGCGATATGAAATGGTTCACCACATTATTATTTTTTGGATGGCTGTTTTTAGTTATTTTTCTTTTGTTAAAAAGTAATTTAAAACACCAATGCAACACTAGTCGGATATATCGGTCCCACTTTGAACTGGCGTAACTTTGTTATGTGTTAAGCTAGAGTTGTGAACGTATCCACGTGCTCAAGAGACATTTAAAGTGACTCTGAATTCATTACACAAACACGTGAATGTAAGCATAATTTCGTATCATGACGGCTCAGTGCAAATGCTAAAATGGCAGGTCATGACAGCGTTCGTGATGGGAAACATTACTTTTGACAAGTCATGTACGTGGATTTCTCTCCACATTTTAACTCTCCTCGTTTATTATTGAACTCTGAAGGAGGCTTTTTTGTTTAGCTGTGAACCCTTTCAGTGAAGTCATCAACATCAGAACCGACATCTAGTGGTGAAATTTTTTAATGAACACATTAAGAAAACGGATTATGCCATTCTTATAGTACATTCTTGCCTAAATCAATTAAAGGTTTACTGGATCTAATTTGCAACGCGTAACTATATCTTTGAAAAAAATTACAATCTGATAGTTTTTTTTAAAAAGTATTCTTGCATACATGGCTCAGTTGCATAAAATTCATGTGCCATATAGTAACAATGACGTCGCATTATCACGTGTCACATGTTATTGTTGAACAATGCACCTGACGTCATGCAACAATCAGACTTATCCAGTGGATAATTTTGAAGTTTTATACAACCAAGCCCTGATAGATGCAATATTATGAAACAAGTTTTTTACATAAGCACACTCAATCTCACTCGTGGGGCCTCCCAAGACTTGTAGGTTAATCCAAAAAAAAATAAGCAAATAAAAAGACAATTTTGCCAGTAATATCAACAAATAATGCAAGTTTTCTGAAACTTACGGATCGGTGTCAAATTCTCAAAAGGATGCTTCCTTCACCATTCCAGCAAATGATAATTGGTGATAGATGTTGCTCTTGATGTTGCTGATGTCACCAAACGGGCATGCTAGTGGTATAATAAGTCAACAAAGGACTGCTCCAAGTTCAAAGTTCAAAGTTCAATATAGATCTCAAAAAAGAGTTCCGATTTGGTAAACTAATTTAATATTTAATTACAGGCTCTTTCTGCTAGAAACTCTATGGAGGACTATCAGGAAAAATGGATTTAGAGATATCATAAATGACTGATCAAGTGGACATAGTTGAATAATTTAGTGAGGATAAGTTTAAACAGTGCTGAGGCTTCAACTGAACTGGGGATTGAACTGATCCGCTGAACTTCAGAAAAGATGGCTGACTGTCGACCTATTTCAGAAGATTCTTTCAAAGCTGTGGTGAGTGCTAAATATTCTTGAAACTTTTTTAACTGTGAGATCCTTTTTAATTTTATCTGGAAATTTCACTCATTTTAATACTGCTTCAATAGGGCGTTGTGAAGTATTTAACAGAATAATGCTTTACAGAACAAACTTTATTTGTTTTCTGCCTTGGTCAAATGACATGTTTAAGCTCAGTTTAGAATTTGTAACTTACATTGATCTGTGTATTGTGTGTTGAAACGTCTTCCAGTCCCAGAATAAAATGTCAACAGAAAATCTGTTCCCATATACATTTTGAATGGAAAATGAAATTCTTACAATTCTGCGTCATCGTGATGAATCTATTTTAGACAGATTCGAGTGTCTGCTGAATTTCTTTTGTTATTTCTTTGTCTTCAATCAGGCGAGTATTTTCCCTGAAGTGGATAAGAAATGGCTGACGTCGTTGATGACGGACATGGGACAGTTATACGGCACCGAAGGTCTCAGTGACCGTGTATGTGGTTACATCTCTTCCATGACTGAATATCCTAAAGTCAGTGCGACTACCGTAATTGCCACTTCGCCAAATGAGAAAAATGGTGAAGCGCATTCTCAGAAAAGGAAGTTGGTGAGGGAAGGCTCTGCTTTGGGGTCAAATGAAATGACGTGCAAAAGTAATGGATTTGGTGACGGTACTGAAGGGAAACATTTGGTGGACAGATCAAATGGGAGCTCTACAGGTGAACCAGAGTTTATCGCAAAACGTGCTAAACTTGTTGATTATTCAGCTTCATTGCCAGATTATGACGAACTGGCGGATGAAGAAATTGTCAATGAACATGTTGTTTCTCGTAGCAAGGGTAAAGGACTTGCAAATGGGACAAAGTATTTGTTTAAAAACAAATCTGAGAAGCCCAGTGGTTCTGTTGTTAAGACAAGTAATGGCCGTGCGATTGGAGGCATTTCAAAGGGCAGGTATATTAATTCATCGATGGAGCGGTTGTCATCGATAGTGATTGGAACTGGTGACCACAGCAGTGACGAATCTGATGGAGATATTTTACCAAGTGTTTTAAACATTGGGAATGATGACGACGCATTGCCAAGTCTTAGTTTAGTATCGAAAAATAGGAGTAAGAAGAGGAATTTTTCGTCTTCAGCGGCGTCAATTTATATTGACGATAGTCCGAAAAAATCCAACGGTTTATCTGAGCGCAATGGTGGGACCAATAAGATGTCACCCGTCTCAGGTAATGCCGAAGAATACCTTAGTAGGTCATATGAGGAACATTTACCACGGGTAGTTTTAAAAGGTAGACGTCGAAGAGAGGTCAATGATGCCCGCAATGGTGATGACGGGTCACTTAATGATGATACCGATGATGAACTGGCTAGGAGTTTACTTGATGATGATACTGACAGGGAGTCGCCGTGGATTAATCTCTCTCCTGTTAAACACAATTCAACAAAAGACGATGCAGGTAACTTATTTGTTTTAAGTTTGTTTTTGATTCAGTTCCCCTTAATACAGTATTTCTCCTCTAATTCAGCACACTAGCTTGGTTTATTTGTCAATTTACGAAATTTGATTGATTTGAAGAATACCTTTGATTGCATTATGTTATATGAACAGGCAATTATTAAATAACATACCAACCTTTGTTTTCTCTTCTTAATATTACAAGTACTTTTCCTCCAACCTTAGAGAGTAAGTTTCCCTGTGACTCCTGTTCGACCTTATTCTTGCCCGACAAGCTCGTTGTCTGCTTTGATGGTCACCTGACTTGTGGGAAATGTATGGAAGATAATGCAAAGAAAGCCATTAAAGGCCAAGGCAAAGAGGTAACTTAGGTCGTACTTGATATTACATTATTTTTCTATTATCAATGAATGTGTCCTTCATAAGTATATAGTCCAGGTTACAAAATCTTATAGAGTGTCATTTACGCAAAATTTCAGTTGTCGATTATATTTTTTTCATTATTGCAATTTGCCTGGTGAAAATTTCTTAACAAAAATATTCTGTTGCCCACTTTGTCCTGCCTGTGATTTTATCTCTGTGTAGTGTTAGGTTCATGAATGAGATACTGATTAAAGTTTCTTTGTTACAGTTTTCTGTTGACTGCCCAGTGAAGGATTGTGGGTACTCCATACCATTAGGTAATGTGGTGCCATCTCAACAGGTGGCGTGTGGTTAAGCCTTATGAATTCACCTAACACCTTTATAGGAAGTGTATTATGTAAATGTAACTCCGCTAGTAATGTCAGGTTTGTTGATAATGCGAAAATGCAAAAAGCTCTGTCTTCTTGGAAAGGAGCTTGCTATGCAAACAATGATGTGATACTGTGAGCCAGTTATTTCACTTAATAATATTTTTCATGTAAATATCATCTTTTTAAGTGAGGCTTGGAATATGTTGCAAGTAGTTTATCCCGTTCAATCCGCCATCTTTTTGTTCAATCCGCCATCTTTTTGATCACATCACGTGACCTAATGTGAAAAAGATGATATTTACGTACACAATGGAGATCATGGGCAAGATGCCCACTACTAAGTCCGATTGGATTTCTGTGTCTGACCAGTGGTCCCGATGGCTCAGTGGATGGAGCGTCTGCACGGTTAGCAGAAGGTCCTGGGTTCGAGTCCCGGTCGGGGGCAGAAATCTTTTCGGACTTATATTATACATTAGGTCACGTGATGTGATCAAAAAGATGGCGAATTGAACGGGATAAACTACTTGCAATTATGTTTCATGTATTGGATAATTAAGTCATTTGTAGACTTTAGACATGTAATGCACATGATGATGTGCTTGAATGGTAAGTTCATTGCCAGGTCACTATTAATGAAATTACTTTTGGGAAGTGAACAATCAATTATGTTAGGGGCAGGGAACAATCAATTATGTTGACACTACCTGTTGAAATCCCACATTACTTCGACAAGACCTTTTTCTAATTTCAATTTCCTTCTTCTTTGACTTACAGTTGAACTTCGAAAGATCTTGCCATCATTTATCGTTGATGCCATTGAAGAGCGCATGGAGCATGATGCCTTGAAGGAAATTGAGAATGCACAAGGCATGATTGCGTAAGTGTTCTGTGTGAAAGATCTTGAATCTGGTTATGAGCTTATTTTTGAGCTTGGAAATTCAGTCTTTATCTATGATAAAAATCTCATCAATTTAGGACACAATGTGGTGAATGTTTATTTCCCATTTTTCCATCAAAGACGTGTTGGAACCAATTCTTGCTATTCCATGTGTACCCTTCTGTTACCATAGCTACGACTCGGACAATATTTTCAAAAATTGTGGGCATTCACGAAAAAGTTATGAGCTCGAAAGTTTCATATGAATCCGATTAAGCACTTCTGAAGTATGGTGTTCACTGTGAAGATAGGCAAATTTGGAATTTTTCTTGGGTTCTGCCTATTTTGTTGTTTGTGTTTGTGTTTACCTGCTTGACTGTCGTGCAATTCTCCTCTTTGTTCTCTTTAGCTGCCCCGGTTGTAATTTGGTTGTCCATCTTGATGATGATGTGAAGGTGCTAACTTGTCCGCAGTGTAGACAGGTAAATGTAGTGTCTGGCAACAGGTGGATGTAGTTAACTGATGGGTTTACTTGATATATAGCTGGAGATTGAGGATAAAAGAAATGTATTTTATTTTTGTCTAGTATGTGGTTTGCAGGAATACACCGTCCCGTTGTGGGTAGTGTGTTGTAGTACACGGTTTAGGTATTTTGTTCGAAAGAGTCCGTTTTGTTATGTCAGCCAGGCAATAAAAAAGTGCCATGGTATCATATATAATATAGACGGGTGCAAAATTAAAGGCACTTGTCTTTAGAGCTAATACTGATCAATGGAAAATATGAGAAATTTAAGTATAACTTTTGAATTTCACATTTAGATACTGAAAAACTGAAATTCAAATTGTTTGAGTACTTTCAGGATTGGAATTCACATCCTGAGACCATGGTAATTTCAATTGTTGTCACCAAAAGACGTTTGTTTAATTTTGTCCTGTGTTTGATTTCAGTCCACGTGCCGCTATTGTAAACAAGAGTTCACTGAGGATGAGAATTCTACTCACAGTCAATGTGGAATAGAGAAGAGTCCAGACATACCTGACAACTGGGTAACCAGGGACCCTTCTAAACAGGTGAGAGTAGGTGTACACTTCATATACACTGGCCTAGTGTCACAGGGAGAGGAGAAAGATTTTTTCTTACCTCAGCAGACTTGCTTTGGTTTAAAATGTAATGTGGCGGAAAAGTGAAATTTGATTTTGTTGAATTTCTCAACAGGAAATGAACAGCAAATTGTATTTTGTTCCAAGGACTTGTACGCTGCAGCAATCACTTTTAATGGAACTGAAGAAATTTTTGCTCCATGAAAGTGGAAAGATAATTTTAAAATTGCAATTTGTCCTGTTCATTTGTGAAAAAACAAAAATTGAGTTTAGGACTTTTACTCTTATAAAATGAGTCTTCCAATATTCTTTACTGTGATATGATTCTATTCCAATCTGTCACCAACAAGAACATTAAAATAATCGGCGACTCAAAAAATTCATAAGAGTTTATTCTAGTGGGTCAACCCCAAAATTATGAATTTGAAATGGCACATGAACACATTGCCTGTGCCCTGAGTTGCTGACTTGTTCCACTACAATTCGAGATTGGATGAACGTGGTCATGTTTTTAAACCCCAAAGCACTTTGGTTAAGAATTCAACATTGAAAGCTAAGTGTGATGAAATCCAGCTTTAAATAGGGTCGTCCAGGATTACACTGTGACACTCAAATCTCGCTGTATTTACCCACAATGCAGCAAATATCTTCGTGGCACATTTGCTGCCTCATTTTCGTGCCATTGGAGTTCCACATGTTGTTGGTTGTTGTTTGATTCTTTGCAAGTTTTTCTTAGTGGCATTACTCTGTTTGCCCTTCCAACGCCAACTAGTTTTACTGCTGTGCTGTGATCTGCAATTACTTTCTGGAGATATCAGCTTATTTATAGTAGACACCAAATGCAATCTGACAAAATGACCCAGAATTCCCTGTCGTGTCAGCTGAGTGCAAAATGAATTACCTGGCGCAGTGCAAGTACAATTCATCAGCATAGTAGGTAGAATGGCCAGTCATTATGGAGACACAATATTGTCAGATTTCTTCTGGTGTGTGCTGTATAGGGTTATACTGAGTGGCGTACATCCACTTTTAACAGCCAGGATCCTGGAATATTATATGAATGTACTTAAACTTGAACCAAACTCATTTTAAGTCCGTCCACAAATTATAAATAATTTACTTATCGTTTATTTCATAAAACTCCATGTTCCTCCATTGTTGCTTTCAGGGCTTTGTGAAAATACTGCTGGAAGGGGACTCTCAAGAGTACAAGGAGGTCGCCGCTAAGTTCTACCTCACCATGAGTGCCACCATTACCTCCATTGAACGGGTCGAGAATCCTCATCTGTGGCGATGTTACTCGTTGTGAGTCACAATGACGATTTTATGCTTTTTCAATGAGTGTGATAGAGTGAAATTAGACAAATTTTGTGTAGTTGACTGTCTGCACCATTCTTGGTGAAATATCTGGTAGTAGTTTAATGAATAGAATGGATTCCCAATGACATTCTTTATCGAAACTTGCTCAGAGCAGTAGGAGACACTTTTGTGCAATGCTCGATTGTTTGCTCGATTGAAGCCAGGATTTGAACCTGGGTCTCCCAAACGGGAGTCCAGAGCTCAAACCGCTTAGCCACACATTCTAAGGAATATACTTCCATTTACTGGGAGCTATGGTATCTTTACATACAATGGTTTTAGCAATGTGACATATGTGCAGTAAGTGCTTAAACAATGTGACATTGCGTCAGGCATTCTCCCTGTAGAGAGCCTCTACAAATGCAGTAATTAACAATTAGTTATTTTTATACATTTGTATATTAATGCGCCTATTCACAGACACAAAAATCTGATGTTGGAGAAGAATGGCCCCACAGGCTTGAACGAAAAACACCTGTTTCATGGCACCAGCTCACATCTGATCGACATCATATGTGAACAGAATCTTGACTTCCGGCTGTCTGGAAATGCCAACGGAACTGTTTTTGGCCACGGTAAAATTCAATCTCGAGGGGGCGCTGTGCTACATTATCATTACTAGTAATAGAGTGGGTTTGATGCACTTTTCTAAGCTTTGTTGTTATTGTCTTGATGTAATTAGCTCCTGTTTAGCTATCAATGTTGGATTCTTAACCACAGAACTTTGAGGTTTAAAGACGTGACCTCGCTCATCCGATTTTGAGTTGTTGCCAGGTGAGCAGGCAACAGAGGTCACAGGAAATGTCTCCACGTTTCTTTTTCGAATTCACAATTTTGGGGTAGGCCAACAGCAATAAACTGTAGAACGTTTTCTTGAGTCACTAATGGTTTTGACGATCTTCTTGGTAATGGTAATGGAGTGATGTCACAATAAGGAATATTATGAGACTGATTTCATGTGGGGTGAAATGCCATTATATTTCCATTTTTAGCTTAGCTGAACAGGACGAAATACACCTTTAATTATAGCTCATCTGATGCAAGTTCAGTTGATGAAAGGGCTTCGCAATTTCAATTTTTAACATGCCACATTTTTGTACTTAAGGAACAAATTAAGAAGTTTAATGAAAAATCTATTCCTTTTTTGAATTTGTTTTTTGTTATTTCAAAAATCTGTTTTCTACCTGTATTCGACGCTGGCTGCATGCAAAGGTTTTGCTAAGACATGTGCACCCTTTCACTGGTGTTTTTGACGTGTGTATGAAAGTTAATACTTGAAGGGAATAAAGTTTTCTGTGCATTAGAATTTTCTTCTAAAAATCCATGAATTGATAATAAAGTTTTTTGTTTGTATTTTTCTCCAAAATCTGATTTGAGAAGAGGTGACAACTTGTAATTGACTCTGTGTCATTTTAATATGTTTTGTAAGCATTGTAACATGTGGTGATATGAGTGTTAGGCCTCCTGCACTATTTTTTGTTTCATAGGTGAATTCTCTCCGCCAAAGCAAACATTATGGTGTTCGTATCCTTTGTTTGAATTGAAATTGGCTACAATGCCTGGAATTCACCCGATGACCAAACTTTCTTGACCACTGAAATTAATATGCCGTGACAAGTAACTTAATGAGCCTGGTCTGAAACTATAACCAACTGTCGGTTCTTTCAAATCTTAAAAATTGTCCCTAATTCGAGCATTTTACAGAATGAGACCGACTTTATAACAATAAGTCACCAACATCAAAATTTAGTCCTTGACGGAAAGCATATGTTTCTTGTGCTTTTAAAATTCTTTAGTCTTTAACTTTTCATTTTTCAGGGACCTACTTTGCCACCTCAGCGTCTACGTCTCATAGTTACAGCTCAAAAACCAGGGGTGGAAGTGGTTAGTATATATATGTTGATCTAGTTATGTGTTTGTTGGTTCAGTCGTACAGAGGTCAAAAGGCCAAAGGTCAAGCCTTTTATAGTATCCTTGGCATTACTTGCAAACCAGTTGCGACTTATTTTCTGTTACTCAATCGAAATATCTTTTTAGGCACCAATTTTGCTGTTTTAAAGATATTCTCACCAGTTATTTTTAGTAATACAAACTTCATTCAAAAGCATTGCAACCTATTCTCAAATGGTGATCTTTCCATAATGTGTTTTGGTCGTGATAGACCGGCCCGAAAATCCTCCCCTCATTTTCGGGTCGGTCGAAATTCCTGAGTCAACCACATGCCTTTATTTAGCCGGTAACATGAGATTTCACGCTAATACACATTAGCTGATGGTGTTAAGATAAGAGTAGCCTAACGAAACAACATGTCTGTTTTCACTTTTTCGCTCTTCTGATGGATTTAAACTATTAGAAAATTCGAAATCTTCATAAAATTTTGACCTCCATACATGCTCTCTCAGTAAATATCGGTGAAGCTTTAGCTGAGGTCGCTTCTGTATATATATCCGTTAAGTGTTTAATGTACGCTTATAATTTCTATAAAGTAAATACACAGAAATTAGTGTGAAATATCAGTAAACCTGAGTTAAAAGTCATGAGAAAGTAAATTTCACGAATTTATGAATCTGCAACAGTCTTAATTTGCGCAGCGCCACAGTACTTTAAGTAATCGGTTCTCGTGGGTGTTGTGAGCCTTGTGTGAACTGTAAAGTTTTGTCTTTTTTGCCGTTTCAAAAGGAGAGCGACGGGTGACCGTGTTCAAGCACATAGATTTCTATAATGACGCTAATTTCAAGAGTTAATGATTTTTGTCGGAAGTCATGGGGGAAAATCCGGAAGGAAGTTGGACGGAAAATGACACTTAAGTTGTTGAAAATTACCATCTATTTTCCACAAGAATTATCGAGAACTTTTTAAGACCACCACATTACAAGCAATGCTGAACGGCAGTTCGACCACGACATAGGTATTTGGTGGTTATACCATCCACTAACAAGCACTGTTACAACTTCTGTATCCGTGTTCGTTAAAAACGAATTATGGAAAGAGTATATTGAAGCGATCAAACGTTATAAATGACAGGTACGTTATAATGTGACTCAATTGTGCTTTTCCTGTACCTTCTAATTGTGTATATATTGGGTTAACTAAACACACTTGTCGAAAAAGTGCTGTACTGTATAAACTTAATGCCGCTGTTGTGTTGACGTTCAAAGCATCTCATCATTCACTTAAAGGTAGTTCCATTGCCATACCAGGCGTAATCATCATGTTTATTGCCCCCTCAGCCGAGTGGGTAATGAACTATTGAAATCGCTGATAAAAGCGCGTCAAGTTTATAGTCCCTGTAACCCCCCGAGATTCTATCATTATCATTATCATTTCACCTTATGCAACAAAAACAAATTTTCAGAAGACTTTTAGATATAGAATTTTGAAGTTTAATTTTTTAATTTCTGGTGTCGCATTACAAAGTGGTGGACATTGTTGAACGACACCAAATGCATGCAGGGAGGCGATTAATGACATGATGCTATTCTAGTGACATCTTTTGGATTATTTTGTGGATTTTTGCAGTTTTGTGGTGACAAAACTTTGACCTAGCTGTCATATAATTCTGGGAAGAAGTTTGCACAAGTTTGGCAGAGTTCAGTCAAAGTGTGTCTAGTTTACTTTGAAAATTACTTTACCCTGTTTGGGTTTTCTCGCACTTTGACCAAACTAAAGGAATAACGAGGCAACTGGAATCCTATCTACACACTCAGATTTTGGTGTATGACTGTATAGGACTTGCACACCGATTGTCCTGTGAGACTTTGTGTACGACTTTTTAGCTCGATTAGTCACACATGACAGTCAATTCAAACGTCTTATATGAAAAATTAGAGTATGCAGACAGGGCTTAATTCATCTTATCTAATTCATCTTTTCAATGCATCCAGTGGACTGTGATTTCAAAATCCTTTTTGTGTCTCCTTATTTATGCAATGTACACCTTCATGTAACACAAAGTGTAATCCTGACAAGATTTCCTCTTTTTTCATTAAGGTGGTGCGTCAGTTTTCACCCGCCCTCCTATCAACCCCCCTGGATTCTGGGGCCCTTCGAACAGCAATGGACCTCCTGGATTCTGGGGCCCATCGAACAGCAACGGAACTTCACCATTTAACGTTTATTCAGGCAGAACAATACTCTTTCATAACAACCATAATTCTACCCAAAGTTCCTACAATGGTCCTTTTGTAAACATCACCAGTAATGGGCTTCAAGTATCATATGGAAATAGACCCAGTTCCTCCACCCGGAGTCTGTTTGGCTCGGCTCAAAATAGCATACTGCCCCAAGCCTCAGCATTTACCAGTGGTTCTTCTTCGGTTTCGAATGTTATTGCAAACGATCCTGCAGCCAGGGAGTTGTTTGAGAAAACGGGTTGCAAAGTGGCTATGTACTATTATGGCTGGCCTGTGCCGGACATTGGCTTGCATCCAACTCACTGTGACCATAGTAACTTACCACAAGGATGGCCGATGTTTCACGAAAACAAGGAATCCGATGTAAACCTTCGCTATATTCCTCCCCCTCGGCCTGGGGAAGGCACGGAAAGGTATGTCATGTTCGTGTGTCGAGTACTTGCTGGTAAATACACTAAGGGAAACGCCCAGCTGAAAAGACCACCACCTCTTACTTATGGCGTAGGATCTGCGCTTTATGATAGTGTTGTGGATCATGAATCATGTCCTACGATTTACGTGACGTTCGAACGGTGGCAAAATTACCCGGAGTACATCATAACGTACACACGTTCACCATTTGATTTTATTCCTGTCCAGTGGTAGTTGTGTTTAGGAAAAGTTCAATGCTAGTGATTATTGGTTACACTGTTCCCGTTTTTTCAATGAGGTTTTTATTTGATATTTCGTTACCAAGGTGAATTTAGCATATTTTTTTACCAGGGTTGCTGCTTGCATATAATGCAAATACCTGTATATCCATAAAATAGAGGTGCGTATGTTCAGCCACTATACCACATATAGGCTAAAAATTGGGCTTGTACATTAATTTGTATGTGAAATAAAGCTTTTTATCCAAATGGACTTTCACGCAACAACATAGCCTCAGGTGATGTGGAACTGGATATTAGTGGCCTCTAGAGGGAGCAATTTCACCTTTGCCTCATGTCTAATAATATGCGCTGTGATGTTAAAAACATAAACTTTTTCAAGACGCATTTTTTTCAAAAGCAATGCCATCTGCTCAAAGACAGAGAGATGAGATGGATTTAAGATAGCAAGTGGCCTAAATTAAAAGCTAGTCCATGACAGAAAGCCTGGGTTTGTTGTCCTTTAAGTAAAAAAGCCACATATCTAGTTCATGGGTGTGTTACCTTGGATACAGTTAACCTATCGCAAGCTCCGCCCCTTGTGAAATGTCATTGACGTGTTGTTTGTCGGGTAAAATGGCGGCTTGTAAACGCAGACGAAGGTGTGTCAAGAATGTTGAGTTCTGATTGGTCACTTAAGCCGTCAGTCAAAATCCAGGTGATAGGTCAATTTTCAAAAGTTGCAAAAAATAAAACAGATCAAAATAGTACGTTTCGTTTCTTAGTTATGTTGCTGTATCTTCCATTGATAAAATGTGCCAGTAGATATGTCTCATTTTTCCAGAATTCATATTATGAATTTCCTTTGATACTGTAAAGACTGTTTCTACAGACCCCTAGAAATTGAATGGGATCCACTTTTGGAAGATGACTTTACTGGAATTGTAGTTGTCAACATTCTAAAATGAAAAAGAGAGACATCTGGGTCCAGGCCAAAGCACGAGCGGGAATGTGTTTCTTTATGAAATGAAATGGAGAAACAGAGGTGCGTAGGGTTGAAAATTCTGGAAATATGGTGCCATACATTGGCACAATGTTCTCACTACATAAATATTGTTTCATGCGTCAAAAACTGGGATACTTTATGGCTTTAAAGAGCAAGACTGTCCCATCAAAAGCAGGCTAGTTACCTATCATTCCCTTCAGTTTCGATATGTAGAATGAACACTGTCTACAATAGATGAACACATTCAAGTATAGTACAATTGTGTTGTTATATATCAGTATGTTGATATGAGGAATTATACACCCTGTTGGTATGTTGGTCATATCACGTGACCTATAGATAAGTCTGAAGATTTCTGTGCCCTGACCGGGGCTCTAACTCGTGGTCCCGACAGCTCAGTGGACTAGAGCGTCTGCAGCACTGATAGCAGGAAGTTACCGGTTTGATCCCCGGTGAGGGGAGAAATCTTTTCAGACGTAACCATAGGTCATGTGATGTGACCAACATAGGACATGTGTAAGGTTAATGATTCTTTTTAAGTTCATTTATCTGTAGATGTTGATGTGTTTCAAATTTATATTTCTCAAAATGGACAAATTGCACACGAGCACCCAGTTCCATACATATGTATAGAACACCTGAATACCTATAAGTGTAAGAGCATGCATCTGTTTGCAAACTCTTGCCATCAAAAATTTGTTTGAAAATTTTGTTATTCAGTTGGACCTAAGTGCATGGGCCTACCCAAGTATGTGTATATATACAGTTGTTGTTGAGGTGGTATTCAACTTATTTTGCACAAAAATAATTGCCAAAATGGCCACGACTGGTAACCTTTTTGAAGATAATGGGAAATTTTGCAAAGTTTGTTTTATGACACACATTGCAAACCATGACTGTAATGGGCAAACATGTCTTAATTTTTGCGGAGAAATTCAACAAAACAGAATTTCACTTGGCCATATTGTGTGCATAAGTTGCAAAGTATTGCCATATTTAAAGGACTCGTGTGTACTTGTCAAGCATGTCAAACTTTATCTATGCTTGCATTTGTCTACTTGGTGCTTTTTGTGACCCTGAAGTCAACGAGCTTCTGAAGTCTTCAGGTTATGCCATCATTTATGTTATCTTATAATGTTGTATTTCTTTTTTATATCTTAAATAAAGTTTCTTTTAAGACTTCCTTAATTGTAACAAGACCTACCACCTGGGGGGTTCTCTCTTTGGATGGGTTAGCACGTATGAACCACATGGTCAAATGGGTGTATTACTCTCTCAGGTGTGTACTCACTTGGGACTTTCAGGTATAATCTCGAGTGGGGGGGACAAAAGAAGTGACATCTGGGGATGGGTTTCTTCATCACTTGGTATCATCTTGGATGCCAAATGCACGTTTTGTGAAATGAGTGAATGATTCCCTAGCCATACAGATTTTTCACATCAATTTAATTTAGTTTCAACTTGAGACAACAGTTTCCAAATCCAAATATCAATTTTGTCCATTGGTTTGCATTTACAGTCTTTTTGCCCATCGTCTCGCAATCTAGTTATTTACCAGGTGAACACAACCGCCCTGACTGGTCAACAAGCCCAATCCAATTACATAATTCAGTTTTGGCTAACTTTTTCGTGTTCGGGAAACAAATCATTCTAAACGAACTTTCAACGACAAAATCAATTTTAGAAGCCAAAAAATTTTAAAAATCGTCCAGTTTCATTGTTATACAATATTGCTATTTATTTTAACCAAAGTGTTATTGCTCCAAGCTCAACACTAACGCGGGAACAGACCCCTGCTCCTGACAAAGAGAACTTACAGCACACATCTTTTCTCCATTCATTTTGTCAACAGAGCACAACAGCTTTCACAGAGTCAAATAGCTAAGAATTTAAATATTCAACAAACTTAACGTCATACATCATGTACATGACTTCGTAAGTTATAATTCATATTAAATAAAATATTGTCACAGAGTATATGAAAGAAGAATCTCAAAACCAGATTTTCCCCAACATCCAAAATCCTAATAAAACCTGTACCTGATTATAATATTCATCCAATAAATATATAATTCCAATTTTCACAAGTACACAACTTTTACCTTGGCTCAGTAATAAAAATCGTAAACAGTAGACAATGTTGCGAGTAGAACCGCATTCACCATGGCTCTACTTTAAATTTCATCTTGACGACATCGCTTAATCCAGCCTCGATGACATCCCCTGCCTTTACACCGGAGACCCCCTCAGGGGTGCCTGTTAATAATAAATCACCCTCTTCCAGTCGGAACCTCTTACTGACGTAGCTGATGAGATAAGGAATACTAAATATCATATCACAGGTATTACCATCTTGTTTCGTATCTCCATTTACTTTAAGCCACAGGTTAACATTGCTAAGGTTCTCTATCTTGTCTTTGGGAATAAAGTCACTGACTGGACACGACGTGTCAAAGCCCTTAGCCCAAGTCCATGGCTGACCTTTTTTCTTCAGAGCCGATTGGCTGACCCTGTCTGTCATGTCCAAAGCAAGGGCGTATCCTCCGACGTAGTCCATGGCATCCGACTCAGAAATGTTGGCACCCGACTTTCCAATGATGATACCTAGCTCCACCTCGTGGTGAAGTTCTTCCGAGTCCTGAGGTATCTGTCAACAAATTCAAATATTGTTCTGATTAAAACCTAAGTCACTAAGACAATGCAGACTTCCTTCAACGCCTTGCTGTTTCCCATCATACAGCTAAACCTGAAGAACACATACATGGCCCTTGATGCCTCAGTTTTGAAGCCGAATATTGACCACACTTCCCTATAAAAATATCTAAAAATCACATGAAATTCACCTCAACAGGTTAAAAAATTCCCCTGCAACGATTACAAAAAATCCCTCAAGGTTAAATCACTTACTCAAAAATGCCAGTATCGGCTACTTGAGGCATTGCCCATGAACAATGCCGATAAGTGGGAGGAATTGACGGTGAGGGGGGATTTTTCCTTCAACCAAAAAACCCTACTCAGAAGGCACTGGGGCCTTTCTATGATGTTACCGAGCTCTGACATATGTCCATGAGCTAAAATGTTAAAACATTCAATGACTTCAGTCACATTTTAAAATTTGAACAGTACAACTAAAGAGAGTGACAAATGACTGAGTACTTTTCTAACAATGGTTTCCAAGAAAACAATCCACCAAATGGTGAATTAGAAGAAAAAGGTTTGACAAATGCACAAGATTCCGCAGTTGAAAATTAAGTAAGATAGAACACTGAAAAACGCTTTTCGATTTTTTAAGCAGATAATCTAGAACTGTCAATAGAAATTCTCTTGACAGCAATAATCGCATTCTCAAGAATTTGAGTTTGGTGGCCCAAGAAAATGTTGGTGAGAAGGTCCCCTCCCCCATTTTCTAATTGTGCAACCCAATGTAGGGGCTGGCATTAGGAGAAAACGAAGACTATTCTAAGAATTCAAGACAATGAAAATCAATACCTTATGCATCCGTGGATAACATGTGTACCGTGGTATCACGCCACAGTAACAAAAATGCACCCAAGTTTGAACATGGCATTCTAAATTGGGTGATAACTTAAAAATTCCTCACTCACCTTTATACATTGCCCTTCTGTGATATAAGCAGAGGTTGGCTTCATGAAGATCAGAGGTTGGTCTGGTATAGGGTTACCCAGTTCTTTGGCATGTTCTCTAAAGTACAATTAAACACATGTTACTGTAATTTTACAAATATTTTGCTCAAAAATGGTCAACTTTTTTACTGGCTGATTAATTTTTTGCAAATAATGGGAACTTCACCTAAAGATATTTTATGACTTCCACCCAAATCAAACCATGCTTGGAATTTGCCAATGTTTACTTTTGTCAAAGATTTTATAGTGGATATAGGGGATATAGTATCTTTGCTTTTGTGGAGAAATTACAGAGTAAACGCAATTCCAAGGTTTTTCAGTGAAATGAGTTGGTTTATCTGACTGTAATGGAAATACCATCCATTGGTTGAGCCGAGTTAGTCATGCTTCGTGTTTCAGTGCAAGAGATGGCCTGCCTCCCATTCATTAACGCTAGGACCTCGTTAAAAAGCAAGACTTTATGAGATTACGCGAGATATGGTCGTGTATTTAAATGAGAATGCGTGACTTTAGCTAGATTTTAGCTAGTTCCTAGTGCAGGGCCTAGCGTAGGTCCTAGCATTACTGAACGCACGCCTGGTTCATTTTGAAGAGAGTGCCTACTAGTACTTCTCAGATAACAGGTGAGTGAATCCCATATTTGGCAAATCTGGTGAAGAAACTTTATTTTACGTTTTCATTGTCTATTACGTGTCACTTTAGACCCATAAATTAGCGCATTCTGGAAAATTCCTAACCCAAAATTGCGCATAAAAACAGACTTCTACTAGTCTGGCACTGAAGACTGAAGGTCAGTGAAGCCAAGGGCAAGGAGGATTTCATTGTGTCTCGTAAACGGGAATCTATACGATGAAAATCTCAAACGAATCTCTACTTCAACTTTAACTTCCAGTTAAACTGCAGCTTTCAAACTGATTTAAAGTGAGACCGCTACGTCCGACTAGTACCCTAGCCCAGTACGACAGCACGTCAGTAAATGGCTGGCTAGCAGTAGCATTAGCCACAGGCGTCCTCAGCTTCTGATCGTCCCCAATACACTGCATATAATACCAGTGGCGGATCTACGGGGGGGGGTTCAGGGGGTTTAAACCCCCCCTCGGGCGAGGACCCAAAAATTAAAAAAAAACGTCTCTAGCAAAACAAAAACAGCACCGCCAACGTGTGTAAACCCCAAGTAAACAAACTTGAAAAAAATGAGGCGGGGGGGGGGTTCAATCTGAAAATATATTTTTTGCATTGTGAATTGTTTTTATGAAAATCAACGCGTTTC
>NMRA01000593.1:172938-183117 GCA_002633005.1 Phoronis australis | reverse complement strand
ATTACACTTTTTATATTTTGTGCAATCAGTTCGTAACAAATTTGTTGTATTTAAAATAGTCTTCAATTGCCCAAAGGACCAAATCCGTTAGCCCCCCCAAATATTGTTCCATCCGTATAATGTTAATTACCAAGGTTAATTCCCCCCGTCCCCCCAAATATTGTTTCATCCGTATAATGTTAATTACCGAGGTTAATTATTAAACTCAACATTTATTTCCCTACGCTCTTGCTGTTTTATTTTTTGCGGCAGCCAAGGGGGGGGGGCGCCTATATATTGTGACGTCACGATTTTACTCAAGATGACTAAGTTTAGGGTCGACTTCAGTTGAGCCATCCTCGTTCTGTCCCTCAGTATTGGCGTCAATCTTGAACGAAGCCAGGAATTAGCTAAAATCTCACACTCGATCCCTGTTTCCGAGAGATTGGAAATCATGGTTCTTGGTGCATGAGACGTCTTTACCCACTGAAATGCCAGGATTCGCGTAGGCCCGCACGGCGAGAGGGTTCCGACTTCGGAAGCGTAGGGCGAGAGGACCGGTAAATTTTGCCACGCGCGTGTCAAGTTCAGTTGCCCAGGCATAGTGGCGTCCACGTACACACTGTTAAAACCAAAGTTAAAGAGCTCGTCGCAAGAGTAACTTGCTCTTGTATAACTCGTAGTGAGTCAGGACTACACTTTAGGCGCCACTGTAACAAGGTACCGTAGTACTGACGACACAATTATAAACATCTGAGATCAAGTCTACTTTCCAGCATACTATTTCCGTTCTCAAAGCACGAGGTGACAATGAGCCGGTGGAACAGACGTATCCTTAACATGTCAACATCACAAATTGGGCAGATTTCTCTCTTGGTAGAAATCAAGATCTCTGTTGTCATGGTGTGTAATGCAGTTGTTCTGAGACGTCAAGTATCATGCATCAGACCTGGAGTATGACGGACTCTTTTCCACAAAAAATGTCGGAACGAGGTACCGCGGCATTCAAAATCCAGTCCAAGCGATAACTTATTTGATAGGCCTACCGCGCACAACCCAATGTTCCGGACCGCACCATCGCATATTCTTGAGCCATCCAAAGTGTCCACCCGAGGCGATACCCGAGACCATGAAATACACATCGTGTTGTCCAAACGTCTCTCGGCCCGCTCCCCCATCGCCGGACCCATGGATAGTCGTTGGCAATCGCCATACCACGTAGTTTACCGTTTAGCGCCTCACGAAAAATCAATAATTCCACAGAGGAATCTAATTGGTTCGAACAAAGGAACGGCGCATACAAAAGGGACAAAGTTGTATTATTAGAGACAAAGGTAGGAAAATGTACATTTACTTACTTATCTGGAATAAGTAATAGTTGCGAGACCGACCACTAGGTACAGTGGGCGCCCGCACGTACAATCGACTGGGCAGTACAGTTATACATGTATTTATCTCCGGTCGGCGCGTGATTCGTCGCGTCAAGTTTTCTAGTACATCTGAGCAACTATCATAAGTGTTCTATACATGTGACCTCTGTTCAAACTGCCAATGAAAGTAATCAGTGACAGTGAACTGTGTGTTATTATTTCACAACCAAAAAACAATGCAATGTGAAAAAACGACGAAACTGCTCTATCTGACTGAACTGGACTGAAATCTGACCGTGTGAACATTTCGGTCAGAATTAGTTCCCATTATTTACTAATCCTTCGCATTTCAGACATGAGAACCACACTTTTCACGAAGCGCCAAAACAGGAAGTTTCAAACCGATTCTGTCTGTCTGTCAGTTGAGACCATTTCTCAGTACCTCGTATTTTTGTTAAATGTTAGGAAATCATTTATCATTTACTGGCTTAGTATCCGATATGTCAGCATTTTAAAGAGTTAAGTTCTTATATAAATAAATAGTTTTTCACTCAAAATACAATCGATGAATTCACTGTCAAAACTTGAGAGCACCAGTAACGCATAAAATAGAAAAGGCCTCGTAAACTTGAGAGCCCGCACTAGTAAAACGCATCATGAAGATTTTTTACATTTGTCCAACTGTCGTCAGCCTTTGGCTGTACGGTAAATGACATCGATATTACAATAGAATGTTTGTTCGCAAAAAACAAAACTCATAAATAATTTGGTTTTACCAGTCCCCTGCGAAAGTGTTTTTTTTTTGGCGGAGTCTACATTCTTTGCTAGGGTTATGAGCTAGGCGGTGTGCAAAAGGATCCACTTTGCTACGGTGCTATGTAAAAGGTTCCGAAGTCAATGTATGTCTGTTGGGTTTGAAGCGATTATAAGAAGAGAGCTTTTGGGCATTATATTAAATTGGTCTCAACTTGTTTCTTGCTTAGATGAGAAGTAAATTTTGGGTTTGCAATGAACTTGCATTGCGTAATTATTTGAGACCATACTCGGCATAGCATACGCTCGCCTCGGGGGGGGGGGCTCTAATCGAACGAGTCCCCCTTTTGGCGAAGTGGTCAAAAAGGACCCACTCAGAGAAACAAAAACACCGGAAAAAGTAGAAAACGAGACAAAGGTCCACGAAAAAAGCATGAAAAGCCACAATTCTGCGAATGCACAATCTATAGCTGTGAACGTACCCCGTGAATCTTGGTAAAAGGTCCACATTCTCAAAAATTCGAGCCCCCTATTTTTAGGCTGGGTGCACGCCTATAGGCGCAGGGCCTAGGTTTGGAGGCAGTCTAGAAAAGAAAGACGCAGCGAAGGATGTAGACGAGAGAACATCTTTTAGCTACCAGGGCTGGAGTTACTCTTTGGAGACCCTCACCCTGGCCAGGACATTTTGCTAGAAGGTTCAAATTGTGCAGTATATCTTGTCTAAATCCCTTTAAAATGTGGTTTTAACCATACACACTTCAAAAAAATACGATAAAAAATGTTCTGCAGATTTTCAAAAACGAGTGGATTCAGATTTTTAAATTCAAGAAGGTATGCCATACTACATTTCTCCAGGTACCCCGCTATCACGTCTCATTATTTCGATTGCCCCTTGCGGGTAGGCGTCCTAGTGGTAGCATCAATTGCTACACCCATTCACTTCCTTGGTAAACGAATTCTTGGAGACCNCTTTTGGCGAAGTGGTCAAAAAGGACCCACTCAGAGAAACAAAAACACCGGAAAAAGTAGAAAACGAGACAAAGGTCCACGAAAAAAGCATGAAAAGCCACAATTCTGCGAATGCACAATCTATAGCTGTGAACGTACCCCGTGAATCTTGGTAAAAGGTCCACATTCTCAAAAATTCGAGCCCCCTATTTTAGGCTGGGTGCGCGCCTATAGGCGCAGGGCCTAGGTTTGGAGGCAGTCTAGAAAAGAAAGACGCAGCGAAGGATGTAGACGAGAGAACATCTTTCAGCTACCAGGGCTGGAGTTACTCTTTGGAGACCCTCACCCTGGCCAGGACATTTTGCTAGAAGGTTCAAATTGTGCAGTATATCTTGTCTAAATGCCTTTAAAATGTGGTTTTAACCATGCACACTTCAAAAAATACGATAAAAAATGTTCTTCAGATTTTCAAAAACGAGTGGATTCAGATTTTTAAATTCAAGAAGGTATGCCATACTACATTTCTCCAGGTACCCCGCTATCACGTCTCATTATTTCGATTGCCGCTTGCGGGTAGGCGTCCTAGTGGTAGCATCAATTGCTACACCCATTCACTTCTTTGGTAAACGAATTCTTGGAGACCATTCGATTGTACCGTGACCTATATTCAGCATATCGTTGGTCACAATTTTGAGCACGCTTCTGCGTCACTCAGAGGCACGAATTATTGGTAATTTCGAATCAGAAAGCACAAAATACCGTTATTTTCTAGTCTACTTTATTCGACAATGGGAAATGTGAATGTTGAAAGTATGTAAAGTGTACAAGCAGTGGTTTGTAACACTTTGTGGGACCGCTCTAAGGGGGCCCTAATGGTGCACTCTAATGTCTCATTTTTCCTGATTTTGTGAAATCGTATAACCTTTTAATTTAAAGACGATCACCTCTTGGAGGGTCACCAGATAACGGAATTAAGTGTCATGCTTTTCCATCTATGATATAACCTTTCGAGTCTCCGGAGAAAGTAGGCCTAGATAAAATTTCAAACGAGTCGAAAAAACTACGTTATGTTGACGTGAAGCATAGCAACATCCAATACATGAAATGTACTATTGTTGTAAAGAAAAAACAATAGCATCGACCACCATTGAAAGGATGAAAGATTAATGAACAAGTTAATGTTGACGTTGGTTAAAGAAATTCTGCCAGTTCTAAATCATTTACTACTCTGTGGGAGGTAGTCATCAGAAACTCGTGTACCAATGTTACGACAACAGATATCCGACACCCTCTAAAGCAGTGGACACGAATAACCGCACCCTTTCAAAGTATACCTTCAAAGCCTGATCTTAATAAAGTGAAATTTCTCGAAACTGGACCCTCATAAAGTCAAACTTGACCTTAGGCCTCACATCCACTCTCAGAAGTAGAGGAAACTATAACCGGTTTCCTGGACGATGCCCCGTCTTCTCAATTCTGAGGTTTAGCCCAAACATCAAAATTAGCATTCCTATGGCATGGGTAAAATCCGGCCCAAAAACAGTTGATATGGCCAAAAACATTGATTTTTAACAGAGTCGGCGATGCGGTATTTTTTAGTATTTCGTAACTCACTTTTTTCAAAAACAAAATTCACCAGCAAAAATGATGTGGGATTTGATATTTACTAATTACTTCGCAAATTATGACGTTTTTTTTATTCGGTGAGCCCAGGTCTCATACTGAGTCGGGCATTAACCATAACCAACTATACTTTGTTGGCCTAAGGTCACCGCCCAGATTTCACTGAAGTAGTTCAATCGTGGACACTCACGAATTGACTGGAAGC
Organism: Phoronis australis; assembly: GCA_002633005.1. Taxonomy (NCBI): domain Eukaryota; kingdom Metazoa; phylum Phoronida; family Phoronidae; genus Phoronis; species Phoronis australis. The sequence continues at coordinate 178,239 of NMRA01000593.1, read as the reverse complement.
CAACGTCGAGAATCGGCGATTTATAACTAAGTCTCAAAAACACAACGGGTTTTGTTGTTTCACGACTCTGTTGGTGACTAATAACTTCAAGAAGTCTATCCGATACTCAGCAATATTAAAACTGCGTTTTTCACCCCTTAACTAAGTGTGTTCTTTAATACGTAAGACTTCTACTGAAAAATGTTTTTGAAAAGCGTGCCAGAGAACTCAATTGTAAAAATAATTTTTGTGTTCTTGAAGCATCTTCTGTGGAACATCTTAACTTCTCATTTCCCTGTTTGACGCATCACGTGTAGATGGGAAAGGATCACTGGGGGTTAAATCCATGAATAACTATGCTATTGTCACTGCCTAGAACAATTAATGTAATTTAATGAAATTTCCACTGTGAAGCAGAGCATTCCCAGCGGCTGATTTGGTGCAAGGCACTTCGCGTGTCGATTACACTTGAGAATATTGCATGCGTTTAATTTTTGCATAGCCCGGTTGTAGCTAGTTAAAAAAGTGTATGCGAACTGGTTTGCATAGCCATTCGATAAAGACGATACAGTTTTAGCACACCCATCCCTGTGGTAACGCCTTTAATTACATTAATTTCATTTCTGTTGGTAAATCAATGGTTAGTCAACATTTTGTTGACCTACTACGAGGCATAATTAATTACTAAGCCTCGCATTAGGAAGAAACATCGTTAGTCTTACAAAGCCATAAGTCTTATTCAAGTGGTTTATTATCACTTCATTCGTTGATTTGACAACACTGCCTCTTGTCATCTTTGGGAGTTTGCTTCCACTTTGACCAGGTATGTTATCGACTGTTGTCTTTCTGATGCGGTTTTGTTGTAAATGTAAACAAATTATAACTTCCTGTAAACACGAATCTACTTATCAACCACTAAGTTATAAAAAACGTGTCAGTCTCTTCGTGTTTATTGATAAAAGGGATTTGCCATACATCACTTGTAGCGTTGCCAATGCTGGAAATGGGTATGCGCAGCACAATGACTAGCTGTGTCCATCTCCGTCTTCGTCGCCACGACGACATTGTTATTTAACACTTGACATTCCCTACGTTCTCTCTGAAATGGAATTGAAACGAGTACAGTGGCTAGTATTTCTCCCACTCACAAACACCGCGTATTCACAGTTTTCTCGTTTTTTTTTGTTTCGATCACGTGATAAACTTTATTCATAAGTCAAAGCGTTATTGTAGCTTTATCTTTGAAAACTAGCGTTTTGCTCTGAGTCATGGCATGCTTGGTCGGAGCTCTGTAAGTTGGTTTCTAAGAGGGAGAGCAGTGGTGGGTCCAGGATTTTGAGTTGGGAGGGGGGGGGGCAGAGCACAGGAGTAACCAGAATTTCGTGTCATGCGCGCACCCAGCCTAAAATTTAGGGACGTAAGGGTCTCGAATTTTTGGGTTTGTGGACCTTATTACTAAAAAGAAAAAACGGGGTTTGTTCAAGATGCACTGTGCATTTGCCCCCGAGCCCCCTGGGTGCGCGCTTATAGTCAGCAATTCGCACCCTGAACTGCCAAGTGGAATCTATAAATCCGCCACTGGAGAGAAAGCGTGTTCCTGAAGGCCCGTGACTGACCGGGGAGCGGCGTTACTGCGCTGTCTGCGGCGACACGACATGCCCCCAAAGCGCGTCTCAAGAACGCCATAAGCGTGTCATACGCGTGATGGCGGAATCGCCAGATATCGTGCTGTGGTCTCCACGGTCGCGAATGATCGCCGATCAGTCCCCGAAAGGTATCTGTTTTTCTGAGCGTGTTCAAAACAAGCGCCAAGATTCTGCGATCTGACAAATGCAGCTCAGTGCCAGCGGGATTGACGAGAACCAGGTCACGTAGGCCGTAATATAAGCACCGCGAAGTCCATATAAACGTAGTACGTGTGTGGCAAAGATTGTACGAAAACTTAATTTACATTGACTAAATGCAGTTATGGTGTCTTCACCACCGTCCTCGCACGATTATTACCGTTTCCACCATACGCTGACGACTTTTACGGGGACCCGTTGACGCACTTTGGGACCAGCCAGTATCGACGGCACAGTACCTAACGCGTTTGGGAAATTTTCTGGTGTTCACGATTGACTACAGCGACATTTTCTGTTCGCTGTTCGTCGCAGCATCACTGTAGATTAAGCACGTGACTCTGACTGACGTGACCATCGGGACTGGAGCGTTAAGGCATTCGGGTTGCTTCACTGAACAGGAAGATTCAACGCCGCTATACTTCCGATGTGAAGTTTGCGACTTCTACTGACTGCCTAACGCTGTGTGACCCTTTTGCATCCACATTAACCCGCATATGGAAATTTTCTACACTCCGCGTTTCTTGCCGACTTTGCCTTCGGCGTCTATACGACACAGGCACCGCAGGCTACCATCCTGACTACCAGTTGTCGCGATCGATCGTTCGCAGCCTTGTGGCCTTTTGTTTATTGACTTTCGGCTAAAATTCAGTCTACGGATGGCATAGACTGTTCACGCGAACAGGCTAAGACAAAATGCTGAAAGTCAACAACTCAAAGTTAAGGGCAGAAATCCGCCGTAGTCTGTTCAACTTCTGAGAAGACAAACGTTTTGAGGAACGCAAAAGATTAAATCAACCTTTTTGTTATTCGTGGTCACTTTTGGCTAAAGTCAAAAGACAGAAGTCCGCAATAGTCCCTTCGAGAAACAGGTCCCTTTCTCGAAGGGACTTTTTGCCGGAAACAAAATGGCGAGAAATTGCAACCCCCTAAACGTCACTTCCTGAGTAGGTCCCGACTAATTAATAAAATTACGGGAAGGTGTAATTAACTGAAACATATATCTGGGATAATTAACGAATCATATTTTTACTAAAAATGACATGAAAAAGGTAGTCTTCTCCTTTGAATCTAATAACTTCAAGTTATAACAGTTCGTCAAACCCAAAAATAATCTCAAAATCGCGTTTTTCGGTCGTAAATTCGAAAAAATAGTCCCTTTAAACGCCGAACGTCAACACACGGATATTATTTTTTCAAACCCAGGCAAAGACGTTAGGGTCATTCATTTGATATTGCGTTATGATCAGTACACAAATGTCAACGGCCGTCACAGATCTATCCATTTGAAACCTAATCAATGAAGTTATATCGATTATTGAAACTAATCCCGATTTCGCTGGAAAATTAGTGAATCGAAGTGTAATAAGAGTGGATGTGACGTGCACTTTTCCTCTCACTTCAAAGCAGCAGTACTGACAAATCAAAAACTAAAATCAATCATTCACTGATTATAGTTTGATAAGAACTAGTCAAGACTTATTGCCTGTGTAAGTGACTGACTTATCAAGTTAGCCAGCAACGACACAATTTGCCTTTAGATTCGATTTTTCAAATACCGTGCTCCTAAAAGTAGGCTCAAGTGTCTCTGAGGAGTGGAATGGACCACACTGGTGGGTGTCAACAGGAATTAGCCAGGCTCAAAGAGTAAACAGGGAAAAATCTCAAGCATAATTTCGGTGAAACATACTTATAAACGTGAAAACAAACAGACACCGTCTCCAATAAAAGCCCACTGATGCCAGGAGGAATGTACTATTAAACAATCTTCAGAAAAGGTGCATATTTCGCCCAACATGTTAGACGATTTTTTCATGAGTGTGTAAAAATCAACACGAACTTAGTGATGTAGTTTGAAAAATGAAATTCTAGTTTTATCACCGTCGTATTAGCATCCAAATATTTAGTCCGCCCGACTGAGTTCATCTCGTGTGGTATTTAATTGCCGGAACAGACAACTGTACACCCACATTTTCGAAAAGAGAGATTTTACTACAAGTTTAAGTTAGTAGTTAATTCTTATGCAGGTGGCTATCATGTGGGGAGAGCTGTTGTCACCTTAGCTCACCTCTCGACATCGCCACTATCAGTTCACGCGGTCAACATTTAACAAGAACGTGAAAAAAGGACTCTCACTATGGCTGAAGGTGCAAACTCATAGCATCATTGATCTTGATTTCGCATCTCTGAGAGATTTATAAAAATCTTTTACACCAAAAAGAGGAAAAGTGTCGGCGAGCCAGGGGGGCTAGAACGAGCACCCCTATTTGGCGAAGTGGGTAAAAAGGTTCGCCTCAGAGAAACAAAAACTAAATAGCGCAGACGCACAGTTCACAGACCTGAAGGTGGTACCCCGTTTTTTTCAGTCCTCCCGCTTTTTTGTTAGCAAAAGACTTTGTCAGAGATTCGAGCCCTCCCATATTAAAGGCTGGATGCGCGCATGAGGGTCATGGTCAATAGATATAATATGCGGTTAATGAACATATCCCTAATAGCGCCAGGTCTTGCTTATGCAGCTGACCACTCACTATATGGGGTACAGGGCCGGGAGTCAACATCCAGAGCAATTTAATACAACCGGAAAAATGGGTCTCCAAGAACTCACCAAATACCTAAGACAGAGTCCAGTACCCCGGATCGTAATTAGACTTTTACTAACAGGGTCGGTTGTTTGCTTACTACATAAAATTTGTGAAGTGTGACGGAATCCATTTCTATGTACAAGTCATAGGTTCTTTTTGGCTACATTTTCTCACCGGCTTCCAGTGGGAAAGAACCCCAAGTCATTGGCCTTTTTACAGTTAGACGGACTCTTCACTACTGAAATAAAGTATGGGACGCCGACAGTCTAAAGCAGAATGAAACATACAAATAAAATCATAGAACGCAAGGGCGGATCCAGGATTTTGATTTAGGGGGCCCAGGGTAGGGTATTAGCCAGGATTTTGCCCGTCAACCATTCGCAGCCCGGAACTGCCAAATGGAATCTGGGAGAATTTTAGGGGGGGGGAGGCATGGTCCCCTTGACCCCCCTCTAAATCTGCTACTGGAACGTAGCTCAGTGTTTCCATCAAGCAGGTAGGTGGGAGGCCAAGGTTGCGTTCTGTAAACGCAAGGCAGAGTGAACACGTGCTTCGCTAATAATACTTGGAAAAATCTGGCGCAGACTTGATCTTACAGGTTCGCGAGATTTTTGCATCTACGAAACGAAAACATGATATTCCATATGAATCCCAAACCGTAAAATGGTCCATTTGCTACACGGGACGATATCAAGTTTATAAAAATTTTGTGTTGACGTAATCTTCCAAAAAAAACGTAAAATAACGTCAAATCTTACCGGTTTTAAGGTAAGGGAGTGGTTTTAGATACAATGAAGATGAAAAAATCTACGCAACTGAGAGCCAGATTTCCCGTGAATGATGATCAGACTGATATCGGATTCATGGTCATTTACCAGAAGCGGATTTGGGGGGGGGGG